>CM051381.1:12837863-13112863 GCA_028015245.1 Cardamine occulta | reverse complement strand
TCCTTTAGTTGGCTGCAATTAGTGGGAAAACCATTGAAATGAGTAGAAATTTTCATTTGGATCCTAAGCTAAGAAGATACTATGTTTTATTCAAGGGCATAAGACGATTCTGTTTTTTGGGACAAAACTTTAGCAAGTTTCCTGCAATATGCAAATAATCATCCCTTTTTTTTTCTCTCTCTTTTAGATAACCAGAAATTTCATACCAAATATTTTTTTGGTAAGGAGTTTTATTGCATTATTATGAAAAAGAAAATTACAAACTAGGAGATCAAACTTGAAAATTATTATAATCCACCACAAAAATAAGCAAAGATAAAACCTGACATAGGTAGCATTTTCTTTAGTTTTTTTTTTTTTAGAGAAACTTGTGGACATTAAGTTAAAGGAAACATGAGAACATAGTCATCAAGAGTAGTAGAACTACCAAACGCAAATTAACATAAAATAAAAAAAGAGAGGTTAATTGGGGCTTGAAATTAGTAGAAATGATCAGACAGTACTCCCCAAGATTCCGATTCAGAGTATGCTCCTATCCACCTATAAATGTAATGACTATCAGAAATAAAATAATCTTTTATTTTTTATAAGTCCACCGACTTTTTTCTAAAACAAGAAGAAGAATAGGAACGAAACAAAGATTTTTTTTCTTCATATATTTCGAAAATAAAATATAATTTCTGTCATAAATAATAAACTAATAGGATATCTAATTCTTTTTCGTAATCGAAAATCACGATGGGCTTAAATACCTTTTATTTTATTTTTACAAAGAGTATTTTATGAAAGGATTAAGTTATTACTCAACAAAAAAAAATTCCAATTTGTAAAGGATGAGATGAATTCCCATGCGCTTTTTTTATTCTTAGAATTTGAGCAGACATAATTCCATTGATATAATTTGGAATCCCATATATATTTATATTTAATTCTTTAATCCATTTTAGAACACATCATATTCATCTAAATAATACTAAATGTTTGCAAAAAGTTTTTGGTGGATTTGTTATTACAGTTTTTGATTTGAGCTAGTGACAATTTGAATAAGTATAATAACAAAGTTTTGATAAGTATATAAATTTGAAAACTAAGGTGTAGATTATGATATTGTTAGAACGGTCAATAAAAATAAAAATACTGAACTTTCACGTTTTCTCTAAAAAAAACACAAAATTTTTAATAATAAAAGAAATACTGAATTTTGTGTTGACCAAAGTTAATTAAGTATGGTTTTGGTCAACATCTTTTATTATGTTTTCTTTTACGAATTTGGTAATAACAGTTTTTGTCTGAAAATCAATCTTATATATATATATATATTTTTTTTTTGGGGGGTCTAATATGTGTTTTATATTCTGAATGGACTATGAAAGAACAAAATATGTCATGGTTTCATTTATTTAATTTGATTTGAATAACCTAAAACTATCCAAATCAAAATTATATATACAATCTTAAATTTAATAACCCGATCCTGAGACAGTGAGACAGTGAGACAGTGAGACAGTGAGAGTTGATCAGTTTTTATCAAAATCGAACAAAAAAATTAGCAAACTCGTGTATTTATAATCAATTTTTATCAAAATTATTCGAAAGGGTTATTATGGCTTCGTATGGTGCGTTACTGGAGAAAACTCGAGTTCCTCAACCTTCAATACAAAGATTCGCAGTAATTTCCGTATCCTCCAAGTTACGATCTGGAGAATCCGAAGCTGGAAGTGAAGCTATCTTCTTCTGCCTCACTTCTGAATCCATCACGGTCGTTGATCAATCAGTTCGTGAGCTATGTCGATTAGTATCAGACTCTGTTCTAGACCTCTCTCGCGGTTTGTTAGAACTTCAATCAGCTCTCGAAGTATGCGATTCGAAATTGGTTTCGATTTTTGTGAAGGGGTTAGGGTTTTTGATTCGTATTGGTTATGAGAAGAAAATTGGGAATTGGAAGTTCAATTCGACTGAGAATCATCCTTTTGTTAGGGTAAGGTGATGATACATTGATGCGTTTCGTATGTTGAAATTAAGCAAGTCTTTGATATGGTTCTTCTCATTGTTGTTTTGGTTTCAGATTCTATCTAGTCGAGAGGAGACACATATGGAGCTTCTTCATCAATTATCACTCTTTGTGATGTATAATCGAGGATTAGGAATGGTGGGAGTATGTGAATTCTTGGATCCGTTCATGAATTTCGCAATACTGCGGATCCCGCTTGTAGATTCATCGTCATCGTTGTTTGCGAGGGAATTAGTTTCATCAATGGCTTCTCTTTGTTATTCATGCCGTGACGAGGCATTGCCAGTATTCAGATTGCTTATCCGTTCTCTAAAATATATCCCAGGAAATTTTTTGGAAGTGAGTAAACATGTTTGATGAATGCATATAATCTAGATGTAATTTTAGGAGCCAGTTCTGAATTTTCTTATACTATTCAGGGAAATAGAAATTTCAGCTGCATTGTCAAGATTCTAGTGGATGCTTACATTGTGGTTGCGAGAGATTTGGTTGGAAATAGATTGGTATGTGCTAATAATTTCGTCATCGCTTCATCTTAGAACTTTTTGGTCATTGTTCTGACATTCATTCATTTATTCTTATACTAGCAGGAAGTAACGGAAGTTCATATACTCGGTGTGCAATTGGTAGATGCCGTACTTTTTCTATGTGCTTCTCCTCATTCCGAAACAAACGAACAAGAGTCTGTTATCGAATCATTGAAGCACTTGTTAGCTGTTCAGAAAGACTTTGGATTAGCATATTCGCATGATTTGTCTTTGGTGGTTCTGTCGCTAGTTTTCATGCTTTCCAAGTCCAGTGTCGAGCATGAACAACTCTCTATTTTAAAGTTCCTGCTTTTTCTACTCAAATGGAAAAATGAAAACGGTATATCTGTGGCTCCATGTTTCTTGTCATTACAGTCTTGGTTGTTTCATTTTTTAATAGTGGAGTTGCTAATTTACTCTAATTAACTTGGTGTGTCCTGCTATGACCTGGGTTCCCTGATGTGTGTATTTTCTGTTGACTGAAAATTAATTCTTTTCATTTTAATTGTAGAAAACTTGTCGTTAAGAGATGCGGCATGTTCAAGTGTGGAGCCTCTATTATTGTTCCCTATCATCGCACTGATGTCTTCTCCTTCTAAATCAGTCAAAGGAGCAGCAAGTAAGGTTCTTTCCATCGTAGAAAATGTCTTGGTAAAAGTGTCAAATGCACCAAAGATTGAGGTCCACACCAGTAACGGAGATTCACCACTCAGCAGCGTGGGCTCTGTCGTATTTAGGATCATGCAGCAACTCTGGCATCAGGTTAAATTCCTGTGGAGAAACCTCCTCTTTTCTTTCGAAAATCTATCTATAATGAGTTACATAGATCCACTCATGGTTAGGTTATTTCAAATAATCACTACTTAAGTACTTAGAGGGTTGGTGAGAGATGCATGTTTATTTTGATTTATGTCCATATCAAAGTATTTCACAAAAGAAACTTGGAATCAAATTGCTCACTGAGTCTTTGGATGGTCTTTTTCAGAATGATTACACACCTTCCTCGTCCTTCCTAGGAGTGGCTTACATCAATGGAAATGAAAAACAGGAATCATATCCCTGGTCTTGGAATTCACTACTTAGGGAACATGCTGAACGGGTTTGGGATAGAAAAAAGTTATCTGCATCGTTTTGTCTTTCGCAAGAGATACCTATTTTACTTGGTACTGTTGCTGGTGTCTTGGTGATGCATCCGTCCCTAGGACCTGAGGCTATTGATTCTTTGACTACTATTGGTGGCATTGATCCTAAGATGAGTGTCCCACTGTTGCTAGCTGTTTTATATTATAGCAACTTGTTATCTCGAACTGACGTCCCTTGTCATAGTCTATTGGTGAGACTACTCTCATTCATTTTCTGTTAATTTCTGTATCTTCAAATCCAAATGCTTGTTTTTTCGATTTATTTTTCCTTCACTCTAGTTCCCATTTTGTTTCTTTGACTTTCAGTCAAAACTTCTGGGGTTGCTCCCATCACTAGCTGCACAACAGGTGATGGTTCCACTTGTAGTTCAGACTATTACACCAATGCTACACAAGGATGCGAAAGGGTCAGTACACCTTTTTCTGATCATTTCTTGTGAATCATATTTTTTAATTGTGTTTATGATTCTGGGTTGAAAACCTTACCTGGTGCTTGCAAAGCTCGATTTACACCTTTGCTCTTTGGTAAATGGGTAGTCTTTGTAAACAGCTATCAATAGTTCCTTAGTTTTCAGATTCTGGGTTTATGATATATTATAAAAGGTAGATTTGGAAGCCAAAAAATTAGCATGTGATAATGTTTTAGCATACATTTGCCAATCTTGTTGAATCGAGTTTCTGTGCTCTACCTTGTTTCATTTCTGTACTGCCATAAAATGGAGTTGACATGAGTAGCTCTGATGATTGTTTATTTTAGTTTGTTGTATGCTACAGCCATTAGATTACTTTGCCAGACCTGGGTAGTCAATGACCGTACCTTTTCGAGTCTGCAAGTAAGCTATTCTATACCACTATGGAATTTTGCGCAATATTAATAAAGTCAGCTTGCTCATGCTTGTGCTATTTTTATGTGCTTCTATGGTACCAATTATTTTAAATACTCAGGAGGTGTTACGCCTGAAAGGCTTTATAGACTTTATTTCAGAGAGAAATATCTGCATTAGTATGGCTGCTTCCATTCACGATGTATGTAAGAGACACCCTGATAGGGGAGTAGACCTAATCTTGTCCGTTCAGGTATAGTTTCTCTATTGATGTTTGCTATTGTTGGTAGGGGTGTATATTGAATTTTTTTGGAGTGTCTTCAAATTTTTCCTCTGATATATACTTTGATAGGCCTGTATAGAAAGCCAAGACTGTTCAGTTCGAGCACTTGGTTTCCAGAGTCTTTCCCATCTGTGTGAAGCCGATGTCATTGGTAATCTCTTGATGCTTGTTTGTACTCGTTAATCCCTTTCTATTTCCCTCATATTTGATCTAGAAACATTTGCATGGGGTGTCATTAAGAAACATGCTCAAAACATCAAACGTGATCCTCTCCTTGCTTATAGGTTAGCAGAGCTCATACCCCAAATCAAATTTATAGGCACGATGGAGATGTTTAGAGTGGTGCATGGATGTTTTAGTCATTGTTATTTGAAGTGTGAAACAAGTTTGATTTATAAGTAGGATGATTTTGATATATATGTTGCAGCGTATGCCTTCTTCTAAAGTGGGGTGCAATGGATGCCGAAGCATATCCTGAAGATGCAGAAAAGGTTCTGAACATTTTGTGGGAAATTGGGAGCTCTATGCAGATGCCTCATGATTCCCAATGGACAAAGGCAAGAGTCTCTGCCTTAATGGCCCTTGGTCAATATGAGGTAAGTATTGGATTTCAGTTTCTTGCACGTCTTCTTTTAGTTGTGTTCCAGACCATCTTTGGTTTCCTTTAGTTCTAAACTATTAATGTCAACACTTGCATCTAATTCTGATCCATTTTTTTCAGGTATCATTTATGGAAAAAAAGTTTTCTGACTTCAACAAGAATTGTGCATATTTGCTCTTCTCGGAGACAAATGTGAAAATTCTGAATGCTTTAGAAGACCTTTCAATCAAGATCATTATTCACGAGCACAGGTATAGAGCTTGTAATCTACTAAACTTTTGTGGTTTAGATTCTCATCACAAGCATATTAAAACTACTTCTCTTTTTGACCTTTCAGCATCCGGCGTAGATATGTAAGAGAGAAGAAAGTTCCTGGTAGTAAGATTGAAAAGCTGCTGGATGTGATACCTCAGGTCATCTTCCCTGCAGGTGTAGTTGATTTCTTAGCTTAAATAGCCTTTAAATTGTTAGCACAATTAGTGAGAAATGCAAGTGAGACTGTTGGAATAAAGAAATAAAACCTTGAGATCGGAGGGATGCCTAGAAATTTTTACTTGAGCATATTTTTGCGTAAAAACTAACTTAACTTGTTTATGATTTTCAGTTCTTATTGTGCTTTGCAACTTGTGATTATTATAAGATAATGTCAAAATATACAGTTGCATCTTCAATTAAACTACAGCAGCATGTCTGTTGTGAATCATCATTTGCAGTGTCAAGATTATTAAATACTCAGTTCTTTTTGTTTTGTCATTATGGATAGACCTTTTCGCTAAATATTTCAAATATTTCAAGTAAAATTCTTTGTACTCCAAAATTCTTTGTACTCCAGTTAATTCTGGGAAATTGTTGTAGTGTACTTGTCTATGGAAAGCGCATACTGAATAGTAAATTTGAAGAATATACATATGAAGTCTTGGTCTTTCTTCTTATATGATTTCTTTTCACTTTGAAGTAAGCATGCTGTTAAGAATTATTTATCATGTATTTCAGGTTTTGTGTAGCAGTAAAAGCACTCTTGTAAAAGGAGCCTGTGGGGTTGGATTGGGTTTTTCATGCCAAGATCTACTCACTAGGACTGAAGCCTTTGATATAGACAGTGAGTCCTACAGGAACCAAGAAGAACAGCTCTTAGGAAGGATAGTGAGGTTGCTATCTTCAATATTACATCGTTTCCTGCACACTCCATGTAATATCCTAGAAAGCTTGTCTGAACTGTTTCCACCTGGGAAGGAAGATAACGTTACAGGTTTACCTCAGTTGTTGAATGAGAATTCTGATGATTTTGATGATGATACATGGGGTATTGCTGGACTCATCATAGGTCTGGGGATGTCAGTTGGTGCAATATACAGAGCTGGGAAGAAAGACACTGTTGTAAAGATTAAAAACCTTATTGCATCGTGGATCCTGTATGCAGATTCTCATAACCAAACTTCAGATTCTAATAGTAAGGTATCAGTGAGGATTTTTTCAGCCGGTTCCTGCCTTGCACTCCCAGCTGTGATCACTTTCTGCCAAAAAGTGGAACTGTTTGATGCACATGAGGTGGATCATCTAATCAATTGTTTCAAGGACCTTATTTCTGAGTTGGTAATTGTTAAAAAGTCTGGTGCTTTTCATAAGAGTTTGTTGATGGCTTCTTGTATTGGGGCGGGCGACCTCCTTGGTTCTGTTCTTAATGAAGGTATCCACCCTGTTGAGATTGAATCCGTAAAATGCAACTAGAACAGTTCAAGAAATGTTATTCTGGACTTTACCCACTGGTTGTTCAATTTGGTGGCATGCTCGGAGTTGTTAATGTTTTAGGAGCAGGGGCTGGGAATTTGGTGTATTCCCATCCTCTACCTCATGCTCCTCCAGCCAGTTCTGAGGAAAATGTAAGTTCTCTTATCTTTCGTTCTTGAGATCCTTGCTCTTTTATTCGCCATTATGATGAATGTGTATTGATTCCTAACATCCCTTTATTTTGCTACAGGAAATCTCTCATGTGTCGGGTCCTTTGCTTTCGAACTCATATTTTACTCAGCAGTTGACGCCAGTTGTGCAAGAAATATTCCTAATCGCACAAAATACCAAGGATCGCCAGCTGCAAAATTATGGTGCATGGGCAATCTCAATTCTCAGAAATTACATGCGGTCTAAGGAAGTGTCAAGTCTCAGTAATGAAATCCAGTCTGATGACTCTCATCGCACTTCCGTCTCTCGCAATGTTCCTGAGCATGCCATGGTCATGAAACTTGCTCAGGGCCTGACAAATCCAAGTTTGCCTTCGGTATGCCTGCTTAAAAGCTTTCTGATAGTTCTAGCCTTCTCTAATCCTTGATGGTTGGAACATAGAAAGAAACTTGCAATTGTTTGATCTTAGGTTCCATTAAATTTCTGCAACAGTCAAGTAAAAGGTGATTTAGTTCAGCATAGGGATCTCAATCTGTTCTCATACTTCTTAATCTTTGTTGAAATTTAGGTGGATAGCTCTCTATATATTGGAACAATGGCAAGTGCTCTGCTGTGTTTGTCTCATGCTCCGAGATTGCCAAACTTGGAATGGGGAGCAACAGTAAGGCGATTAATGAAACAAGAGACTCAGACTGATGTATCACAATCAGGAGATCTTCCCAAGGAGAGACCTCTGAGGGAAGAGTGCTTCAAATTTTCATTAGCACACGCAAGCGAATTTGATGAACTTATAGCTTTTCTAGACGAATTGTCTGAACTATCCAGATTCAAGGCACTAGAGCAGAGTCTCCAGTCATGCCTGCTCTGTCATCTAGGGGATTTAATGAGAATCTTCTCAGGTTCAAGAATGAATAAATTGTTTGACGATATCTCTTGCTTTGTAATCTCGCTATCTTCAGACCAAGTATATAGCTGTGACCAGAAAAGCTCATTGAGGGTCTCTTGTTGGAAGGGTCTGAGTCAGTGTCTTGAAGAAACTTCGCTTGAATCTTCAGAATACATAACAAAGATTGGAAAATGCATAGAGTTGCTTTTTGCAGTTTTACCAGTAGCATCACAATCTCCTAAAGCAGATCAGATGGGTTCGTTGAAAGAGTGGTCAGAGGCAGTTAGATGTTTGCAGAAGTCACGTCGGGATTGGTTATACAAATTTCTACATGTATGTAATATACGCTTCATGCATCTCTTGTTTGCCAGTTTGCAAGGTCCTTTTCATCTTTGTTTGCATCTCGCCAGTTAACTGAGATTTTTCTCGCATTTGCAGGTTTCAAGTCTTGAATCTGGAAACGGAAAGGCTGACTTCCTAGGGGATCTAAAGAAGATCCAGGCAAAAGCCAAGCTAACAAGACTTGGCTCAATTCCATTTTCCGAGTTAGGAAAAATGAAGGCTATTATATTAAACTGTGAACAGTCAGGTCAGTTACTATCTTTGGTTGCGATATATGCGAGCTTAGATATAATCAAAGATCATGATACAATCAAAGCTCTCATCTTTGTAGATATCTGGGACGTGTTGATTGAGATAGTAGCGGCTCTGCATCACGCCGAAGGAGGAACCAAAAGACAGTGGCTCATTGATGCAGTTGAAATCAGCTGCGTTTCTAGCCATCCTTCCACTGTAAGCCTCAATTTCTCAAGACCTCATCCATCAAAATAGACTATCTTTTTCTTCTATGTTGAAATCGTTTTTTTCTCTTTCTACAGGCTATTCTCTTTGTTGGCCTCCTCTCTAGTATCTGCTGTGAATACATGCCGTTTCTCACTTTAGACCGATCTACAGTGTTGAGCGATATGTCCGTTACCGTAACTTCTCTCCTGTCTGATCCCAACTATGAATTGGTCGCAGAGTCTTTCATCTTGTTTCTATGGACATCATTGGAACGTATTTACAGTTTTGCAACTGAATCAGACGCTAATGCTAAGCTAAGCTCACAGCAAATTGAGGGAAGCGAAAGAAATAAAGCACCAATGCTCGTGACATTACATTTGTGTAGCCTATAGAGATCATTTGCCTCTTGAGAGACAGCTTAGACTTGCTTCTATGGCCATCCCTTGATTCCTTTTTTTATTTAGGAGACTAGGATTTTGAAGGGAATTTTCAATGCCCACTGTTGTATTTCTGAAAAATATATAAAGTGGAGTGAATAATTTTTTTTTAACGTTTATTTATTATTATCATTTTATCAAGAGTTTATAAAATTACAGAGATATGATTCATGTGCATATACTCTAAACAAATAGGTTAAAGAATGATAAAACATAAAAATCGAATTATGATGATGCTTCTTTTTTTACTCGCTAACAAATAAACAAATATGTTATTTATTTTCTCTGTATTTGAAGTCAAGCTATTGTGGTTATAAAGTGGAGTAAATATTTAAGGTTTTTTTATTTGTTAGAAGAATCTGACTATGGCAAGATTTATATGTTTTTTTTTAATACAAATTTCATGTAAGTTAAAAAGTATTTCAAAAATAATAACTTCTTAGTTCTCTATGCCAAAGAGATGATCCTTTAATTATTTGTTTTTCGCGAAATAAATCATCAAAGAAGATATGATATTTTTTTTATTTCATAAACTTTACCCAAAAAACAAAAAATCTTTTTATCATCGCAAACGCAAGCATAGTTAACCAATAAGATACGAGTGAGTTGGATTACAACACTATCCTCTTACTCGCTGACGTGTCCATCTTCCAATGCCACAAGATCTTCCATTGCCACGTGGCAGCACCACAACCTCTACTTATCTCTTGCACGTGAATCCAATTTGTGAAAATCTAAAAGCAACCAATCAAAGCTCGCTGATATATCCACCTGATAATCTCTCAACTCAATATGAACACTATTATAAATAGGTTAAACTCAATTCATTTGCATAACACATCTCATATCTCATATCACTTATTTCATTTTCTCCAGGTTTGTGTCTGAAGCTAAAGAAAAGAATGGCCACGTCAGCAATCCAACACTCCTCTTTCGCCGGCCAAACGGCCCTCAAGCCGTCCAACGATCTCCTCCGCAAAGTTGGAGCCTCCAACGGCGTTGGCCGTGTCGTCATGCGCCGTACCGTCAAGTCTACACCTCAGAGCATCTGGTTTCAATCCCAATCTTCCTCTCTAGCTCGTTTACTCTTATTTAAATCCATACTTTTTTTTTTCTTTAGAGATTCTTCATTTCATTTTGCAAAAGCTTCCGGTTCAATCTAGTTTCAGTTCGGTTTCAAACTTCTTTTTTGGTTTAGAAAAATATTAACCAATGAAAACTGAATCTAATATGAATAGGTTGTGGTTCAAGATTCGATGCATTTTAGAAGAACTTTGAATTGTGTATTTCTTTAACCATATTACAAATTTACAACTCGCTTTCGTTTGTGGATTGTGCTTTCCCATTTGGTTTTAAATCCGATTAACTTTGTTTATCCGGATTGTATAAGTTTTTTTTTTCCTCACCAAGACATCTAAATTTAGTATCCAAACAAAAACTTGTAATAGGTACGGAGCAGACCGTCCCAAGTACTTAGGACCATTCTCTGAAAACACACCATCATACCTAACAGGAGAATACCCCGGAGACTACGGTTGGGACACCGCCGGTCTCTCTGCCGATCCAGAAACATTCGCAAAGAACCGTGAGCTCGAAGTCATCCACAGTAGATGGGCAATGTTAGGAGCTTTAGGCTGCACATTCCCAGAGATTCTCTCCAAAAACGGAGTTAAATTCGGAGAAGCCGTGTGGTTCAAGGCAGGATCTCAGATCTTCTCAGAAGGAGGGCTTGATTACCTCGGAAACCCTAACTTGATCCACGCGCAAAGCATATTGGCTATATGGGCTTGTCAAGTTGTGCTAATGGGTTTCATTGAAGGGTACAGAATCGGAGGTGGACCTCTTGGTGAAGGGCTTGACCCACTTTACCCAGGTGGGGCGTTTGACCCGTTGAACTTAGCTGAGGATCCGGAAGCATTCTCGGAACTGAAGGTGAAAGAGCTCAAGAACGGTCGGCTTGCAATGTTCTCCATGTTTGGATTCTTTGTTCAAGCCATTGTTACTGGTAAAGGTCCGATCGAGAATTTGTATGATCACCTTGCAGACCCTGTGGCTAACAATGCTTGGGCTTATGCCACCAACTTCGTACCCGGAAAATAGAATTTGATATGATAATTTGTATATTTCATTTTATCGGTTAACATTTATCAATGGATAAAAATATTGCCTTTTATTACAATGTCGTTGCTTGCTCAAAGAAATCATCGTTACCTCTAGTAAAATTAGATATTTTGTAAACATTACTCGTAGGGAGGTGTGTAGCATCCACCGTCCCAAACCTCTTATATATGCATTAGATTTTAACTCTTTCCGTCTAGTTTTACGGCGGAAAAAATTGCAGAAGTTAGTTTATAAATCTTAATGTTAGCAAAATTAGTTTGAAATGTTAAAGTGTGAGTGTCCACTAATGTGGTTTAAAGTGTTAGCTTTTGTTACATTAAAAGTTAAAAATGCGATTTTTCCCAAATAAATTAATAGTTTAAAAAGAAAATATTAAGAGTGAATATGTTATGAACTTATGATTATTGATTAAATGTAGAAGAGTTCTCAACTTGGCATAATATCCTATAAATTGAATCAAAAAGTTAAAAAAATATCTTCATCAATCGATTCCTATTTTTGTGTGCTTCCCCAAAGAAAAATAATGATGAAATTCCTCGTTTCAGTTGTTAAATATATATGTTCTTTTTTCTCTTGAAATTGGTATTGACATACCGTTGCACTATTGCATCAAGCTTTATACTGATCATGCTATGGTTCTTTAAACGAGACTTTGAAGAACGTTAAATCACGCGATTACAAATTCACGTTCGTGAATTTGAATGTTGCTTTGAATGCATCAAGCACGTAGTGAAATTGGATTCTGAAAAGAACGCAACGGAAATCCACAGTTACAATCAAAAACAATGTTTTCTTTCTGAAAATTTTGATTCCTTTAGTTTTTACAAATGTATTGCGTATGATAAAACTATTCAAGTGTTTTATACTTTAGCAAATGGATTAATGTTAACTAAAAAAACTCAAGAGCAAATAAATTATCTTATAGGAAAAAACTGGCAAATAGAGAGAAATAACAAAATAGAATTAGAGTAAATCTAATCCAGCTGAATTGTTTTTTTTTGGTTAAAGGGCATTCGATTTAAATTGCGAGAAACAGAAATTACAAGGATATGACTTGGTAGTCATAGAGTTCAAGAAATTAGTTTGAAAGTTATAAGCTTAAGCTTATAATTAGCATGATTTTTGAGAAATCACTAGCTTAAAAGATTTGAGAAAGAGCAAGAGAAATAATAGTTAACTTGAGTTCCCTAGCCTGACCACGACCACCTCCACCGTGTCCTCGATGGCCACCATTGCATTTCTTGAACCTTTTGAGATGGTTTGATTTTTCTCCCTCATCGACTCCTTTGTTCTAAATCATAGCCAGATTCAAAACCTGAAAGAACTCCATTTTCAAAAGCGGCAAAATGATTATTACCAAGGAGATTTGAAACCTCAACTTCACTTGTAGCTTGTGAGGTTTTTAATTTAGAGGAAGGAGTTGAGAAAACAAATTCTTCAGCAGGTATGACAACATAAGGAGTTGCAGCAGTAGTGTTAGTGGGAGAAATCTCAATAAGGGGAGTAATCACAGTCTTCACAGACATATCATCAACTGTTGGGTTTTATGAGATGGTGATGATATTGTTAACAATTATAGTAGCTGCACTGTCTCAGAGACTGTGATAGTTGTTGTTGTAGCATGTTCTGCGTTAGGGATTGTTGTAGCTGTAGCATAAAGTGTTGTCTCTAAATCCTTAACACGAGCAACCTCACCAATGGTCTGCTCTGCGGTTGAATCAGAGAAAGCAGGAGCCGCAATAGAGTGTGTGACAAAAACGGGGGGAGAGACAAGGATATTTGTGGAGGGGAGAATAACCTCCGCCTTAATAGAGGAAGAAACATCAACTGGTTCAAGGACAGAATCTTGGTGACTTGAATCTTGAGGCAAGTCTTTAACGTTTTGTTCTAGACATCTTGATTTCTTGTATCCTAGGTGTCCACATCTATCACATTTAGTGGGAATCCATGAATATTCCACATCTACCACTGACATCGTTCCTTTTGTCATCACAAGCAATTCTTTGAGGGAAATGCTTGTTTAAACTCAACTTCAACCATGATTTTGGCCTCACCTATGAGAGTACGTAGGATCAAGTCTTGATTTATTTGTAAGCATTGATTCCCCTAAACCCGAAGCAATTTGACTTATCCCGAGTTCTGAGTATAACCTATTAGGGATATTCTTTAATATTACCCAGACTGGAGCAGTAGAGATCTCTGGAAGTGACAATGATGTTTCAGAGCCCCAAGTAGCAACAAACATTAAACAATCATACATATACCATAAACCACGCTGAAGAACCCAAGAACGAGTAGATTCATCTAGTATGTGAAACAAGTAAGAAGATTCACCTAATTTTCGAATGAATATTTTACACTTCCTACCCCAAATTCTATTGACTACATCATGAATGAGGCCTCCGGTGAAGTGGAACAATGGTAAAACTGTCTTATGATTTACTCTTTTTGATTTTCAGCACCAGGGATTATGCTTAATCATATACTTCTTTGTTTCGAGTATACTTAATCCAGCTAAATTATTACATGTCATTTTAGCATTTTATTATGCTTAATCATATACTTCTTTTTTGCCACTATGCTTAATCATATAAGTACAATTTATTTTTGTTGCATTAAACACAAAACAAATTGTTCTTATCTTATATCATCGCAGAGCATAGCGAATAGCCAAGAGCCAATAAGAGAGACGCATGAGCGTGCTGCAACACTACCCTCTTGTCTGTGTATTTACTTCACCTCACAAGATCTTCCATTACCACGTGGCAGCACCACAACCTCTATCTATCTCATGCACGTGTCAAAATCTAAAATCTAAAATCTAAAATCAACCAATCAAAACTCGCTGATGTGTCCACCTGATAATCTCCCCCAAAATGAGCACTCCGTATAAATACGTTAACCCAATTCATTTCCATAACACCAACTACATCTCATCTCATTCCCTTTGTCTGAAGCTAAGAATAGAATGGCCACGTCAGCAATCCAACACTCCTCTTTCGCCGGCCAAACCGCACTCAAGCCGTCCAACGATCTCCTCCGCAAAGTCGTAGCCTCCAACGGCGGTGGCCGCGTAGTTATGCGCCGTACCGTCAAGTCTACTCCTCAGAGCATCTGGTTCCTATCTTTTACCCTTTTCCCTTTTAACTACTACAATTCAAAGCTATATTTTTTTCCTCAATTTTTCTTCCTTTTTTATTTGTTCTTTTACTGAAAAATATATTTTTCCATTTAAATTTAAAAGTTGAATTGTTTTACAAATGCTCCAAGTATGGTGGGTAAATCTGGGGTTTGATTCAGTTTGCATTCGATTTTTTGGATTTAGAAAAGTAGTAGCCAATGTAAACCAAATCTACTATTTATCCTTGATTGAACCAACTCTAACTTTTACACAACAAAAACTTGTAACAGGTACGGACCAGACCGTCCCAAGTACTTAGGACCATTCTCTGAAAACACACCATCATACTTAACCGGAGAATACCCTGGAGACTATGGTTGGGACACGGCCGGTCTCTCCGCTGACCCTGAAACATTCTCAAAGAACCGTGAGCTCGAAGTCATCCACAGTAGATGGGCAATGTTAGGTGCTTTAGGATGCACCTTCCCAGAGATTCTCTCCAAAAACGGAGTCAAATTCGGTGAAGCCGTGTGGTTCAAGGCAGGATCTCAGATCTTCTCAGAAGGAGGGCTTGATTACCTCGGAAACCCTAACTTGATCCACGCGCAAAGCATATTAGCTATATGGGCGTGTCAAGTTGTGTTAATGGGATTCATTGAAGGGTACAGAATCGGAGGTGGACCTCTTGGTGAAGGACTTGACCCACTTTACCCGGGTGGGGCGTTTGACCCGTTGAACTTAGCTGAGGATCCAGAAGCATTCTCGGAGTTGAAGGTGAAAGAACTCAAGAACGGTCGGCTTGCGATGTTCTCTATGTTCGGATTCTTTGTTCAAGCCATTGTTACTGGTAAAGGTCCGATCGAGAATTTGTATGATCATCTTGCAGACCCTGTGGCTAACAATGCTTGGGCTTACGCCACCAACTTTGTACCCGGAAAATAGAATTTGATCGGTTAACTTATGTGTATTTGATCTGTTAACATTTATCAATGTATAAAAGTTTCTCAATATTTCATATGATGGTTCTATGTTCTTGCTTTCGTCAAAGAAGTTCTCGTTAGCTAGCTATAAGGTTCTTGTCTTGTGTCATTTGATCTTGAGAGATTGAATTTTAAATGTTTACAAATATTAAAAGTGAAGGGAAAAAACAATAATATATTATTTTCAAGATGAATCGTAGCTAAAAATTTATAACAGTACAATTCTATCCAACATTGCATAAACTTTCAAAATGGTTTCCGATTCTGGATTCTGCAGTCCTCGATTAGAGGAAACTACAAAGGGAACAAAATGTCCAAACTATATATACAACAGAAATCGAAATTGTTAAAGCTCTGCTGATAAAAAAAAAAAAACCCAACCACTGTTCTTGGAAAGGCCAGATCCCAAATGTAACAATACACATTTTTTTTTTGTCTTCTCGTTTCTCACTTTTCTTTTTTCACATTTCTACTATCGAAAACAAAAAGGGGGAAAAACCTTAGATTTATATATTTATCTTTTGCTACCAACAAATATTAACGTCTCACGAATTGGCTAAAAAGCCTAAAACGGAGAAAAAGATCACTAATACCAGATCCAAGATCAAAGATATGTTTCTGAGACAAAATATTACCTCACTGATGAATCTTCTTCTTCCCCAACTTTAACCATTCATCTGTTCAGACTGTTCTTCATCAGTTCTTGACGCTACAATCGGCTCAGAAGCTTCTTCTATGGACTCACTGTTACTTTTATTATTGTTGCCATTGTCGCTTTCTTTGGTGTCTTGTTCATCGAACGTATTGTTGTCGTTGTCTCCAGAAACATTTGTGTTCTCTGGTTTTTCCTCAGAGGAGGCCTTGACGTCATCTGTCGCTGGTTTTGGGTCATTAGAGACAGAAGGACACTTGTCTCTGCTGCCAGGGTGGTCATGAGAAACTGAGAGATTATTGTTTTTATTGTTGTTACTATTACTCTCTCTTTTGCTTTGACGTGTTACCCACACGAGCTGCAACGTGTGTTCTTTCCAAGACTTTGCATTAGCAAACGCTTTCTCTGCTGCGGTGCGTTTCACAAATGTGACACAAGCTGCACGGTTTTCGTTATGTGTTTCATGGTCCTTGTCACTATCAATCGATGCATCGTCTACCAGTTCAACTTTTGATACTTCGCCATAAGAACAAAAATGTTCTTTTAAGACAGTAACCTGGAATAAAAAAACCGTTCAAAGCATTGGTAAGTGATTCAGTGACCAAATCATATCTAAGTGGAAAGTGAGAATGTTTTGCAAATTCATAAAGTAGAAAAAAAGGAAAGGGGACACACATCAGCTAAACCAGTTGGCAAAGGAGGAACCACTTTGATGGTCGTGGTGCGGTTGTCTAACTTATACCTATTTGCCATAGGGGCGTTCAAACTTGAGGTAAATGAATAAGGTCGTTGCTTCAAGTTTTTCGAATCGGACAATGACGTTTCTGTGCTTAGTTTGGCAACGGAAAGTGGTTTCTGGATAGGCACTTTTTTATCTGTCGATGACTCTGGTTTTGGTGATGCGATTGCAG
This sequence comes from Cardamine occulta, assembly GCA_028015245.1. Lineage (NCBI taxonomy): Eukaryota > Viridiplantae > Streptophyta > Magnoliopsida > Brassicales > Brassicaceae > Cardamine > Cardamine occulta. The sequence goes on along the minus strand of CM051381.1, from coordinate 13,095,685 downwards.
TAACAGAATCAGAGGCTGTATCTACTTTAACACGCTTAGCCTCTGGCTCATCTGCTTCCTCGCCCTTGACAACAGTACCCTGATAAGATTTAGAGAGAGATGATATGAAGTTGTCTGAATTATTAGTTTCAACTCCATCTATGTGATGTTAAGTAAGACAGCGTCAACAATTTTGCTTCTAGTGTATAAATTCATAAGCTGAAGAAATCTGAAACCAAATATAAATATATCACGACGCATCTATGTCTACTCAAATCTCTGTGTGAACCGAACTCAGTTTTATATTACAATCAGAAATCAGATCAGCACTTGACAAGTATTTTACACCTTTTCAATTTCCAAAAGACACTTCTGAGATTCAAATCCTCAGACCTCATACTTCTGTCTGCTTAATAACTTCTAATGACTGCAAAACTGTACTTTTACTTCAAAACGGTGTTGAAGGGATTCAAAAAATTGAAAAGAGAATTAGTTACTTGTTCTTACTTGTTTTTGAAGTGTCGCCATTTTTTTTAGGAACTCATTTCGCTTCTGCTCCAGCATTTCCTGCTTTTTCCGAATCGTTTCCTTCAGCTGCTCAAGAGTGTCTGTTTTTTGCTCCTGAAGCGGTGTTACCTTGGGACCACTAGTAGCCACCACAGGCTTAGACTGTTCAGAGGAGGATGGAGCTCCATCAGTGTGGAAGGCAGGACCACCCTTTGCAATGGAAGATAAATGGTTACTTTTCGATGCTGCAGCAATAGGGAGTTGGTTCTGCCCTCCAGAAGCAGTCATACCACGACCCCTCACAGAAGCACCATTGCCAATGGACAGGCCATTATCAGGTATACTATCTCTATTTGCCCACCAAAGTTTGATGAAGCGGTTACCCATCACGGCATCAGGAGCCCTGAGAGCCGATTCAGCCTCTTCGCGTTTCGAGAACTGCACAAATGCTCGCTCACTATTTATTGGGATGTGAATGTCAACAACTTTCCCAAATTTCTGAAAATGAGCAAGAATGAGGTCCCTTCTGTTGCTCTCGTGGGGAACATTATTCACAAATAGAGTTCGCAATGCTTTTTGTGGCTTTCTTGTATTGCTCATTGCATCATTTGAAGTATTTGATGGATCAACAACTTTTGTGACACTTTCACTAACATGATTCTGTTTACCATGTCGGGATATATTAACTGAGACCTCCTTCAATTGATCTTCAAGTCCAGCTGATGAACTTAATACTGCATCAGCTTTGTCTTTGGAATTTGCTTGACTATTAGAACCACGCATTCTTCCCCAAACTGATTGACTAGTGCTTCTAAAGTCTCGAATACCACACGCATTTTCAGAGGCATCTTGGTTATTGTCATCCAGTGGAGCTACATTCTCATCAATCCCATGAGAATTTAGGGCAGATATTGCACCTGAAGTTTCACCCGTACTATTATTCCACAAAGGTTGATCAGGATCGTAAAAGTCAGTTCCACCAGCACTAGGATATGCATCCCCATAACCCAAACCATCAACAGCCATTCCACCCTCGTTAATCTTCCCATGAGCTCCTTTAGTATTCATGAAATTAGCACACCCAAACTGTGCAGGTACATGTTTAGAAGAAACTGCAAGGTGAGGCGCACCAGGGACTGAAACGGGAAGGTTAAACTGTGATAGACTCTGCACGAATGGAAAATGAAGGAAAATAACTCAATTAAATATACACAAGAGAAGAACAGTGTAATAAGACGGTAGTCTTTAAGAAATTTATCATTCAACACAAAGTATTTGCAATTTAACAACCTAGATAATATTAATATGCATCTAGAAATCAGAATGGAGTTTGGCTGTTTCTGAGAGCCATGCCAGGTAAACTAACACTGAAAACATTAAAGAGTTACATTTTATGTCACTGAGAAGTACTGTTGAATGGCATAAAATGGTCCTAAGACTAGCAACATATGCAAGAAACGTAGATGTGCTGAAAATTTTCCAGCTCAGTGGAGAATCATGCAAATAGTAATCAAATATCCAGCAAAACCTCTAGTTCTATTGTCTTTTCAAAGATAGTCTAATTCACTGAAGAAATTGAAATCAAGAAAACATACCTGAACATCATCAACAACAATACGATTAATTCCATGCTCCATCGGACACATGTCCCCTCTGAGGCAGAAACCACGTTCCTCAAAGTCTCTACATCGCTGCCGAGGAATGCCCATGTTGAGTGGAGCATTTAAGGGCGGTCTTAGGGACCCTTGTAAGTGATGGAAACCATCCAAGCCACTATTTGGAACTCCAGGAATCATTCCAAAACCAGGCCATGGTGCACTTTGAGCAGCTGAAACACCAGCTAGTCCCCTTCCTCCAAACATGCCTGAAGCCATAGATCCGACTTGAACCATATGAGACGAAAGATCAACAGGATTAAACCTGGAATCACGCTGGGCCCAAGAACCATAATTTCCTCTACCTCTACCAGGGCCAGAGTCTCTTGAAAACATTTGGTTTGACCTCATTCTTTGATTATCAAACTGTACACGTTGTCCCGATCCTGCCCGCTTTTCGTGTTCACTAAACGAATTTCCATTTTCATAATGTCTATAGTTTTTCCTGAACGGCCGTGAAAAAGCCTGATCTGAAGAATCTTGTTCCATAGACTGAGACCTCGTCTCTTCTTTCCTACGATGCTTATGGTTACGATCATCATCCTCCTCCTCACTAATCTCATGTTCCTCAGGATCACTCATACAATCAGGTGGAGATAACACACTTTGCTTTGGAGAAGAAACAGAAAGCTCCATGAAACCACTTGGATAATAATGCAAAGCTTCTCTTCTCTCATACAAAACTCTGAATACAAGTTTTAATCTCCATCAGATTATTATTGCACTAACAAACCAAGAGTAATATACCAAAAACGAAACCCTAAACGATCTAATTTTCAATCAACAACTACCTATGTCTCATCTCGAGATCACAGATTCATGCTTCGCCTATACTATTTGATTAAGCTCTTAGTTCTCACAACAACTCGAAAACCCTAACGAATTAAGATAAACTCCAGAATCGTTCCAAGGAAGCAGTAGAAACTTAGGGTTTTAAAACGAACCTAAAGAGCTTCAGAAATTTTTAAAAAACGGGAAAAAAATCTTACAGGTTAATCCGGAATAATCAATGTCTCTGTTCGCTCTTCTTCAACATCCAATAATCGGATTCAGGCCCGATAGTGTAATACGACGGCAAAAACCTAAATCAAAAGCAATAGATTGACATTTGGGGAAGAAATTGAAGAAAATTAGTTGTGGTGTAGGGAGGGATCGTCAATGAAGATTAAATCCACGGCGGAGATTCTTCGCCGTCGATGTTCCGAAATTAGTAGGAGAATCAACGTCGCCGATAGCGACTGGTCTCGTCCGTTAGGGTTTGAAGGAGCTGTGGAATTACCTGAGAGAGAGAGAGAGAGAGAGAGAGGCTTTTTTGTTATCAAAATAAATTGTGAGTAAACAAGGTAAGGCGAGGAAGACAGAAACTAGTCTGGAAAATTTGGATTTGCTACCCCCAAGAGTTCTTCAAGTTTACAGAATGACCCAATAATTTCTATTTATCTAGTTTTCGAATATCATTCTTTTTTCACAAAACAATGTCATGTTAAAACATAAAACTGTGTTTATATTTCAAGAAAAATATTGTGTTACATGTGATTTTCAGAACAAAATTTTTAATTTATTCTTTAGTCAAAAATAAAATAAAAACTTTGAATTTAAGTCATTATCATTTATATATGAGATAAAATTTTATTTATATTTTAAATTTCTTTTTAATCCATGTGCAATGTGTTTAATCCATCTTTAACAAAAAAAAAAGTGTTTAATCCATGAAAACAATATTGTTTTATAAAACTAAAGGATATGAAATTTAAAAGTTCAAGCCCTCCTTTTTGTTTATTTTAAGAGTAAACTAATTTAAAAAAACTTTATATGCAACATATAATGTTATAGAATCCATATCTTTTAATCCTTAGAAGATCTCTTTTCTTGTCTAACATTTATGGAAAATCTATGACCAGATAGAGAATAGAGAAAACTCGTATTATTTTGACACATGTTTCGACGACTTTCCAATTATTATTCAAACACAAAATTTTTATGTGAATCAGGACAAAAACAAGAGTATAAATCACTCTATATAAAACTTTTCATCTATCTCGGAGCTAAAGGAGCCTTTGCGCTTTTGAAGATGTTTTACCTCAAAAGTATTCAGACAAATACTATGGAATTAACAAAAAAAAATAAAAGATGTTTTAGCTCTTTTTCTATTTCATTTATTCTATGTCTATCAAACTAAAAAGTCGATTATTTGGTTTATCTTGCTAGATCAAGGAGGAATATGCTTATACAAATAATATAGCGATGCTATCCTAATCCTTTTTAAAATGGATTTTTTGTGGTATTTGAAATCTTCATATTATGCCGTAGTTACATAAATTATTATTATTTATTTTATATTATCATATACTCTCTCCGTTTCATATTAATTGTCGTTTTGTACCTTAAAACTCATTTCATATTAATTGTCGTTTTCTGTTTTCAATACATATGTTTAATAAGATTTTCAACTTTATCCCTCTTATTTTAATGTTTTGACCAATGAAATAAAATTAAATAAACATTAATTAGGAGAAAAAAAAAAATCAAATGTTTTCTTAATATGTGTGAAAAAATCTTAAACAACAACTAATTTGAAACAGAGGGAGTATATAACATTTATGATTTATTCGAAATTAGTCACTTATTTACAAAGGCAGCTAGAAAATGCAGATCCGCAAAGGTTGAAGCATATTCCTCCTTGATCTGTGATTTTTGGGATTTAAAAATTACAATTATCACCAAATTTTTGGGCTTCTGTGTCTCTTTTTGTGTGTTTATGAGTTGAAAAATCTCACCTTTTAGTGCCTTATACTGAAAATGATTTTGATTTGAAACAGAAGAAGTCGTGAGGGCAACAAAATAAATGAAGAATGAATGCTCAGACAAGTTTGGCTCAACCTGAAGAGATCATTCGAAAAACTGTTTTTGTGTCTGATATTGACCAACAGGTTTTAAAAAGCTTCCATTTTTCTTCAGTGGCTCTTCTTAGGCTTTACTGTATTCTCACTTACATCTGATGAGTTCTGAGTCCCTAATCTCTGTTTGGTTTCCGTAAGTTTGCTCTTATTTCTGTTACACTAAGATTAATTTCATCCTACCTACGAGCATAACATCTCTTAATTAGTTATTTGTTGTTTTTATCATCGAATCTTGATATGTTTTCCTAATGATTTTGTATGCAGTTTGTTTTATCAAACATCTCTGACCTGAGAATTTCGAGACTCCTGGTGTTGAAGTTACTACTGGTTAGATTGTATTCTGTTTGTTTTGGGTTTCAGTCCATGTAGATTAGAGAAGCTTCTCTTTTTTGTCCTTTTTTGTAATAGCATTGTTTTGCTTTTTAACCAAATACACTGTTCTGCTCATAAAGCCTTGCAAGCCTGGTCTACACTGTCTTTTAATTGGTGGTTTACAGGAGCTGAATATATTGAGATTGGATACTGCACAGGTTGTCCGGTCCTTGGCGTTTCATGTACTGTGTGGATTTTGTGTGGATTTTTAAGAGAGTGGATGATGTAGAGAATCCATGTTCATGTTCCTTTTAAACTGGAGAATGTAAAGAACAAAGCACAAGAACGATATCGCCATGAACAGTCAGTTTGATGAATCGGATCAAACGGGTCAAAGCATAGAAGAGATCATGCAGATCACTTGAGAAGGCACTGTTCCTCCTGCAGGCACTCAGAATCTCAACCATTATCTCACAGGTGAAACAACACAAAACATAAACTTTTCCATTTCTTGAATTTAAAGTTCTCAGTGTTTGGAAAAAGTTCTCAATTTATGGACAAACATGAAGCTTGGACATACACGATGATATGGAGGGAGACCTAGAGAATGGCCTCGATGATCTTGACATCGACTGTAGCGGAGAGATTGTGTACGAAATGTGATTCAATCTCTATGGTTTCTGCTACAAAAAACTGTACTGGGCTAATAAAGAAGCCGTACAAAAAGCTCTTCAAATCAACAAGGTACCAATTTAATTTAAGGTTCTTGGTAAGGGAACAAGTAATTTAATTTGTGTTATATGAGCCTTACAAAAGTATCTTCATTCTTTCCTTGGTGTTATTTTCTAACTTCCTTAGTTGCAGTATGTGCCAAGCGTTACGTGGGAGATGGTCAGTCTGCACTTAGTCCCTTTGAGAAAGCAAAGAGGTGTTTTAACACGACAAAGCAATAGTAGTAACCGGAAAAAAAAATATAATAGATCACGGCTGAATAAAGACATAAAATGACTTACCTCTGAAGTTAATCCCATGTAACTCAGAACAAGAGTCTCTGGAGTTTACCATTTGGATCAAAGACAAAGAGTACTCTGTTTCTCTATCTTAATAGAAACTCAATGAGGAAACGATATAGAGTGTATGATTAATAAAAAAATTCTACATAAACGAGATCAAAACTCTATTAAAAAAAGTATAGGATTATTAAATATTTACAACATACATTCAACCCAAGACATTCAATATCTTTCAATTAGAAATGGAAGGATTATTAATTCTGTAAACTAATATTTAATATATCAAATAAAACTTGACCATGAAAATATTATTATGAATTCCTCTTCGTTATTAAAAATCTAATAGAAGCTTCTATTGCATTTACCTAACACCTTTGAAAAAGTTGCATTCAAGGAATCTAGGTTTCAAGATAGAGACCAGTAACACCCAATAAAAAATTCAACGAAAAAATACAAACTCATATATAAAGAGAATAATCAAAGGTGATCGGCCTATCACTCTTATTGTATACCTTAAAGTGGCTTGTGCTTCCAAGTTATATGATTTTATCCCTTCAAACTCTCTAATTTATAGATAACATTACAACTGTCTTTCTCTTTCTTCTCCAGTCAAAACATCTCAAACTTCTGACTATTTTGTTGGTGTAGGTTTTGTACAATATCTTTGTGCACATCATTCTATATTTTCTTAGTACTACTCATGGTGATTTTTAAGCATTCCGAAGATTTCGATCTCGCAAATGCATTTCTATTCGCCACTTTGGGGTTAGTTGTTGAAATGTTTAAAGGTTATGAACATTTCGACCAACAAAATAGCCACAAATTTTAGATGTTTTTCTAAAATGGATGTCTGAAACCTGACAAAAGGATGCCTGCTTTGATTTTCTGGTTCCTTCCTCTTTTCACTGTCTTTATCATTACTTCTTCCTCAAATGGTAGCTAAAAGTATATTATAGCAAAATATAGAGTAAGGTGTCAACTTATTTTATTTTATTAATTTGGTGACTATTTTGCTTTTTAGCATAATTAAACACCAATTAGGGGGTAAAAGTTGCAACCGTCGAATCAATGTGGCTAAAATGAAATAAACATAAACTAGGAGGGTCTGAAGGGGAAAGTAACAAATAAAGGGTTATAGTAAAACCTCTATAAATTAATACTTTATAAATTAATAACTTCTCTAAATTAATAAAAAAATTTGATCCCGAATTGGGCTGATGTAATATTTAATATAATTCGATAAAATATATATTTTTTTTAAATCCTATGTAATTATATGGTCTCATCAATATCATAAATTAATAATTATATAAAACTATAAAATATAACTAAGATAATTTAGTGAAATATGACTCTAGTGTTATTTGTTTATTCATAAATTTATATTTTTGTGTAACTCATCTACAAATTTGTCATACTTCATAAAAAACATATGGTATTATCTTTTCAAATTACATCAAAAAATTATTAAAAATTGTATATATGATAATTGTTTCCTAACATGTAACTGCCGCCAAAAATATTAAAATATAATTTTCAATTTCTTACTTTAAATATGAATTGTATTTTAAAATTATGCAAATCTCTCTATAAATTAATAATTATTAATTTATCGATAAATTAATATCCTCTCTAAATTAATAAAATCTCTGGTCACAACATTATTAATTTATAGAGGTTTTACTGTATAATATTTGTTTACATTCATTTAACATTTGGCTCAATTTTTAACTTACAACAAAACCACAAAACTCATATATATCTTTTACTACCATTTTAGAAGTACATTTTTGACATAACCAAAATCGAGAGATTATTTAAATAATTTTCATTGAATGTTGAATTTTCTAAGAAATTCATGATCTTGTGGTAACATCATTATACTTTAAATGATTAACAACTACATACACAATTATAAACAAAGACATACTTCCATACCTTAATCACAAATTATTAGAAATCAAATAAATTTAATAAAAATACTATAAACAACTACAAACATATTACTAATATTGAAATTTCATCCTTCTTTTTTTTTTAAAAAAATCTGCCCCCCCCCCCCCCAAAAAAAAAAAAAAATTAAAACATCATCTCACTCTGTGTGGGTCAGTTCCTACTGAATTTAATTGTTGTTTTCGGATCAGCCACTCTTTTTATGTTTCTACTGAATCATCACTTTAGTTTTTACTGAATCCTTCTGGTGATTTCAGGTAGATTACGAGATGACATTAGAGTACGCAACACAAAGTGGAGTTAGTGAAGAAACATGGTTTTATAGGTTCATTATTCTCTTTACTATATTTTATCTCTTGCGTTTTTTTTTGTTTAAATATTTATCTAAAAAATATAGTGAACATTTTTCAATATCACATGTTAAGAAAATGTATTTGTAAAATTATTAGAATTTTGTTTAATATATTTATCATCTTATTGTAATTATGGGGAAAATATATTAATTTTGTTTGTAAGCTTCTTTTTGTTGAAATTTTTTTTGTTTATACGGTTGATCTTAACTATACAAATAAAATATATCTTACTAATTAAATAATTTTAATTTAAATAATTGTGAATTAGCTGATTTTAGCAATAAATTAGAACCGGATTTATGATAGGGTCACCAAGTTTACCGGTCTGATCATAGGTCTGGATTGGGTCTAAAATATTGTTTATAAGTTATAATACTATATATCTTGATTAATACACATAGTTTAAATAAATTACTCAAATAAAAATACTTACTTAAATTAAAATAAGTTTAATATATGATCTGCGATCAAGATCATATGATTTGTGAATAAGACTATAAGTTACACAACTAAAACCAAATTTCAAATCTAATTCCGTTCAAAATCAAAACCTACTATAAGACTACAGTAGTATTATTATTATTTATTTTTGAATACTTTTTTTTAATCTAAAATCTCCACCAATAACAAAAGAATATATCACATGCGGTGTACCCCCGGGCTAGTTTCTAGTTTTTGATATAGGTTTTACATAAAATTAAATATTGGCTATACAAAATGCATCTAATAGAAATCCAAATTTAATTTTGATCAACAGCGTAAAGCAGAGTAATGCACATGTGACTTGCACCTTTTTGATAAACTAGACTCAAAAATTTGGGAATAGTGGATCTTAATGATGAAGAGTTTAATTTAACGTTTTAGTATAACACCTTATTGGATAGACTTGAAGTTAAGAGGATATACACAATCCCTTAAAAAAAACAACTAGTTTGTCAAAAAATATGAAATCTTGAAAAAATAATACTACAAGATCATTCAAGCACTCTAAATCAAAATCCCAACAGATTTTACATACCAAAATCTTACCAAAAAAATAACAAAAAAACTCTCTGAATCAACCAAAAACAAAAATACAAAAAAAATCTCTGAATCAAACCAAGGCACGTAAATTTAAAAAAAAAAAAAAACCAAGGCACGTAAATCACCACCGTTAATCTTCATAGTCAAACAATCAAACTCACTTGACCATCAAACCGGTTAGTCTCTAAAGTACCGAGTTAATAATTGTTGGGAAAACAATTACCAAAAAAAGTCTATGTGATTGTAATATTAAGTAATTACTTAAAATCTGAATATTATTTGTTATTATATTTACTTATTTCCATAAATTTGTATGATTATTTTCTATGTTTACATTTTTCTAGTAGAAGAAGAAATAGAGAATACATAGATATTAGAAAGTTACAGATAATGATAGAAAAAGGAACATTTAAATTCAATTCAATAAAGGAAAAAAGAAGAGAGATTTTACTTCATCTTGGAAAAGGAAAATCATTAAATTTCATATATATAAGCAAACAATACAGCCCTAAAGTTTTCATAACTGAGTCCAAAATAAACAATTCTCTAAAATCTCTCGCCAACACATAAGACTTTTCATCTCTACTTCATCTGTCTTCAGTCTCTCTTTCCCTTCGATCTTTTTGCTCTTAATCGTCTCCTCCGACGATTATCAATAATTTGATTCTTAATCATAATCTTTTACTCTTGAATTTTTTATCGATGGATGAAGAAGAAGAATACATTAGCCTCGAGGATGAGGAGGAGGATTATTACTATAACTCCTCCGATTTTCAACACGTGGCCTTGAGAAAATCTACGAGTCAGGTGATCACTAAAGAATCTCTAATAGCAGCACAGAAGGAAGTATTGGTTAGGGTTATGGAACTTTTATCGGTTAAGGAGAACCATGCTAGGATTCTTCTTATTCATTACCAATGGAACGTTGATAAGTTGTTTTCTGTGTATGCTGATCGGAGCAAAGATAGTTTGTTTGCTAGTGCTGGTCTTACTGTTTTTGATCCTTCTTTAGTTAAGTCTAAGAGGACGAAGAAGAAGAAGATGACGTGTGGTATCTGCATGGAAGATGATATACCATGTGAAGTGATGACAACAATGGAGTGTGGTCATAGCTTTTGCAATGATTGTTGGAAGGGACATTTTACTGTCAAGATTAGTGAAGGTGAGAGCAAAATGATTAGATGTATGGCTCATAAATGCAACGCGATTTGCGATGAAGATGTTGTTAGGAAGCTCGTTGACCCGGAGTTAGCTGAGAAGTTTGATCGTTACCTCATTGAGTCGTACGTGGAAGATAACATGATGGTGAAGTGGTGTCCAAGCACACCGCATTGCGGTAATGCTATGAGAAAACTTCAAGATGATGGTTATGATGAGGTTGAATGTTTATGTGGAGTTCAGTTCTGTTTTAGTTGTCTCTGTGAGTCTCATTCTCCTTGCTCTTGTTTGATGTGGAAGCTATGGAGCGAGAAGTGCCAAAACGAGTCTGAAACAATTAATTGGTTAACCATTAACACGAAGGTGTGTCCTAAATGTCGCAAAGCTGTTGAAAAGAGGGATGGATGCAATCACATAACATGTATCTGTGGGCAGCATTTTTGTTATTTATGTGGTGAAGCTACTGGAATGGATCATACTTGGAGGGATATCACGGGTCATAGTTGTGGTCGATACAAAGATGAAGAAGTGAGGAATTTGGAGAGAGCCAAAAGGGATTTAGACAGGTATGTGCATTACCATTACCGATACAAAGCACATACCGATTCATTGAAGAAAGAGGATAAACTTAGGCAGAGTGTCCTTGAGAAGGCCGAGGCGAATTTCGAAAAGAAGGATGAAGAGTTGTTTAAAAATTACATTTGGGTTACAGATGCAGTCAACCGGTTATTCAGATCAAGACGGATTCTTGCGAATTCGTATGCATTCGCGTTCTACATGTTTGGAGAAGAGCTTTTCAAAGATGAGATGACCAATGAGGAAAGAGAGATTAAGAAGAATCTGTTTGAAGATCAGCAGCAACAACTTGAAGGTAATGTTGAGAAACTTTCCAAGATTTTAAAAGAGCCTTTTGATCGATATGAGTATGAGAAAGTTAAGGAGATGAAGAGTCAACTCATCAAAATGTGTGCTTTGGTTGATACCCTCTGCAAGAAAATGTATGACTGCATTGAGAATGACTTATTAGGTCAACTCAAAGATGGAATGCACAAACACAACATTACACCTTACAGATCAGAGGGAATAGCACAAGCAGCTGAGTTTTGTGCTCACTCATGCCAATCTTCGGATTGTGGTTCAAGCGGATCTTCATCGGATCAATGAGTCCCTTATTTTAATGATATCTTTGTTTTATTTTTTCTTGTTTCAGTAGCTTTTCTTTCATTAACAGTTGATGCATCTTAGAACAGAAAACTATTTTGGGCTTTGTTTTTTTTTTTTTTTTTTTTTTTTGTTATTTATCTTAAAACTATTTTCCCTATGGTTCGTTAGGAAGATGAAGCAATAGGTAAAACATTACACTTCACCTGTCTTATCAAAGTTTCGTGGTTTATATACTATCATGGGATATTTCAAGAGCATGTGGTGTAACTACTTATCAATATGGTGAAAAAAATGGAATAATCTAGTATTAATATGCGTAAAAACTGTAAAGATATCGAATAAATTTGTGGGTAAAAAGAACAAACAATTCACCTATTCCTCTGTTATAGAGAAGTGATATAATTTTACCATTCTGTTTTGATTTTAAACAAATTCCTTTTGTAACACAAACCTCGTAGAGTTTTCAGTAAACAGCATGCAGTTCTTTCTAAAGAAACTTAATGTACTTGAGGTCCAATTATATCATTCACCATAATAATTAGCATGTTCTCTATTTTAAGTAACGTTTTGTGTTGGTATATATATGAGAGAAAGTCACAGAAAAGAGAAGATGCTTTTAAATCCAAGAAAAGAATCAGAGTCATTGGACTTACTTGCAAGTGTTGAACAGAATCGTTTATTCTGCTCTAAGCTTGTGCCACTTCTCTTTACCATCGAGATATCGAAGGACAGTATTTCTCCAGGTGCAGCATCAGATGTGATGCTTGGCCTTTTCGTAGAAGGACTAACCTTTAATCCGTATGCTCTATACGGACTTATCTCTGTGTTTCTTCCTTCTTGAGAAGAGATGGTTATAGGATCCTCGAGTTTTGATGTGGCGAGTACCGGGGAATTCTTGGACCTTTTCCTTATGTAGTTGAAGACTGTTTCATCTGAGAATGTTCGTTCTGTTTTGTCTTTTTAAAATTCATGGAAGGTAACAGTTAGACTTTTAAGCAAAGGTTCATAAACAAATGAAAATGATTTACGCACCAGTTTGGTCTGGAAGGCTTGCATAACCCAGGCTAGTAATCTGCTGTGCGGTTTGTTTGATGTCTTTAGTATTTGTAGGTAAGCCAAACACAGAATCATACTGAAACAGAGGATCGAGTTCAGGAGAATTCTCCACTAAGCTTTTCCTTTTCAGAGTTGATTTTCCTCCTGAAGCTAGAGAGGTTGGATTCAAAGAGCTCAACGGAGGAAAGCACTTTGCTTTTTCACGTATGTGGTCAAAGACTGTATGTTCATTGATAATGGCACACTCATCTTCTTCCATTGTAACATAGGGCTCTTTCTCTGAAAAGAACTTTGGGTTAGAAAATTGGTAAAGGATACAAAGCACACAAAAAAGAAACTTGTGACATATTTAAATTTGTATTGAGCATCTATAACCTTCTTCTGAATCTTCATCTATGAGCTTGAAACTAGGCCTGAAGAAATGATTTAAATAGAGTAAGTTGTATTCATGACAAACATATGTATATATAGACATTTTCTGAGCAAGAAAGTAAAGAAAATGCACTCACATATCATCTTTTTGATCCTTAAGTTTTGAAGGTCCAGATTTAACTGGGTTGTCTTCATCTACATTATCTACTATGCAGATATCCACCATAGGAGGATAATAGTGAGGTCGTCTGTTTTCTCTTTTGTAGTTTATTTTGTTGTTGTTTGCCTTCTTTAGTTTAAGTGTTTCGTGGAGATCAATACCAACTACACAATCGAAAGCCCAGAAGTTAACACACTTGATTAGTTACTTTATGTTTTGCTACCAAACCAGTGATGATATTTAGAAGACTTAACTGTATTCTTCGAAGATGAGATCAGCCTTCACAGTCACCTTTGCTTGTTGATGCCTTTCCACAAGTATGGTTACGCTATAGGGACTAGAAGAAGCCAACAAAGAAAGAAAAAGTATCGCAAATTCTAAACCAAGTTAGATGAAGAGTTGCATTGGGTTAATGATGATAGAGTGACCAGAGGTAAACATACCTGGAGAAGTCATCCACTCTGCTGCCATCAAAATATCACTCATTCGTTACATTAACATGAATGTAATCAGAAGAAGCATTATGGTTTATCGTTTGTTAAGTGTTCATCACCTTATTTTCTCATGAAAGTGGATAAGATTTTCTTCCTCTGAACCAACAATCTGCCAGAAATGGATACAGATTAGTAGCTCATCTAGTAGATAGTTACCTTTTGTTCATATGCAAATCACGATGCTAAGCAGAGAAATGGAGATGAAGGTACAGTATCTTCAGTAGACTTAGAATATAACTGCAGAAAGTGAAGGGAACTAACCATGTCAGCATAATGACGTTTTGTGGATTGGAGAGGCTGTGATAATCGTGTCAATGTGACTGCTAGTTTAGATACCCCTTGCTTCTGACAGTCAACTTCCTCGACCTTGATTTCTACTTTTGGAGGTAAGGATGATAGAGACTCCTTGATTGTATTTCCGAAAGGATATTTTCGACCAGTAACAATCTCTATCCTTCGTGGATCAGCTTCAGCAAGAGCTTCAAATGACCTGACTCCCATTGAATGAAGTGCCTAGCAAAAGAATGTATTTAGACAAAATGTACCAAGAAACAAAATTTGCTGAAGCATATTGGGTGAGGTAAGATGGAATGTACGAGCTTATAAAGAGAAGACACAGAGATTAAACCTTTGCAGTAACCATTCCAATTCCAGGCAATTGTTTCAGCAAATATGGACTGTCGTCCCAGAGCTTTTGATAGAGTGATTTTGCCAGAAGAGTTGAGCTACGCGTTCCTTTATAATTCTTTTTGTATATAAAGTACTCTTTCATGCATCTGGCTATTCTGGATCCATTCGAGCATATCGAGTTAGCGTCCTGAGATCAAAGTTTCAATTTTTCAGATACTAAGGTAAGAAGTAAGTGGTGATAGACTGAACCATGAATATAAGACAGGTGAACCTGAGTCATGGATAAATCATGGACTGAAGGATCCCCAGTCAACCAATCATTTGCAAGCACAAATAGTTTCTCTTCTCTGGTTTGGATGCGTTTTTTCCGCTTTCCTTTATTATCGTTGATGTGGAATCTGAGCCGCCCTTCTTTATCTGCATTTACTTCATTTAAGGTCTTCTTCTCATTGCGTCTGAGCTGTATCCCTTCATTTTCCCAGAGAACATAAATTAGTTTCTTCATCAAGTAAAAAGAGTTATGTACCAAAGCAGATTTTTCATACAAGATATCTCTTCAGCACGGCATACAATATGAAGAGCCTCGTCCAAGCTATATCCCGTTGGCGCATTAATAATGTACTTCATTGTGTCAAACTTTAGATAATACTTTGTCATCAGCCTTCCGGGCTCTACACAAAATAATTAGTCAATTATTTTTTGAAATTGAAGAAGTGCAACCATAAATCTCAATACCTTCTGGTTTCAAAACAAAACCGTCTGTGTCAGTCCAGATCATTTGATAGCGTGACAGCTCATTGATCTTCTGAAGGCAAAGCTCTGGTAGGACATACGACAAATGAGAACTTCAGAAGGAAAATAATTAAAAAAAACTTAGCGAATAGGGAACCTTGCAAATGCTTCTCTACTCGATCTTTTGGAATTCCTTTCTTAATAGCATAATTCTCTGGATTCTGTCCGTACGAAATTCAAAGTTAGTTATACCATATATGATAATAAACAGTTTGTCATACAAATCATCAATAGAGCATATGAACATTCCTTTTTCATTCTGACATACAGGTATGAGCACTTCATCCACTCAATTGCTCGTGTAACGTCAGAGACAGTAAGTTGAACTATTTCTGCGGTTAGGTGCTCTATTAAGCATGGCAGCAATCTGAAACAAAAAAATAACGGAAGAATATTTCTTGAACTCAACAATAGCTTTTGAAGAATGTGTGAAAATACAAAGGGTTCCAAAGACAGAAGTTTGATGGGCAATACGTACTGTGATTCAACAACTTCACATCCATTCAAGAGGTTCTCATATAGATGGACCTGTAATCATTTAATAAATTACAGGCAGAGAACATAAGAGAGAAGCAAAATTAAAGTAAGAGATTCAGGAACAGAGAAAAGTTTCAGTTAATAACCGTCTCTCTTCTAGTCATAATAATAACCATTCCCGTGTCATCAAATGGAGGCCGACCAGCCCTGCCACACATCTAAAGAAATAGAGATTACTTCTTCTGCTAGCAATATAATTTAGAGCATATATTAGTAGCATGTGTAGATAATATTTGCAATGTTACATCAAGACAACTAAGCATGCTCGAATAACATACCTGCAGTAGCGTGGAACGATCATATTCCATGTAGTGACCTTTTTCCTTGTTGCTGAAAGAAATACAATGTCAGTAGATACTAACTTAACTTCCAAATTAATACTTAATGGAATTATCTATGCAAGACGTACAAATGTTGAGTTGACTTTATGACGACTGTATGTGCAGGCAGGTTGATTCCATGAGCAAGAGTGTTGGTTGTGCAAATAACTTGGATATCTCCACTAAGGAAGAGCCCTTCTACGAGGCTGCGGTCCTTTTGGCAAAGACCACCATTGTGATAACCAACTAATTGGGGCATTGCAGTGCTATTCAGCTTGCAGAACAGTGCTGAAGCAAAGGTACAATCAATAAGCTTAAAAGAGTGAAACAGTCTATACCGCCTTGGAGAATATAAGTTTGCATTTGTTTGTCACTGCACAATGGTGAAGCCTCCCTTAATCGTTCCAGCTGTTCTCTGCTTTTAATAAAAGGATTTGAGTAGCCATAGGTCATTGCAGTCTGAGCAAGCTTTTGTGCAGCCTCTTGAGCGCCTTTCCGTGTGGAGCAGAAAACTAAGGCAGATTTTCCTTTTGAGTATTGCATTAAAATGTCTGCAAATTCATAGATTTCCTCAACAGCCTGGTGTAAGTTACAATCTAAGCAAGACAATAATAACGGAAGCATATCATGAATAATAGCTGCTTACCATAAATATAGTTCTGGAGGCGCTGGATATGAGAAAATAAAAGAAAGGAAAACAAAACTTGATTTAGCTTATGTATTTCTTCTGTACTTACAAACAGACAAGAGGGGCTAAAGCTATCGAAAACCAAGATGCAGAAGCTGTATACCTTTTCAAAGAGGAAGTCATTCTTGGCAGCAGCATAACCTGTACAGAAACGATAGTCAACATTTTCTTAAAATTCATGAAAACAGGAAAGACATCAACAGCTAACCACATTCATCAACACGAGTATCTTAACATCTAAACAAAAAGAAGAACAAAATGCCAAAATATTGTTGACTTTTGAGATGCGACAGTACCAAAGACTTTAGTTGTCAACTTAACAGGTCTCATTTCTTCGCCAAACCTATTGAACATGGGAAGGGAGAAGAAAGTGAAAACATTTTCCCACATAAGGACATTTCTCTCTGAAAAGCAATCCATAAGTTACCTCTTAATTCCTGCGGTAGGAACATTGAGCCATTCCGCTGCAGTAATTCAACAATTATTACCACTTTAGTTGTTTTGAAGCAAGTCTTTTTTTTTTTTTACTTTCAAAGCAAGTTACAAAGCAAACAACAAGTCATACAATCTGCAGAATATGACTAGAATTGTGTGCTACATTTTACCTAAATCCTCGATGTTTGGGATAGTAGCTGAGACAGCCAGAAGACGCACGGAAGCTAAAGGACTTGACCTTAGTTCATGATTGCTAGAAAGAATCTTTATTCTACTGACTATTGCCTCAAGAGCAGCTCCACGCGGATCATTCAGCAAGTGAACTTCATCAAGGAGCACAAGCGAAATATCACTGAAAAAACCTAAGCCTCCACTAGTTACGCGATAGCGGCTCACTGCATCAAATTTCTGCAGGAAAACATGTAAATTACAGTGACAGTAGAGATACAAGCATTTACTTTGTGTAAATATAGAATGAAATGTATATATCGCTTATGTTCCGGCTAAAAGCATTGAGGAAAGCAGAAGCTATAAGCAAGTTCCAGACAGTAAATACAGACAACAAAGAGAAAATGATATCAGACCTCAGGTGTGGTCAAGATTATATCTGCGTCTTGTATATTCCTTGTGCTGTAGGTTTCATTATCACCAGTTAGCTCCAAACAACTGATTCCCCATGAATTAAACTTTTGATTCCAATCACGCAGCTTCTCCTGTACTAAAGCCTTGGATGGAGATATGTAAACCTTGACACCAAAGGTAGAAGAACCCATAAATAAACTTATAAATAGCAGCAGTCCGATGTTTAAGTATGGCGACAAAGGTATCAAAAGCTTACTTACTGTTTTAAGAGCTCCTTTAGCATGAAGAAACCTTCCATCCTTAGAGATAGACTTAGAGAGGAGCCTCAAAATGCTTAGTTCAAAAAGTACAGTTTTACCACTTCCTGTTGGCGCTGAAATAACCATGTTGATATCAGAGTGAAAACACAGTGGAAAACACTCGCTTTGCAAAGAGTTGAAGTATCTGAACACAAACAAGCCAGAAGCACCATAAAGAAACGTTTAGATTCACAAACAGTTTTTGGAAAAGGACCAAAGAAAATAAAAATCATCATCATCTTCCAAAACATGTATTGTAACCATTCCTTGAGTTAGCAAAATACATCTGAAATTAGCATTAGATTAAGCAATACAATGACTAGAACATGAAAACTAAATCTCAATTGAAAAGAGATATTACCTGAAACTAAAAGCTGAGCGGAAATTTCCAGGCAAATCTGAGACAGATTTGAGCGTGTGTGTATCCATGACTAATGCGAATTTGACGATCTCAAATCAGAATCCTAAATCTAGATAGCGATCGCTTCATAAATCTGTGCGTATATCAGAAACACCAAACATTAATTGTCCATCACCATCCACAAAATCCAATCGAAGATCTGCTCGGATCCTAATTTCAAGAAACCAATTGAAAATCTCAAAAACAAACGCTAAGCTCAAACCTAAAACAGAGATCACGATAGCGAAATTTCAGAGAAATCGTGTGAGGAAGTTAAGAAATATTAAAATAGTCGAAATTCGCTAATACTCCATCGAAATCGATCACGAATCAAGCAAATACAACTGAAAAATGAACAGATAATCAAAATCTCACCGCCAAATCACCTTCAAAAGCTTGCGCGAGCCCAAACTTGAAGAGCAACGATCTCAGAGAGAGATGGAGAGAAAATGAGAAGAGCGAATTCAAATTCAGGGGCCGTTGTAGTGGAGAAGCAAGCTAAATAGTTAACGGCCGAAAACGCTGCGTCCCAGAAAGAAACGTCACGCAGTTTGAACCTATTTGAAAATTGTAAATCCTACGTGGTCATCTGATATTTAAATTCATAATATTTGGGTTTGATGTTAAGTATACTATTTTTATGGAGATCATTTCGTAAACAACCACCTGTAAATAGAGAAACCGGAAAAATATCGCTCTCCCTCTACGCCGGTAAAATAGTTTTTTGTCTTGGCTCTTTTTTCCTCGTCAGATTCTGAAACTAAGAGGCTTATCGTGTTGACTTCTTTGAGCTTTGCTTCATGTTCCTCTGTTCCAGTCTTTGAGACTTGTTTTTCGAAAGTATACATTTCACCACTGAAAATACGTGTCTTTCTTAATCAAATCGTGACATTCTTTATTATAAAGTGCAAGTGTTATCATGTTTCAAGGAAAGATGTGTTATATCTAAGATGGATACATGGTTTTATGTTGGAAACAGGTAGAATCATTTTTGTGGTTTGTATATGGTAAAAAGCTACTAGATGCAACGCAGATGATGCAGCCGAGGCTGATTTATAATGAAGAAATCTTGAAGATGGAATCACAAAGACGTTTAAGAACTTATTGGTTTGCATGAGTGTTCATAACATGAAGTTTGAAGCAGAATTAGAATTCTGTATCTCAGTGCATCATATTTCTATAAACCTAGAGACTAAGGAACTTTCATGGTTTAAGAAGCTTCATGAGATGAGTTCACTTATGAGTTTACAGAAAAACCCAGAGATTTTCATTCCACTCAAGATTGGATGATTAATGCAGGGCTTAAGATTCATGTATTTTCTGTTTGTTCTCTAGAAGCTTCGATTGGGCTGAAAATCTATGGTTGTGAGGATAAGAAGCATATGTTGTTGCTTGTTAAACAATCCAATAGTGTGTGGGAACGTGGAGGATTACTAGCTACTCATGCTCTGGAAATGGTTAGAGAATTTCCACAAACGCCACAGAGCTCTTGCGTGTTGTTTTCAGTTAGAAATGTCTTCGGTTAGGTACTTAGGTATGTTGAATTCAAGGCATAAAGAAAAGAGCTGCTAGTCACAGGCTTGAGGCAGCTTACTCTTTGCTGGTATGAAGTTCCACTTGAACTTGCAGGGCAATATGGTTGTTTTTACTTGATATTTACAGAGCAATGGAGACAAATCTAGTACAAGATTCACTTGCAGATGAGAATATAGAGGCCAATGTGCATATTGGACAGAGACAATGTAGTACAACCTATGTGCTCTTCGGTAGAACTGGTACAGGAGTACGCAATCGGCTCGATAAAGGATGTCATCGAGTTAGAAACACCTTTGGAAGATAGAGATGCATTACGACCTCAAATGGAGAATTTCTATATGGAGTTTTTTGACATTGACAAAACGATAGAAATGTTTAAAACTTTGGTGGATTGTATTGATCTGTTCTAAAGTTTTGAGACATGGGTGAAAACTTTGTTTCTTTCATTGTTGTAACCTTTGAAATGAAATGAGAACCGACTCTTACGAGGCAAAACCCTTGAATTTGTATTTGATTTTGACGATTATTGCATAGAGGCCATAAGAAGGAAGATGCAGAAGTGCTACCCACAAATACCTGCAGATGCATGAATTGAACTATTTAAGGATCGGCAAAATCAGTCTAGGGAATGAAGCATGCTGATATATCAATTCTTCTTCTCTGTAAAACAAACCAATCCTGACTGGTTTAAAATGTAAAATGTTTTGAAGGCTTACCACACTGGAGCCATTGGCATTGACAGGTCAAGAAATGGATATGGCCACCTAAATCAATCGAAGAATAGATATAACAAACGGATCAAGAAACAGTGTAAGATATAAACAGTGACAGAGAAAAAGGGAAGAGATGTATTTTTTTACCCAACGGAGATAAAAACATGGATAATCCACTGGAAAATGACGAAACTTCCAGTCCACAAGATGAAGTAAGAGAACCTGAACAAAGGAAATCTCTGAAAACCAACACCAAAATAAACCTCAGGTTGATACATGAATGAAACGAAAACTCGTTGTAACAACGTATATGCAGAAGAGAAAAAGTGTTTTTACCAGACGGTTAAGTAATGTGTCAATAAGCAGCAAAACGAGGTTGCTCGTGTGCAAATTCACAGTCATCTGAAAACATAAATTTTGCACTAGAAAAGTTGAGACTTGAGTTTTCAAGAGGGTCAAGGTTGATTCAAATGAACATGACACAAGTATAAAACCTCAAGTACAGAACTTATGCAATATAGAAAGTGGCGCGAAACTTACGAAACTCATCTCATAGTCTTGTAAAGATAGAAACGGGAAAATCAGAGTCCAATATATACTATCTGTAAGCACAGCTGCTCCAGCACTCATCTGTATAAACATAAACACAAAAGTACCAAAAACAATGTCAGTAATCACATAGAAACTAACAAAGCTACAAATTCTACAACATACCCAAAGGATTGTTGGGTCTACCTGAAATATAATCTGAAAGAGATGAACACAGAACTGTAATGTCTTTGAATCAGAAGCCTTTCTCTTCTTAAACAAAACATCGTTCTCCCCATTTACAAGGGGCGAACGTAATCCTTTCTCTGCATCATTACCTACTTGATCATGTTGCTTCTTATATTGAAAACATCCATAAACTGAAAGCAATGATCCCATCTACAGAATTGAATCACATTCATCATCACTAAACTTGACTATAACCATAATAACCATATAACACAACATCAAAAACCAAAAACATACCCCAAAGTAGATTGCTATCAATGTGAATGTCCACCTGAAAAAAAACGCAAAACACAACACAATCTCATAAATCTCTCAAAGCAACAATGGTCTTCATTCAACTTTATACAATAAAGAAGCTTTTTTTTAAAGAGCTTACTGAGTATAGTAGTAGTAAATACGCCATCCACGATTAGCAAGGCGAGCAATGTTGTTAACAAGAAGGAAACAAAACCCGATAACCCGGAAACCCAATAACCAACCCGGATGGATATTATCAAAACAAGGTCTCCAAACATCATCAATGCATAGAACATAGTTGTTGTTGTTGTGTTCATTACTATTATTACCATGTTGTGATGGTTGAGTTTGTACTGAACTATCTTCAAACTTCCATAAAACGAACAAAGAAACAATCATTGGAGTTATAACCCAAACCGCACATAGTAACACTCTCCAGTTAAACCAGTAATCAAAGCTGTTTATATCCAAAACATTCATTCTAGTTGATCCGTCTGAATTATTCGGATCTGAAGATCCGATACTCAATTGGATCAACGTTGATTGATTGATTTACCTGTAGAGAAATTAAGAGTTAAGAATCAGATTGTGATAAGAATTTTCAAGAATTAAGCTTAATTAATACTTACGTAATGTTGAGAAGAAAAGTAGAAGTCTCTTCTTCTTCTTCTTTTGGGATTAATGTGTGATGGAGAAGTCAAATTGAAACTTTGAAGCTAAGTGATTCGTATGAAATCTCCTAGAAGAATCTGATGGCGGTGAGGCAGAGGCCCACAGAAATTGAGAAGTCGGAGAAGAGAACAGAGTGGAGACAAGGACAGGTGGGATATTCTCCGTTTGTCCAACACTTGATTGCGTAACGGCGTCGTTTAATATTTATGTAAATAGGCCTAAATTATAAATCTTTCAATATGGAAAAAATATACGTACTTATCTACAAGGCCCACATTATATTTTTTTTTACTATTTAGAATTATTCCTAAAATAAGTTTTTTTTATGGGGAAGAATTGTTAAAAAAAATTTAAAAAAATTTATTGCATAGAAATGTCTTATATGCAGAACCGTTCGTCGTATAGGGATGTCGTGTATGTAGAACTATATATCAATGAGAATTTGCATCGTGAAATCGTTGTTTGGAAAACATTGCTCACCGTAATCGCATATACTGCAGATAGTCATATCATCCTAGATTAGATAAATTATCTCTAACGATGTAATAGATGACAAAAGAAAGTATTTAGTTAAGATTCTTAAGAAGTTGTTTTATTACTTTCTCGTAATTTCAAATTTTTATGAAAACTTTTATCAACAAAAAAAAATCTCCGAAGTTAGCTAAAATATTGTTAAAACCTAAAAGAATGAACAATTCATAAGTTGAGTGTTTACTGCAGTAGTGTACACTTGCTTCGGCATTTCAAACATATGGTGTCAGGGTCGGTCTAACGAAAATGGTGGTCCGAAGCAAAAGAAATTTTGTGCCTTTTTATATATTTATTATTTAAAATTTTAACCAATGTTAGCTTTAAAATTATATGAAATTGTATTAAATATTTTATAGAACAACAATTATTTAGTTAAAACTAAAATTTTAATCTTTACTATATATACATATCATAAAAATATAATTTTGGTAGCCTAAAAATATATAAAATATTTTAGTGGTCCTAAGTGATTGCTTATCCTGTTTACCTTCTAAGCCAGGCCTGTATGGTGTTCAACTCCATCTTCTTCTAAAGTGAGCAATTTCTTTTAAAGTGATGAATATGTTCGGCCTTGAGTTAAAGCTCAACAAACAAAGATTTTAGTAATCAAAATTATATTACAGTTTTGAAGATATCAATATCGTGTAAACTCCTTGTAGTATAATGGTTAAATATTGATTTTGATAAGTTTAAAGGTGTATGATTCAATCTCCCATTGCAAGTTTTATTTATTTGTCAAAAAAAAAAAATGTTTTAGGCAGTTCAATACTTTGAACCGGTTCTGATGAAGAATATGGACTAGTAGGACGGTTCGTTGTTATCTAGTGATAGGGAAAGAAAGAGATATAAAAGCCGGTTCGTTGTTAAAACTATCACTTCACGATAATGATTGAATGATTGTCAACTTTGAGCATAAATCATAAACTCACTCCCACTTCAGCGGACCAATCAACCATTGAACCAATCATCTCTCTTCCTATCAGAACTTGGGAAACACTCATTTCTAGAAACTACTACTAGCATTATGCATACACTCAAATAATTTTTTTGGGCCTTGTGCCAAACTAAAAAATAATCATCTTTCTTCTATATTTTATAAATCTGAAAGTTTGAGTATTTTTCAAGCATAATTCTAACAGCTTAGGGCCCTAGAATACTTTGAACATCAATGAAAAATTGGTGGGAATGGGATCATGTGTTCAAGCATTCTGGGCACCCACAAAATCGGACTTACAATCAAATCTCTATAAATTAATAACATTCGGACCAATATATTTTACGATATTTTATTAATTTATCGTGTTTATTAATAAATATAATATTTGGGTCAAAATATCAATTTGGAACTAGAAAAAATTATTGATTTATCGAGATATTAATTTATAGAGGTTTCATTGTATATCAATATAGTTCATGATCAGAAATCTTTTTAACATTCTTAAGATAATGGTCCAGAAATTATTTTAGTTAGAATTTAATTGTTGAAAAAGAAAAAAATGGAAACGTGATTTATTCAAAGGAAGTTAGTCTTTATAACACCACTAGGCACTAGACTATGAGAAGAATTAAGAAAAAATGCCAAAAAGAATTATATAAATCGAAAGGTCGAAAGCATGGATTTCTAGCTATTTGTTGGCCCATCGACCTTCTATAATTCCTAGAATTCCAGTGTGGCGAATCAACTCTATTTCATCTAGACAGAAAGAAACCATCAAGCATCATTTTTTTTTTTGGTACCATAGTAGATACATGTAAAAATTAATTTATTGATTAGTGACTAAGCGCATTTGTTGTGGTCATGTCACCTTAACCGCAAACGCAGTCACCATTCATATAGATACGATGGAAAATTGACAAATATTTATAGAATTATAGATTATTTTTTTTATAACCTTGAGATTTGGACGTAAATTCCAATTTTCATGGGTTAGGAGTCCGCCTTTATTCAATTTTCTTTGGAAATACCCTTTTTACCAAAGAAGATTAAAGTAGAACATCATGGAACCAACTCCAAATGCTAAACCACTAGCCCACAACACCATTATAGATTTTTGTTAAACAAAGTTTAGAGCATGATTAATGGAAGAATTCTTTATTAGGCTCTTAACAATATTTTATTATAAATTTTGTGCAAATCGAGGTGGAGGGTTTCTTAAAATTAAGAGATTGATTCTAAAAACTTTTATTTAAAAACTGGTTCTTAAGAAAGAGTTCTTAAAACACGTTTACCAATAGAGTTTATATTTTTTTAATTTTAAGAACTCTTCCTAAGAACCCTTCTAGAACCTCCCATTAAACATGCTCTAACCGAAAAATAAGAAAACTAAAAAAGTGAGATAGCTAAGAAAACATTCATTAAACCACAATATATATTACATATTAAACCACGATATATATTACATGTCCACTTCAACGATATTAAAAACACAATTTTTTTATTTTTATTTTGGTTTTAATGTTAAGATAAAAGCACAAATTTGAAATTCATCTATAGCATATAGTCAAATCGAAAGATATACTTATCAAAGCTTCACTTCTACGGCTTAAAGACGACCATGAGCAATCAACTCCAGCAAAGCGATCTCCTTCAAGATAACTTCATCACATCCATGCATAACCATCCAGCTATCTGTCATTGGCTCATCAAACTCCATAGTTACACCACTTTTACACCAAGACGCAGACGCAGACGCAGAACCAGAAGTAGATGCTGAATCAGAGGCACAAATCTCAGATTTAAATGCCAATGGAGGAGCAGGAGCATGTGTTACACCACTTTTAGACACAGACGCAGACGCAGAACCAGAAGTACTAGATGCTGATCCAGACGCACAAATCGCAGATTTAAATTCCAATGGAGGAGCGTGCGTTCCAATTTCTAAACCCAACTTCATCACACCATCATCAGCAATATACTTACTCTCCTTCTCATCATGGATCTTGTCGCATCCTGAAACCTCAACCATAATACCTTTACCTTTACC
Organism: Cardamine occulta; assembly: GCA_028015245.1. Classification (NCBI taxonomy): domain Eukaryota; kingdom Viridiplantae; phylum Streptophyta; class Magnoliopsida; order Brassicales; family Brassicaceae; genus Cardamine; species Cardamine occulta. Next base: position 13,069,453 of record CM051381.1, on the reverse strand, counting down.
ATTCACGTTTTCCAGACCAGCGTTTGCGTTTGCGTTAGAGGTTGGAGTCATGAGGGTTTCTTCGTTGGAGGTAATAGATTTAATGTAGTTCTGAAGAGCGTTGCTGCCAAGTGCAAGAGAAATCTCGTCTTTTCCTTTTGCCCTCCTCGAGTGTTGTCGACGTTTAGTCGCATTCCAATGGTTTTTAATCGTATTTTCAGTGCGTCCAGGGAGTTTTCGAGCGATCTCAGCCCATCTGTTCCCGAGCTCCTTGTGGGCTTCAATCAATATCGTATCCTCTTCTTCAGTCCAACCATCTTTCTGTAATATACAACATAAAGTATATGCATATATGTATGTAAGTGATACATAAAATATTAAAAAAATATATTATTATTCTATGTTCGTTACATTGTTATGACTATGAGAAAAGAATCTAAGTGAAAATGACTTTAGTTTAAAAGTCTTAACAATTGTGAAGAATTGTCCACAACAACAAAGACAACAAACGTTAAATAAATGTGATAGACATACATGTATATACAGACAAAAGGATAAAGTATTCATGCATGAAATAAAACCGTATGCATGTTGACAAGTGTTAAAAAAATTTGTTTATAAATTCTTTTGGAAGTTTCACAATGTATCATGTATGAATCTAAATATATCGAGTCTGATATTCTGTTTTTATCTTTGAGGAAAAAAAATTGTTCAATAAATGTATTATAATATTTAATAATTAATCTTTCAATAAATTTGTGTTTTGTATGTGCCGATGTGTGTGTTGCCACACTGTGATGTGTATATAACAAAAAATCTTGATTTGTGTAAATCATTCAACATATTAATAACATATAATTCTATTTGCTTATATGTGCATGATCTTATGATATCAATTTGAATGACTTAACGAAAACATCAAGTTGATGAATCGTTGAACAACTAAAACGTAATATGGTATATGTATTATATGTATACACCTCTACCTATAATACACAAAAACTACCATATATACATATATTATATGATTCATACATAGATATAAAAATAAGAAGGTAAGAAATTAAATCACCTTGATATCAGGACGGAGATGGTTATGCCACCTCTCTCTGCATTGTTTTCCAACTCGTCCGTGAAGCATTTTAGCAAGCTGAGACCACCTTTTAGTCCCATGTTCTTCCACTAGTTGCACCAATAACCTAAATTTAGGTAGAAATCATCAGAAAATCTTATAAATTGGAAAAATAATCATACTAGATTAAGAAAAAATACTTATGAGAATCTCAAAAATTAAATATTGAATATACTTGTCTTCTTCAGAAGTCCATAGCCCTTTGATGATGTAAGCTTTTTTTTTCATGGGCTTAGACACTCTCTTCATCTGCAGTCTCCTGTTCTTTTTTATCTGATTAGCCCTGATCATTACATGATGAAAATCACGCCGATTTATGATGGTATCTTCATTTGGTTTTGGCCCATCGAGTAGATTAGAATCAACCATGGCTAGATTGTAGGTTGACTCGGTCGCCAAGATGAATCCTTGGTTTTGATCATTTTTCCACATAGCATTTTCATGTGAGACATGTAAAACATTGGATCCAACGGCCGGGGAGGTGGTATGGGCCATATTGAAGAGAGCTTGGTCGTTGGGTATGCCATAAAAATATTTCCCGAAAGCTTCGTTGCATGGGGAGGGCATGATGCTCCTAAAAGTTCCTTTTGAGGATATTTCATATGTGTGAGGCTGCATATCAAAGAGATAAGGAAACTATGTTTAGATTTTGAATAAATTAATCAGAAGTTGTGTTCGTGTTAGATTCTTGTGATGAAGATCATGATGAATATAGTTTATTACCGGTGGGAGATGTGGCCTATCGAGATTCATCTGCAAAGGTTTGTGTTGAAAATTATGTAAGCGAGAAACATCATTAGTAAGAGATGGATGAAGATCTTTTAAAGTGAGATTCTCATCATAGAGAGCAGCTGCGATGTGCGGGAAACGCATTTTGATCACTGATTCGAACTCCATACGATGATTACGAAGAAAAACAAAGCTTTAATGAAACATAAAAATCGATGAAATACGAAAAAGAAAGAAAAAAAAAAGTTTGGAAGATCTGAAAGAAGAACTGAGTTGGTGAAGAACACAAAGATTTGAGAGAAAGAGAGCTATTAAGTACACTGCTAATAAGGGATGCGGAATAAAAATTAATTGAAAAATAAAATAAAATTCAAGCTTGAAAGGAAGAGGAAAAGCTGGGAGAAGTAAAGGTTAAAGATAAAAATTTATGAGTTTATAAATAGAAAAGTGATGAGCTGGAAAATATCTAACCTTTTGGTAACTTGTTTTAGAAAATGTATTATTTTATAGAAAATTTGCTAGTCCAAGGGTAAAATGGTCACTAAAATTTGTCATGTAATAATCATGAAGTCGTTATAAGGTAGTTTGTAATTTTGTTTTGTTGTGGAAAATTCTCGGGCATGTTTGGAACACGTGCTGAACATGTAAGCAGCATCAAATTCTACCCTAGCCGTGGGATCATCTTTTTTTGGTGTTTGTAATGTCAATCTAACGGTTAGTATTGTGCAATAGGGTCCACAGATTCTTTCCGGTAAATTGTGTAGGTCCTACAAGGTCAAACTCCAAGATACTGACCAAGAAGTCGAAGATGGTAAAAAACATGTATACCACAAATAGCACCCAAAATATTTAATTTATATTTTCCATTTTTAATATCGTTTCCTAATTTATAAATGTTAATGTTTGACCAAGAAAATAATTATAAATTTGTATTTGTATTTAATTTTGAAAATGAATATCAGCTCTATCATATTTTAATAAGCTGGACAACCAACTAATGTAACAACATTTAGTTATTGTGAGGTAGAAAAAAATTGAAATGATATTTAACATTATTTCTCATAAATTTTTAATTTCTTTTTCCATATATAAATTTATGTTCCATAAAACAACACACACACACACACACACACACACACATATATATATATATATATATCAAATTTCTATAAAAATGTATTTCCTGAAAATAATTGTTTTCATCAACTTTCAGCCATTTTTAAAGATAATATCTTTCTAAAATTTTCATGATAGTAAAAATAGGTAATTATTAGTTTTTTTTAACCACAAATTAAATTTTATACATCTATAGAAAAATCCATAATTTAACATAAATTTTAGAAAAATATTCAACAGGAACTCTTTATATGGAAATAAATTTGAAGTTGACATAATTTTAAAATTGCAGTATTGGAAATACACTAGAAGCCAAATGACAATACTAAATACAAAATTTCAAAATTTTGACAGAATAGTTAATATTAAATAGTAAATATCATAATAGTAACAATGATAAGATTTTGGACCAAATGACAATTTATCTAACGGGTGTATTGAACATAATGTTTGGAGAGATTTGAGTTAAAATGAAAAATCTTATATTATTAAAATATATTTAAACTCAAATCACTCCAAATTTTTCATCTAATACACTCCTTTTATTTTCTAATAAAAATTGGCAATAAACAAAACAAACCTTTAATGAACAATTTTACATTAGTGGAATTTGACCCACCAACCAAATGTTTTATCCCTTCTAAATTATATTAAAAATAAATGAAATTATAAATTTCAGAGGAAGAAAAATATATCGTAAAATCTAAGCCGGCAAAAATATTGAAATTTTTAGTAATAACAATCCTAAAAATAATACAAACCATAATAGCTAAAGTCAAATTTTTATCAATTATTTTTTTTTAATCTTATTCACTGATTCTTCCCTGAGATCAAAACAAGTTTTGATGTCAATTAAAACCCCAAACTTTACTGAAATCTTTTGGTATACACGTCCTTGTTTGATGCTTGGTCGACTTCTGAAATTAAAATATATGCTTAGTTGCTGTGGTTTGATTTGATGGGTCTCTCTTTGGAGGTTTTGGAACTATCTATTATTCGTCGATATTAGTAACGTCGATATGTACTCAACTAAATTTCGACTGAGAGAAAACAACAATTAATCAGATCTCAACCAGATTTGGTTTTGAACTCGAATGGAGAAAACTGGAAAAAGTCGTCCAACCACTTCACATGTCACTGCAGATGTGAAATATTATAAATCGATCAATTGAAAGCTAATAGAATAATCAACAAATGAAAGAAGAAAAATTACAAAAAAAAAATTTAGCCCAGAACAGCGGACCATCAAAATACAATAAAAACATATATTCTCGACAATGTTTGACAAGCCCAGAGCTAAGGATTAGTCAGATTGTGAAACACAAGATTATGAAGCTCGGTAAATGGACTTAAGCGTGGTTGAAAGGATTAATTATGGAAAGAATGGGAAGCTATGACGGTTAGCCTAATAACGGATTAAAATTTATATTAAAAAGTATAGGAATTCATAAAGAATAAGAATGGAAAATTTACTATGAAAAGTAATCTTATGTGGTTTGGGATCTAAATAAGGAAAGACGAAGGTTTGGGTTGACTAAAGTTTGGGTTTAAACCAGTGTTGGGAATTTGAAGACCGGAAGAAGTTAAAAGAAAACTGAGACCTAGTACTCGTAAGATTAAGAAAATAAAAATAAATAAACAATGGAAAATGGTGAAGGAAGTTCAAAATGCTCACCTCCCTTAGCAAATGATGCATTTTATCAGTGAACTACTAAAACATAATTACAATAACAAGGCCGATTAAGTATAAAACGGATTTTGGAGCGTAAGTTCAAGTTTTTCTAGGTTGGGCTTAGAACCGACTTTGTCTTAGAGTTTATGATTGAATGTTTATCGTATCTTTGACTATGATTTTCTTTTTGGAAAAGACCGATTAAGTACATAACGGATTTTTGGAATGCAAATCCATGTTTTCCTAGGTTGGGCTTAGGAACGGTTTTATCTTCAAATTTATTTGAATGTTCATTGCGCCTTTGACTATGACTGTTTTTTGGAAAAGGCTGATTAAGTACATAACAAATGTTGAAGTGCATGCCCAAGTTTTTCTAGGTTGGACTTAGGACCGGTTTTATTTTCAAATTCACTGTTGAATATTCATCATGTGTGTTTTTTACTGTGAATATTTTTTTGTGTGAAAAAGCCGATTAATTACATAACGGATTTTGGAGTACATGCCCAAATTTGTGTAAGTTAGGCTTAAGACTGGTTATGATTTAAGTTAATGGTTGAATGTTGATTGTGTCTTTGACTATGATTATTTTTTGGTCCTTGTATAGAGTTATATTTTTAGTGAATAAAAATGTTGGTTGACTCGTGACATTGGTGGACCCAGAAACTAATTATACCGAGGTCAAATTTTTTTTTTTAGAATGATATAATATAGTTTCCAATTTTTTGTATAGTAATTTTGTCAATTGAGGATATCGAACCTGAGTTATGGGCTGTCATACCCTTAGAAATTGTCATTTTAGCTGGAAGCATTCTTAAAATTATGTGACCCCTACTTCCTAGCTAGGTCCGCCCATGCTCGTGATGATTATTGCATGATGAAATAGATGTTTAACGACATTATTTGTTATAGAAAATATTAAATGACTGTGATAAAATATGAGCGTATGGTGGATCAGGAAAACAACTAAAATCAAGTGGTTAATCTGATCATAGTGCATCAAGATAGTTGGTTGTGATAAAACTAAGCTATATGTTCGAATTGGGATAGATGATAACAACAAAATTGGATTATTTACTTGTAGAAGTCAAGATTAACAGTTGTTACAAGACCATGTTGCTAGACTATCTAATCGTTGGAGATCGATAGATAGTGTTATGATACGACCAAGCTATCAAATCGATATATATAGGATGGATATTTGTTACATGAACATGTCATTTGATTGGGATAGACGGATATTTATATGGCAAGGTTGTCCTCTAATCCTGAGGTTTTTTTCATTTTGTGTATGTAGATTGAGAATTGGCTAGGAGTATATATGGAATGTAATGATGATGTTGATGAATTGTTTATGTGATAAAAGCATGAGATTATGTGATTTGGTGATTATCGTGTTAACATATGGATGGAAATAATCTTTTTATTTATTTATTGACGAATTCGTTACTCATGTTTCCTTGTGTAATGCAAGGTGTGATCGAAGAACCCCTCATAAACTCTTGGTTAACCACTGGACAAAAGCATTCTATGACTATTTACAGAATCATGGATTTTAGTATAATCTATTTCCAACAATGTTATTAAATAGTTTTAACAAAAAAAAAAATGTTATTAAATAGTTGAATTTAAATTATGTACTCTCACTGTTTCAATATGTAAGGTGTGTTAGATATTTATTTTTATTTCATTTTATTTGATTTTCTCATATTTCTATGCAAACAATAAATGTATTTAATTTTATGATCATTTATATTTTAAAGTATATCTTCTCATTGATTGAATCATATTTAATATCTCTTTTTTTTTGTAAATAATATTTTTTAACTAAAACATAGTATTACATATTGAAATAGAGATGGAGTATGAAAATACGGTGCTATTAGAGGTGAAATATGTAAATCATGCTTTAGAGATTTTAAAATTGAGTGTTATTTATAGTTAAGATTTAAAACACTATCAAAAACCGGTGTTTTTGAAAACTCAAATACTTTTTCACATTTTAACTTATCGAAACATTTGAAATAACTTCTAACTAGATAGTAACCCGCGTTTTGCAGCGCGCGGGGAAATATATACTTTATAAATTTATAAATTTTTTTTATAATATAATTTTTTTGTAAGCATATAATTAATATTATTTAGTATTATTAATATATATATATAAGTTATTATCAAAGCAAAACCGTTTTATCTCACTCAGAGATGGTTGATAAAGTGCATACAAAATCATTAGGAAAAGATATTAAGATTCGATGACAGCTTACCTCCTCAGAAGATGAAATCGATACATGAAAAATAAAAAATCATTGGATCGGTTGAAAAAGACCAAATTCTCATGCATCTCTTTACTTTGTTGTTTCACACACCGAACCTACGAAAATACATAAAAATCATTAGTATCTCTATTAAACCATTAATATTCTTAAACTTTTATGATGACTGCTTAGAAAAAATAAAAATAAAGCTAAAAAAAATGCATGATGGAGGCGATAGAGATTAAAGATGAAACTCTCCATCTATTTATATAGAAGTGCGAACTTAGGATCAAGGCAAAAGTTATGATTCAAAAATTTAGCAAAGATTACGTTAATTGTTAGGATTTGATTTTGAAACAATTGAATTAGTAAGAAATATTTTCCAAATTTTTAAACTAATATATATCATATATGCAGAAATCGATATAAAGAAAATTTGAATTAGATATTCAGTTATGAACTAATTAATTGAAAGAATAAAAAATATGTATAATAACTTAAATTACAATATATGGTGAATTTTGTTTTTTTGCTCGAAAATTAAAAGCTCAAATTTGAGAATATTCGATTACATCCTGATGATTTTTCAAGATCAGATTTTAATTTTAACAATTATTAGATTCCAAAATTAAAAATTAACACAATATATGCCTAAAAATCAGTTGATTTGTTTGAAATCATAAATTCATAAATCAGTTGATTTTTTTTAAATAATAAATCCGTATGTAATAATCTTTTTTTTGTAGTTGATAATTTATAATATATATATATATATATATATTAAACCAATTTTAAAAATTTAAGAGTGATTATATGAATAACTAATAGCAAAAAGAATGGGATTACGATTCTAAATATTAGTTCTTAGTGAAAATTTTATTTAATTTTAAAATAATAATGTTGTTTAACTTATTTAATACATATCATTTTTATAATTAATAAATTAATAGATATACAGTTTATAAATGAGTTAATACGTGATTTTGTTTTCCATCACTTATATTAAAAGTTTTGAATATAAACTTATATCTAATATATTATTAGTTAAATATCATTTTCATAAATAGATCTGTGATATTTATTATGAATATATATAAATAACGAATTAAAATACTTATACATCTATATATAATTCAGTACATATTTTGAGAAACAATTATTCTCCGTTTAAAAATGTTGAATTTTGTTTTAGTATTATAAATAATATCAGATATTGTTGTATTTTATTAATATTAATAGGATATTAAAAATTATTTTAATATTAATCAATCATTAAAGATAAATTATGTTAAAATAGTTTAGACTAATTTATTCTTAATAACTGATTAATATTTATTAGCAAATTTTTTATTTTCTAATGGCAGTTTTTGTAATATGCCACATGAATTCTGATTAAAGTGTTTATAAGATTGCTCAAATAATAATAGGAGGATAAAACAAAAGAACCCAACTTTAAACCATTTGATATAATAACTCCTCCTAATTAAAAAAATAAAAAAATAAAGCTAAAGTGAAAATAATTTAATAATTTATATGTGAAAATGACATAATAGTCCTTTTAGTATAAAATTTAAAAATTACATTTTGGTTTCAACAAGGAATCGAATCCGAAAGTACTTGTGGCGTGTGGCATGGTTTGAGGTAAAAATTTTGTGGGCCTTTGCATGATATCCACTTGTACATAAATAAACTTTATTCCAGGCCTAAAACTTGGCTGAAAAATTGGCATGTTTGTTACTTTTCATCTATTACAATTGCATTACGCAGCCCATATGTTCTTCAGATCTCTACCTCATTAATTTAATTTAATTTCCGGATCTTGGTATTGGCCAAAATATCTGAGTCATTTTTAAAATAAAATTACTTTTATTTGTTCATTCATAATTCATTTATTTCAAATGGTAGAATTTTCTATACGGGTATATTAACATGTTAGCATGAACATAAGAAGATGTGTAACCGTAGGAAGTATTCGTTTGAGTTTAGGGTTGAGGAACATATCATTGCTCGACAAAATCCTACTCTCATCGTCATCAAAGACTATAAGTTTTTGTATCCATGAAACTCAATTAAAATTATTAAAATTGTTACTATGATTGTTTTTTCTCCAAAAAAACATTTCTGTTTAATTACTAGCTAGGATTCCAAAATTTACATGAATGCTCATATTAGTTTTGGATGAACGTTAGACACATCTTATTGAAAAGAAAAAAAATTGATATCTACCATTTTTGCTTTATAGTTCGAGTCTCTTATTTATGACTCTAGGTGATATCTAAGATGTCAATGACTCTTGTGGTAGAAAATTTAATGTTTTAGACTGAGAAGAATTTTAAAGTCATATTAATTGTTATGCTCTTAAGCTGGAGCTGCGGACTTTGTCTCAATCTCATTACTCGAGAGTTCTAACGAAGAGGGAGAACAAAATATTGATTCAAGATTTTTCATGTCCTATTAGATGTTAATATGAGTTTCTTCCAATCAATGCTCTATATGTAAGTTTAAATATTAGGAACACAATAGAAAATTCTTTTAAATTCTCTGCAAACCACGTGATTATGAATTTTATAATAAATAATAGATTTGAGTATATCACAATATTGCATTAAATCGAGGGCATAAAGCTAATTAACCATAAGTTTGCATGTCTAAATAGAATATTAGTAAGCATAATGTCATCGTGATGTGATAGCATAACAGGTTTGAGTTGCTTAATGTTTGAGCTAACTATATGCAGTATAGGCTTTCCGAAAATGTCGTGAACTTGAGAATTTGGAAATGGCAAATGGGTATAAGAGGCATTCAAACTGACCTTGGATATGTAATCTCTCCTTACTGCTTTTTGCAATTCTATAAAACCAATGAATTGCTCCAGCAATATATCGAATCTATACTAATAATTAATAACAACTTTTGAGGTATGCTGTCAAAAGGATATATGTATATGTTTCTGTATATGCTCTCTAATCATCTTCTGTGTGACCCGTTTCACAAAATTTCCCATTTAATGTGAATATGTTCTATCTAAAAGCAAATAGCTAAGGTTTTTGATGAATGAGAGGAAAATTCTCATTTATACATTTTCATGTTGTTATTCCTTTGCTTCTTGAACCTTTCTACTTTGATCTCATTTTTTCTGAAACTTTGTTACGACAAAGAAGTTATCAAGCATATAATGGTCTTTCAAATGCACGGTCTTCTCCGATGAAATTTTGGTATTGTAATTGGACGTGTCAAGGACTCAAGGGAGGTGGTATACGTAGCTGATAAAAATAATGCATGGTATTTTCAAGAATCGCAAGATTTTACATATATTGCATGATATATGTTTTTTTTATATATGTATTTGATTAGTTCCACACTCTTTATACGTGTTTGAAGCTCCACAAGCGAATTGTCGAAATTTTTCAAATCTAACCACAAATCACCACACACCTCTTATATGTTTCATAATATTTACGGCTTATATTATTATTTTTTTTTGGTCAAAATATTATTATTGTTTTCATATATTTTTCCTACAGCGAATATTTAATTTTTGGTTGGTGAATTGGTGTAGGTTTTTTTACAGCAAAATAAATCATAATATATATATATATAACTATAGACTAACTTTTACAGCAACACAACTACAGTTACCAATCATATTCGAATTCGAAAATATTGCTTTGATGAAAACAAAAAGAACAAAAGTTGGAAAGGCTGTGAGATTTGGATAGCCATAGGAGATATACACTCTTAATCGGCAAGAAAATAAATAAGTACTTTAAAAGTTGTAAAAAAACCCTACAAATCACATCTTAGTTAATTATTTTGGTAATTATAAACGTAATTGTTGTTGGGATCACATAGTCACATGCGTGTGTTGTTTCTTCTTTTAAGGTCCCCACAAACATCTAATCGATGATCCACATAGCTAGTCACTCTTATAGCCACTCATATAAAATGAAGCTTAAGCCACTTGACACTGCCATTATATTCCATAAGCTTTGTTTTTTCCACTTACAGGCTTCCATTAAAACTTCCATGACGTTAGAAAAGCAAGACACTTTTGCCCTTTTTAGACATTTGCTTATTATGAAGGTAAGAAGAGTCCACGTTTCCAGTTGATGTTTCTTTCAAGATTCCTCTTCTCCACGCGCCTCTTTACGCGTATTCTAGTACCGACTCCTCTCCGTGTCAAAATTGAATCCACTTTAAGAGAACACAATTTTAATTTCTTTTTCCCAATAAAAAAAAAATTGAATTCAAATTTTTAGATTTAGCACGGTATCCAAGTTTCGTCAAATAGTATGACTAATCTTGAAGTAAATACATTTTTTCTTTAGTTAAAACTAATTTCTTATTTATTTATAATGCATCCAATTGATTTGAGGTAGAAACAAATGTAAGAAAAGTATACATCTTTTAAAAGATGATCATTGCAGAAAAATGTTAATACTCCAGTAACTCAGTTGGTATATTCATAGAGTTTTTTTTTTTTTTTCAATTAATTTTCTTGGACTTTTTTTAAATTACATAAAAGTAAAGTCCACAACTGCTACTGTGCTTCAAAATGAGCCTAACTAAACTAAAAATGATACAAAAAACTTTCACCGGAATTTTGAGCTAGATTGGTCGTTGGTCGAGAAAAGATACCCGCCGCAAGCAGTTTCAAAATCCGATCAACGCCAAAGCCCTCACTTAAAAAGCTACCACCAGCTAGAATCGAAGACTAAACCATCAAGAAAGACGTTAAGAGTGGGAAGAAAGAGCTACTACACCTCTACTCGTCCGCCGAAATGTTGTGGAGAATGTTCTATGAAATAAAACCGCAAAAACATTAATCAGAGAGAATGAAGAGGAAGTCGGCCTCCATCCAAATTTAATAGGAACTTTTAAAGTGTTAGTTTTTTTTTAAATGAATTTAAGACTAGATAACAAAAAAATAAAAATATTTCAATTAATCACTGATCCAAACAAAATAAATAAACAAAATTGGTATCAACTTGAATATTTTAATATAGTATTTAAGCTAAATTGTGCACATAGTTGAAATCGAATTTGGAAGTTTTAAATTTACAGCTCTCTATACTAAAACAATTACGAGCACAATTACCAGTTATGCTAGTAAGGTTGAACATTCGGATATATGTTCGGGTTTAAGATCCTATTATTCGGATATTGGATTGTTCGGTTATTGCATTTAAGATTCATTAAAGTATATAAAACAAATTGGTTCGGTTAGGTTCGGTTTGAGTATGAGTATTTGTTATTAGAACCGGTTTTGAACTTGATAATGTCAAATTCTGGTTTAGATCGGTAATTTTATATCCATAATACTCGTTAAACCTAGAACTATCCTGAAAATATTCAAATTTATCCGCAGTTGAAAATTGAAACCGGTATTACTTGAAAATTATCCAAAATTACTTATATTTATATGTAATTGCTTAAAATTATCCGAAAATTATCCAAAATGACCTGATTAACATTCTTATTTTTTTAAGGAGAAAGACAAACCAATTACACAAGATGTCAAACCTCAACATATAGGTATTAGATCATCTAAGTGTTTGTTTCATTCGAATACTAATTTGAGTATCGATTCGGATCGGATACTATTCGATAGTTGATACCTAAACAAAAATTATAGAAGATCTATTCCGTTATTTAGGTTTTTGGTTCTGAATTTTTTTCCAGATCTATGTGCTAGTCTATAAAATTTTAATATAAAAGAAAAATATTACTTTTTGACCCCAAAAAAATGATTTGGCTTGAGAGTTGACACTCGATAGTAGGGAAGCGCATACGACGCGCTTAAGTGAAGACTAAAGAGTCGTTTCCACTTAATTAAATTGCAACCACAAAAAATGGGTTTTCTGAAATACGGCTTAAGAGTACTTAAAGTTTTGGATGATACGCCAAATCAAGTGCCCTTTCTAATATGGAAATTATTTAAGTATGCTTTAACGAGTAGGTTTTCGACCACTCATAATCCTTGTTGTAAGTCCAAACATAATATGAAAATGTAATGGTGTTACTATTAATCATGCACCTCCAAAGGTATATTAAGTACCAATTTAGCCTCGTGAATAAGGGTTGGGTACCAGGAACTTTAACGAATCCATATTCTACTTGTATACCCAAATGGGTCATTCATTTTCTTGTATTTGATTAAGGTCAAACTTGCATTTGGTACAAAACCTTTTTCATCCATTTGAAGAACTAAGAAACTTTTTTTTTTTGGATAAAGCGCTAACAAAGTTTAAACTTAAAAAACATTGATGTTCTAAATATAAGTTCGTATATATGTTTAAACCTTTTTTTTTAATAAACTGTGGTATAAGACAAGACTTAGGCTCCAATAATTTTTTGGGCTACAAAAATTTAGGTTTTTATTTTATTTTATTTTATTTTTCAATTTCTGATTTTTTTTTGGGTTATGTAAGGAGGATTATGTTTATCGTATGAGAGATATGAGCTTTTGTACTTCAAAGAAAGATAATATGTATTTCTTTTACCAATATTTTGTATGCTATGCAAGAAGGATCATATTTACTAAGTACTATTTAGTTTTAAGTGTTTACCTAGTGATTGAGATATGCATTTTTTTTCTTTGACTTTCTATCTTGGTTTAATTTTGTTTGGTTTTAATATTTTATGTTTTATGTCGTTATTTCGTATGCGAGATATGAGCCTTTGTACTTCAAAGAAAGATTATATTTTTTTTACCAACATTTTTTTATGCTATAGAAGAAGGATCATATTTTACTAAGTTTAGTTTTAAGTTTTGTTTACCTAGTAATTGAGACTTATGTATTTTTTTCTATGACTCTCTATCTTGGTTTAATTTTGTTTGGTTTTAATGATTTTATGTTTTATGTCGTTATTTTAGAGTAGATTTTTAGTGTCTTTCGCATGAGGTTGAAAATGTTGATAGTAAGTTGAAAGAAAAAATCTCGCTTAGGGCTATTAATCTTGTTGGATTGGTCTACTGGGAGTTCTAAACTTTCGGCCATTAATCTCTCGTAATCCCAAAAATCAGGTTTCAGATATTTAATTTAAAAAATAACATTCCAACAAAAAAATTTTCGAAGCTTAAAAAAACTAACTCTTAAGTGTGTGTAAAAAACCACGTAAAAGCCAAAAGCCAACAGAAAGTAATTTGTTGATTTACAAGAAACAAAAATAACAAAAAGTTCATTGTTTGGCGTTTGTACCTTACAGAATTATTTTATAGAAAAGTTCACATGTTCTATGTTTCATATTTAAAAATTTCAAACTTTCATTTATCCTGTATTTTTCTTACCCTTTTTCTTTAACTACATTATAATCAATCAAAGGGTAAAATAGTAATGTTAGCAGAGATATATATGGTTACATCAAAGTCCATCTAATCACCCTTTTTGTTTTTAATCTAGATAAACGCATGTTATGGCGCAAAAATAAAAGTAAAGAAAAAGTAAAAGAGAAAGGATGTGGCAACTGGCAACAAAAGCAAATGTTTGTTAACTGAAGTGTGAAGGTTAGGAATTAGTCACTTCTCACTTTAAGATAAGTGGATTTTAATTTCGTTGGAGATTAGAGTAAGTTAACTTTTAGAGTGTCAAAATCTTGGTGTCTCCATCTTTGTACTTTCCTTGTCCTGTTCTTAATTTGTTTACTAATAGAGTATAAGTTCAGTTACCTATAATTAATTAGCATAATTGTTAGTGAAAAGTAATGTTTTGAAAATCGAATCCAACAGAAAATCATTTATGTACCCAAATTCGGGTTGAGCTATAATTTGATTTGAGTTGAACTGCTACAATTGATAGAAAGTTAGAAAGAACAAAAAAAACAAGTGATGCGTGCCAGTACCCAAATTCAGTTCATAAAATTTCTTAATTAGGATTTTGAGGCAAAATTTAATTAAGAAATTGTAACTTTTAAAAGGTATTTTTAATAGTTATTTCTATTTTTATTTCTCAATTTATTGAAAAGCACATTTTTCAATTTTATACAGATTAAAATTTTGCTATTTATCTTTTTTTCCTTCATGATAATTACTTTGTCATAAATGTATTTTGATGTATTCAATGATTATTTATTCGTGCTGTAATTTAGAGAATAATCTTATTTAATCTTTTATCATTTATTTTACATAAATTTTGAATGATTTAATATATGGTTCTTGTTGTTTTTATTTTATTTTGTTACAAAATAAAATGATATTGAATTATTTTTTGACTGTAGATATATATATATATATATATTATTTTTGTGTTGTTCACTCGTGCATGACATATATACATAACAAGAATTATAAAAAGTTTAAAACTCGATTTGATCAGTTAAACTGAATCAAAAACTATCTAATAACAATATCAAGTTGGTGTTCAGTCTAATTTTCGAAATATTGATTATAAGTAATCTAGTACTCACTTTGTTTCGTATTAAATGTTGTTTTAAGATTTAAAATTTGTTTATAATATGTGTCGTTTTAGATTTTTAATGCAAATGTTTAAAAAAAATTAATTTTATCTCTATTCTTTTAATGTATTTATCAATGAAACTATAGAGTATATTATTAATATGTAAAACAGAAATTTTAATTGTGTTTTTAATGCAGTAGCGGAGACACATTAGTATTTGTGTTTTGTTTTATTTTTAATGGATATTAATTTTTAATATTTGTTTTGTTTTGTAATATCACAACTATCAGAATTTTTTGGATCAAATCGAACCGCATAGCAAATCTAACGAATATTTTTCCCATGTCTAGTCTTAGGATCCTTTAATCCGGGAACTCGGGAAACATATCTAAACCAAAATTGATTAACAGATTCATAAATCAAGCTTAATTACAATTATTTCATGGTTAAGTTCTTCTTTTTATATCTAAATTAAATATTCAAACCAAATCACCCTACAAATACATTTTATTTAACTAAACATAAATTAAAGATTTGTATAACAACTTAATTTGAGTTTTTTTTTTGTTTTTAACTTAAGTTGAATGTTTTTATTGAAATCAAAGTTGTTATGGAGACTTACAAATATTATGTGAATTACATGTTAAAGATTAAATGCAGTTAATGCGAAACAATGTCACACGTTCGATCCAATAGCAAAACCACTAGATCATTTGGTTAATTGATTATCTTCGTAATTTTTGTAGTATATAAAGCGAACTATGTAAGTTTTGTAGTATATAAAATATATTTTAAAAGAATTCGACGGCTAATCTGAACTAACATGATGATTATCATTTTTATTATTATTATTGGGCTACAACGGACCAGTCAATTCTCCAAAAGAATAACTCTCTTTCACTTTTTATCAAAAAAAAAAATAATAATAATAAAAAAAAAACTCTTTCACTTAAAGAAAGAAACAAAGTTGGAACATGAATTAATGGAATGGAATCAGAGATGGAACGCCAACCATTAACCCACATGTTCCTGTGGGTTAATGATCACTTGTCAACTTCATTCCAACAAATTTGATATCTTGATTTCAATTTATAATGGAATTAATGGAATACTAGCGTTAATTTTTTTGTGAAATCAACATGAAAAATAAACACATCCGTAATCTACCTAAAATTTACATTTACTACCTTGGACAAGATCGAAAAGTTTTCATTACCACACTTGATTTTGCCTTTGGTTTGAGAAAGAAATACCTGATGCATCTCATTGTGAAAAGCCCAAGAAGGCCTCTTCTATACAAATTTTAAATTTATGCAAATTTAAATTTATGCAAATTTAAATTACACCAAAATAACCCTATCGTTAGTTATATATAATAAGATCCACCTATAAAATAAAACCAACAAAAATAATTCACTATCGTTAGTTATATATAGGAGAAATATATATTGTACAAACACTCTTGAAATACAAATCCAATCCATGGTTAAACAGAAAACACCATGAGTTGGTGCCAGGATAATACATACAAATCAACAAGCACGCGTATATATGTATGTGAAACCATATGGCAATGCATGCATCATCCATGCATGAATGCATCAAAGACTATTCAATCTTTACATATCGACATCGATGGATGAAACCATAATATAAATGGTTAGGCTTTGAAAAGGTATATGCATAGTTCCCATGTGTTATTAGTATAGTTTTTAGGATGAAAATAAACCCAATCTGGAAAATAATTTCATGATTAATTAACACTCTAAGATTATGATAATACATAATTAATTAAGACCTTGGATTAATTAAGGATTACTAATCACGGGGTGAATATAGTCTCTATAAAAGCAGTAGCTCACCTTCCACAACCTTCAATATCAACTCACCATATCCTTCTCTCTTACTCTCTCACTCTTTCATTTATATTCCTCTCTCTAGCTATAAATTATATAAAACTCGATCGTGTATAATAAACTTAAATAAAGTATAATAAAAAAATGCAGAAAAGAGGAGGAAGTAGTGGAGGCTCGGGATCATCAGTAGAAGCAGAGGTGAGAAAAGGACCATGGACCATGGAAGAAGATCTTATTCTTATCAACTATATCGCCAACCACGGCGATGGTGTTTGGAACTCTCTCGCCAAATCTGCAGGTTTGCATAATTAGGTTTTAAAAGCCGAATTCAATATATATATATACGTATATTCCTTATGTAAGTTGTATGTTAATGAACTAAGGTTTCGTCATAACATGTAAAGGTATATCCTTATACGACAAAAATATGCTTTCTCTTGCATTCGTTTCTTTTATAAGGAATATATACACGTATAAATCATATTTTCATATATATGCTGTATTATATTCGTACGTTGTTAAAGAATCAATCTAAAAATCTAAAGACGTTTTCACTTTTCATGTGTTATGTGATGCTTTTAGAGTTGATAGGATAAAATTATGTAAAATCATTAAAAAAAATACGTCCATAATAAATATTCATATATGTTGTAATTATATATAATTATGTGGGATATATCTGCACGTAATTACGAGCCATGTTGATTGATAATATGAATGTATAGGTCTAAAACGCACCGGAAAAAGTTGCCGGCTCCGGTGGTTGAACTATCTCCGCCCCGACGTACGCCGGGGAAACATCACGCCCGAGGAGCAACTTATCATCATGGAGCTTCATGCTAAGTGGGGAAACAGGTTAGATTTAATTTTCATGATGAAGAGGATATATATAAATAATTATTATATATATAACGAGAGAACAAATAAGGCGAACAAAGGCAAAATCTTCAACTTTGAATCGTTTTATACTCTTGTAGCTATATGCGACGTAGATCTTTGAAAAGACAATAAAGCAACAATTTGGTGACTCAAGCAAAAAGCGTTTATTTCCTTTGTGATAAGCTTGATCGAAGTTAGTTCGTCGATGTAGTTGAGAGTATTTTGTGCACGTGATGAAATTTCATTGCCACTAACATTAAAACTCGTGCATTTTATCAAAAACAACATTTAAAACTCGTGCCTATTTCTATCGAAACTCATGGCTACAGTTTGTTCCCTTTATATATATATATATATGAAGAATAAGTATGTCAAAACTCTTCATGTGATTTCCCACGTTTCTGTAAGGTATACATTCGGGGGTTTAATTATTTCTTTGTCATGAAAATCCTTTAGCAAACAAATAATATTAATTATTTGTTAATGTATTTTATTCGATTTCTATTTTATTTATATATATAGAGCTGGAAAATATGGCCCAAAGTACAAGGTACACGATTCTCTAATTCAACGAACTAAATGGTATCTTTTTTTCTTTTTCTTAAGTAAGTGCGGAAACAGTTTACATTTTTCAGCAAAATTAGTATAGTTACATTTTATCTGTGATGAACTAATTACGGATATGATTCTTAATTAGTTATAACCGTAAATATATGTAAGGTCAAAATTTTATCACGGGAAGAGCTAAATAATATTCAGTTTTAATATTTTCATAGTTCTTTAATTTAACTTTTGAGTTATTTCTTTCGTTACTTTTTTGGTTGGTTTTAAACTAGTTTCATTTTTTATATCTCCCCAATTTCATTGACAGCTAGCTCTTACTATTAATTAATCCAAAAAGTACACTTTACGTTTTTAACAAACAAACAAAATAGTAACGGTTTTAACCAAAAAAAAAAAAGAAGATAAAATTTTGTAAGGCTTATCAGCAAAAAATAAAATTAAGAAAACGAAAAAGATCCAAACATTGTACATGTAAATGTAATAATAGTACAAAAGTGAAATGCCTCATGACAAACACAACTGAAATAGACGTAAACCTTACTGTTTTGGCTTTATCTAGATGTACTTACTTTTGTCCGATACAGTCACATATTAAATCTCTAACCCCACAACAATCATTAGCTCATCATAATAAACTCATACTATTAGTTAAATAATGATTTCACTAATCAAATAATTTTTAATTGTATGATTAATTAGGTGGTCGAAAATTGCCAAACACCTTCCAGGAAGAACCGACAACGAGATCAAAAATTTCTGGAGGACAAGAATCCAAAAATACATCAAGCAAGCCGATGTAACAACAACATCGTCCGTTGGATCTCATCAGAGCTCAGAGATCAACGATCAAGCTGCAAGTACATCGAGCCATAATGTCTTTTGTGCACAAGATCAAGCGATGGAGACTTATTCTCCTACAACGACGTCATATCAACCTACCAATATGGACTTCAACTACGGTGGTAACTATTCGGCGGTGGCAGCGGCGGCGGTGACCACCGATTATCCAATACCGATGACCGTTGATGATCAAACCGCTGAAAACTATTGGGGCATGGATGATGTTTGGTCATCAATACATTTACTGAATGGTAATTGATTAATCAATTATATAGTCTCGATTGGTCAACAAGATATGGAATATTAATTGAGTATTTTATATGATTTTTAGGAGTACTATGATTAGTACGTGACATGTATATGTTTTTGCCTCGTTGTGGAGGTTTGGTGGATATAATTAATATATAATGTTATTTATCTGAATCCTTGATACATATTTCGATCTTTAGTGAACCCGTTTGATATTTATACATAAATAAAACTGTTGAAGGGGTCTATTTTTCGGATATCTTTTTATATTTAAATAACTTTGTTTTTACCTATGATTAATTCATTATAGATTATAATATTTGTCATTTACTCCCTCTTTTAGAGGTTTTCACATGTACTATAAAACATCCAAGATGTCTAATCTATCCTCACAATCTATTTATTGTAACATTTGTTATAAGAAAATTCATACAACACAACATTAAAAAAATGAAAGTAAGTTTAGAAATTTCAGTTATAATAAAAAAAAACTTACAAAACATCAATTCTCATAAAGCAAAAAATAAAGTCTATAACATGATCAATCTGTGAATAGTTCATTTCTGTAAAAAAAAATGTATTTGTAATCCAACAATTTGCATGACACTGAATTCAGTGAAAAAATGATTGCACCAGTCTCATAAAGTATTAAAAGATATTTTTTCCTTCTAATTTAAAAACCATTAAACAACAGCCTTTACCCACATGATCTCCTGTCACACTCGACCAATAGAATTATCCGTTAATCAATTGATATAATTACATTCATAATTTCTATACAATTTGTGTGTGTGAAATGTTAAAACAGAGCAAGAAGTCAAAACAAAAAGGTTAAAACAGAGCAATCATTTAACAGTCTATGGTAGAATCGAAAAGCACCTTCCGAGTTTTTTTCTTTTTGGTACCTTCAATATATAAATAAATATGCACACACATAAACATATGAGTTAGGCTTCTATATAATATATGCATGTGGATCGATCTGTGTACATATCACATGACGTACTACTCATCATAAAACATACGGAACCTAATCTTACCAATCAAAATAAGACACGTATCATATAGAGGCTAAAAATAGAAATTTGTTGGTACAGTTCTTGTTGCCCTTATTCAACAATTTTTATCCATTTTTGGGCATCGCCAATCAACATGTAGAACCCGACGTGAGCCTAACTCCACTAACTAAAACCACAACCTTAAAGACGAGGATATCGACTTCTTTAAATAATTAAATAAAATTTTATATAATGGTTCACTTTCATTGATACTTTTATCCATACTTCGACACCATACATATAAATATTTATACTTGAATCAAAAACTAACATGGGATGAGAAATAAGATTTAATGAGCTAGGACGTAATGACAAACTGAGCCACAAATATATAGAATATTGATATGATGATAAAGACAAAAAGTCCACTATATGACAAATATTTATGCAAATGTGTATGTACTTATTATTTGTATAAATCGAGTAAAATAATTAGAAATTGGGACATAATGTTAGGTCGGGACTATAGCGAGACGGCAAAAGCATTAAAAGCTTTACCGAACTTTTTAACTTTAGTCTTTAGGCAACGACACACTTTGTCCGAATGAAGCATGTGTAAAGGATAAATCCAAGCTCCACTTCATCTTCTCTATGCATTGGCTAGAATAGGAATACTTGATATTTCTATCATTATTATTTTTTTTAACGAGCAACTATATATATATATATATAATATTCGTTATTTTTCTGAGATTTGAAACTTTTAGCAGTAAAAAAGGGTGCATGTATATCTATTAATATTAATGAAAAAGAATATTCATTTATAAGTATTATATTAAAATTCCGAATGATTACGCTCGGTGTAAACAATGAAACGGAACGAAAAGTAGTGCATTTATAGAAGAAGAAAAATGAACCAATGAACTCATTATCTTTTCCGCTCTAATCTTAACTTCGTTGCCATTCGAATTATGAATATCATTATTTATGTTTTAAACTTATAATTAGAAAAAAACACAAGTGAGGGACATATGTTTAAGTGATATTTTTGTTTGTTTGTTAGATGAATGATATTTTGCTATTGGATAAATAAATTTCTAAGATCAAATATCATATTAATTCTAACGCCGTATAGTAAGTTACACAATAGTCGAATTTATGCATATTACATCACGTACGTGCTTTGAACCTCGATAGTTAGAGTAATGAATGTAGTAGTCATGTCATCTATATTCTATATTATGTTTCTTCTACTTTTCAATGTAACATTTTAAACAAATTTTCTTGAAAATGAAGTTTTTTCTGCTCATCCATCTTGTCTAAATCTCAATATATGATCAAATATACATCTCAGATCTATCTATAATTTGATATATGTCAAGATTCTATCTCAAAGATAATTGACTCCAAATGTACATAATATCTTAATTATATCCAGATTACATGCTACATTATACTTCTTAGTTTCTTATACATCTTGAAGTGGAAGATAATGAAACTCTCATTATGCTTATCTTAGATTATCTTAACAACAAATTTGAATTCAAACTGGATCTGGAATTGGGCCACATGTTTACTTATTTGATTTGGCCAACGTTTTAATCATGTGGGAATTGTCGACTTCCCATGTGAATTATAAACAAAAAAATCACATGGCGGGTCGGTCACAAACATACAAGCGGTTTATAATTTACGAATAAACAAACGTGGAAGAATTGGGTTTTTTATCTTCTCCTGTTTTGTGTCTTTGCTTGTGTGTTGTTCCAGCCTTATGCCTTAGCTGTACTTTCTATATATAGCATAAACCATTTTTTTTCCGTCTCGATGAGTTTGACATATTTTGAATTCAGTTAATGTTGAAGTCGGCTCATATTCATCTAAGGAGATTTTTTACTATCAACGAGTTATTATCTACCTACGCTTGTAAGTTGTAACCAATGATTATGCATCATATATATTATAGAAGAACAATCAAATTTGTTAATAATATTATTAATTGTCTCAGCACTCCTTAATAGAATGGGCATTTTAACCGAACCAAACCGATCAAACCAACCAAATTCAATCCGATCTAAACCAAACCAATGTATATACCCCAAACTATTCGGTTGTAAATCTTTTTAATCCGAATAGTTTGGTTCGGTTTGACTTAAACCGAATTGAACTGAACTAATAAATTAATGTGCTTATTTAATTAATTAATTAATAATATTAATAATATATGTGTAGTATATTCTTAATGGTTAAGTAATCATATTGTAATTGAGTTTTTAGTTTGTAGAGATAAATAATCATCGTTTCTGTAGAATTTAGTTCATATAAAACTTATATGCAAACTTAGATCGATTGAAGAATCTCAAGTGTTGTTTTATCATCGTCTTTTCTTCTAGTTACGTTTTGTTTTAATATTTTCAGTTTGGTTTTAAATTTTGTTAGTTTTCTTTTTATATTTTACTTTTAGGTGTTTTATTTGAAGTATTGATTTTACAGTTTCTCATTTTTTATTTTTTCTATTTATTTATGACAAATAATTTTAGTTTCATGCTATATCAATTGAATTTTTTTCAACCGAACTAACACTGAATTCAAAATAGAAGCAAACCAAACCAAATCAAACTGAACAAAAACCAGATCGAACACAAGCTAAACCAAACTATCTTTGGTTGAATTTGGTTAAAGATTCCAAAACCAAATTAACTGAACCAAATTGAACCTGAAGCAAACCCGAATTTAAACCGAAATACCCACCCCTAGATACTAATAATGTATGCCTAACTAAGTAACTACTAGTAGTTTGGAATTAAAATATAAATTGAGATGTATATAGAAAAGTATTAATATTTAATACAAATAAAATCTTTACGGCTCGAAAAAAGGAAAATCACTCTTCCCATACCCTTCTCTTGCAAAAAGTCCACCTAAAACAAAAATTTCATTTAGTATCTAGGTATGATCATGGTTACGGTTATTACAGTTATGGTTAATTAACTATTAGTTATGCTTATAATTTTTATTTAATCTTAACCTTAATAATTTAATATATAGTTAAAACAGTTATGCTTATATACGGTTATGCTTACTATAGTTAAATATGGTTATATTATTTGATGATTATGATTTTTATAAAAAATATCTTTAATTTCTATTGAAAAAACTAAATGATAATATATCAACTAATATTTATTATAATTAATTATATGTATATTTTATTTTATTTTAAAATGGTTTCATTTATAGTCTTAAGGTTACATCATGCGGTTAACTAACAATTTTTATACAGTTACGGTTAATTAACAGTTACAGTTAGTAATTTACTTTAATCATAACTAATATATTTTACAGTCAATGGTTATATTTATTAACTATTTTATATAGTTACGGTCCAATTACAGTTGAATACGAAATAATTACGGTCCAAAATACCTATTGGTATCTAGATAACTTTTCTAAGAGGGAATAGTGAAAACGGATAAACGATGCAAATTAAACTGTTCAATTTTTTTTTTATCTTTTAAATAAAATAAGAGCAGATTAGAAGATTAATTGGGTTGGACAGAACAAATATAATACAATTGGTCTTTTAATATTTGTTGAATAGTAAAAAAAACAACATACAAGAAATGCGAACAAATGTTTTTGAAAATTAAAATGGAAAAATGATTCAAATACATATTTTAGATATTTTTAGAATACTAGAAATATTATTATATATTATATTAAATTTAAAAATGCTCTATAGTGTTTTTTAATTGAGTGTAAAAGTAATTATTTAATGTTTTAATATATCATATATTTTATATCACATAAGATGACAAATAATGACTATCGAACATTATAACTTCTACTTAATAGCATTAGCAAATTTATGTAAAAAATTTGAAAAACATTTATGAGTGGATGGGGTAATGTTTGTAACAAATATGATATATGTAATTCACATATTTTAAATCATTATGTGATTTTCACCTGATCGGATAACCGTCTGGCTGGCATCCATGTATTACAAATATATTCGGATAGAATAGTACCCGCGCGATCGAGATATCAATTAATAAATATATACAAACTTTTTTTAGTTAGTTTTTGTTTACATTATATATCTTACATAATTTTCATGTACTATGATTAAATATAGATTTTGCATTTATTATTTATAATATATTCAATCAAAGTTTATTATTTCATTTTTGTTTTATAGATTCAAATATTTTATTTTTGATTGTTTATCCGATATATTTATAAAAAATTAATTTTGTATTGTGTTTTAGTTTGGCTTCAAATTAGTGTTATAATATATTATTGATCCTATTTATATTTTAATTGAAATTATAATATTACCAGCGCATGGAAAATATTTTCTCAAACTTAAAACTTTGAAGATTTAATTTGATTGATTTTCAAACTAAAATTAGCTGTTATTTTAATACAAAGATAAAAAGAAAAACAGAATTGAGTCTATAAAATATTTAAGTTATAATTGGTTGTTTTGCAGATTACGGAAGTGGAGAGATGGAACAACTGTTTCAAGAAACAACAGATTATATCGTCTGGCTTGGAACAGAGAGCATAGCAAAACTAAAGATTGCAAAATTTGGATTTGATTGATTGTTTTGAGAAAACATACCTCAGTAAATCTAGTAGCATTGTCAATAGGCTCTACAAAAAAACTGAACGTGTTATCAAATAAATCAGAAGGGATAAACTATTGAACGACATCAAACAAAAGAAATCATAATTGGATTGAAAAAATCTTACACAGCAACACAGAAAAATACCAAAGATTATTTCTTCATTGTCTTCATATTGGTCATCGTTGTCACCATATTCATTCTAATTAAACCCAAATCGTCAGTGAATCATACCATATGATTTTGACTGCAGGTTTGATTTCTTCTTCAATTGCCTATTAACAAAACAAAACAAAAAGACACATTTTGTCAGTATAAAATAAAAGCTAAAATGGTTAAAACAAAACGAATGTGTGAGGTTGAAGATGAAATTAGTAATCTATTTATATATAAGGAGGTAAATTTGTAGGGCTTACGGCAAAATTTAAAATTTTTGATTGCCTGCAAAATTCTATGAATTAAAGGTAGCAAATATTACGTTTTTGTTAAGTTTTTTTTTTGGAAATATATATATATATATATATATATATATAACACTGTAAATAGCGAAAATGAATTTCAAATTTAAGAAAATCATACCGTATATGTTTCTTACGTGTTTAATCACCTTAAGCATATTCTATAAATGATAAAAGATTTGAAAGAAACAGATTCAAAGAATAAATAGATTGCATATTCTGGCAGTAAATGTTTTTAATATTCTGCAAAATCAATATTTAAAAGATTTCAAATATTCCAATTTCCTTATTAATTAAGAAAATAAAAACAGTTTCTATGTTTGAAAAAATCTAAGAATTCAGTTATTCTTAAAATCCGCCAGCAATATATTAAGATCAAAATATGAAAATTTAAAATTTTAAAATTTTAATTTAAAATCTATTTATTTTTTTATAAAATATCTCTTAAAAAATTATTTCGAATTTAATTTCATTATTAAAAAATAGAATATTAAATTAAAAATTTTATATGACTTTTGTTTTTATAAATTTTATGAGTTTAGATATATGTTTCGAAGATTTGATGTAAACTTTTATATATTTGATAAAAATACTTTAACAATGATGTGAAAATTTTAATATATTTTATAAATTTAAATAATTTCAAGTGTATTTGCACTTACATAAAAATTAAATAGAGATTACAATAATTTTAATATGAGTTTATACTAAAAATAATTAATTGTAAATAGAGACTATGTAATTTGTATATTATGTATTTAAACTAATAAAATTTATTAAATTTTTCAGGGTTTTGCCCCAATTAAAAATGAACTCTAGATTTGCCACTCTGTGAAACTCAATTAATAATTGAGAAGATTAAATAAGATGTACTGCAGATTAGAAAATGTTAGATTAACAAAGGCTGACGACAGATAGGGTCATCGAAAGTTATGCAAAGCAAGTATTAGATTGTTCACCAAAGCAGAAAAATGGTCAGCTAGGATTACCAAACTTCATCAATTTTGAAGTTGATCTCCATTGATAAGATCCTCAAAATTTCAGGGTGTGGTCCGACTGATGTGACAACTTGTATCGTAACCAGGAAGCTCCGCCGACTCGTGTCACCGACCTCTGATGAATGTAAGATATAGTATGACATTTGTTTAAATGTTATCCATTTCTTGAAATATTTTGATACTTGGTGAAAACCCTTGTAGCCATCGGCTGCCAATAATTACCAAGACTAAGGATGTTAATATAGGTAAACCCATTCCAGTTAAACTCACCCCATATAAAATCCACCTCATTTAAATCAATTTAAGTTACAACCCATTTAAACCTACCCCATTTAAATCCATCAAAATAACATTAACCCATTTAAACTCATTTAAACCTATTTAGACCCATTTAAATCACATAAATAAACTATTCATTATTCATTATTTTTTGATTAAAAATAAATCTCCCACCCAAATTGTAAAATAGCATTTTTGCGCAAAAACTCCAAATAATCATTTAATTATAATCGAACAAATTATGTTTTTTCTCGCCAAAACCACATTTTTCCGCCAAAACCGTATTTTTCGCCTAAACTGTATTTTCCCGTCAAAACTATATTTTCCGCAAAAATCGCATTTTCTCCCCAAAAATCGCATTTTCCCGCCAAAACCGCATTTTCCCGCAAAATTCACATTTTTTGCTAAAATCATATTTTCTAGCCAAAACCGCATTTTCCCGCCAAAATCCTATTTCTCGCCAAAACTGCATTTCTTGCCAAAACTATATTTTTCGCAAAAATCGCATTTTCTCACTAAAACCGTATTTTCTCGCAAAATTCACATTTTTCCACTAAAACCATGTTTTCTGTCAAAATTATGGAGTTACAATTATCCGTCAAATTATGAAATTGAATTATACCGCTAAACTCATATTTTTCCACCAAAATTAAATTTTAGTTGTAAATACAATTTATTTCATAGTAAACATAAATGGGTTTAAATGGGTACCCATTTATTTTTATTAAAATCCCATTTAATAAATGGGTCTAAATGGGTAAACCCATTTTATCCCATATAATTTTATATGGTAAATGGGTTTAAATGGGTACAATTTCAGCTAACATATCCATTTAATAAATGGGCCAACCCATATTAACATCCCTAACCAAGACATATGATATTTTTTGATAAGAAAATCTTAGAGTGTAACAGCGAAGCTCTAAGAAAATACCATTGTATAGTTATTGTTGTAGGCCTAGAGAATAAACCAATAGAAAATATGATTATGATTTAAGTTAATTTATCACAATTAGTACAGTGGCGGACGCCGCAGACCCATGTAAATCTTCTACCAGGTGCAAAATGCTCTAGAAAAGTTTTGAATCAATGATCTCACAATTAAATGGGTTACATACCTATTATTTTTGCCACTTAAGTGATATTGTTTGGTTTTTATATATTTTAGGGATTATAGTTGCACCAGATACCACCCACTTGGGTCTGCCTATGTTGGTAAGCTATTGTAAACCAAACCTTGCTGAATTTTCATCGAATCAATTATCAGGGTGGAACTATTGTGTTTAGAATTCATGTTAAAATGAATCACTCTGAAGCTTGGATACTTCGTATATAGCAAATCTCATCATCATCCTACCATCTATGAGCCTCGGTGATGTGGTTACTGTGGCGGTAAACTACTTGTTTTATAAGAATGCGTATATGTTTTCTCAGTTTATTTGTGAGCCTTTGTTATATGCTTTAGCATATGATCGTGTTTGTGTGTTGAGTTCGAATTGGTCTGAGGTTTTTAGTTAGAACTATCTGATAAACTCTTGAGAGTTTATACTCGTAACAAGAAAAAGACTATGAAGGAGATATTGCCTCAGTTGGATGATAAGTTGGAATGAAGAAGCTGATGTGGCCTGCAAAAGAAGAAGAGAAGCTGACGTGGCTTACAAAGAAGAAAAGTCTTTAGAGTTAAATAAACTTTACCTTGTTGTTTTTTTTTTCTCATCTTTGGATAATCGGGTGATTGGGTTTGTTAGAGAACTTGTTCTCTGCAAATTGACGATTCTCAAGAGTTTCTTGAGATTCGATTGGATCTTTCAACAGCTGAGAGTCTCAGTATTAATCTATTTTGTAATTCGTTGTTAAGTGAATAAAATTGATTGTTTGCTTAACAAATTGGTGCGGTAAGCGTGGGTCGAACACATAACCTTCAGAACACGCGATGATTCAATTATGGAGGATTCTGAGCAAATTACATCGAGTTGCAGGGGACGGTGGCGGAGTTGAATAATGAGGTGGAGATGATTCGCGGTGGATGGAAACGTTTGACTGAATCTTACACCAGAGTCATAAGGTGCATATCGAGCATGGAGAGCCACTTATCTTTGGCGGATTCACGGTTAGGTTCATTGGATAAGAATCTGAGCTTGATTTTAGATACATTAGCTCGGATGGAGGCAAATCAATTTTCTGATAAAGCGATTGGGAAACAGAAAGCATCATCATCGATAAATCCAAATCAGGTTCGTTCTATTGAGTGTGATCGTGAGCAGGAGAATCATTTGCTAGGTTATCGGGGAATTTATAATTTTTTAGAGAATAAGAATGGTATGTTGAAGAAGATTGAGTTACCGGTTTTTGATAGAACTCGTTCCTTTGGATGGATTGCACAAGCAGAGAGGTTCTTCAGATTAGGTTATTACAGTGATGTTGATAAACTGGATTTAATGTATATAAGTCTCCAAGGACCTGTGCTGAATTGGTATAATCGTGAGGTTGAAAACGAAGTGTTTCAGAATTAATCTCAGTTCAAGAGGAGAATAATTGCACGAAGACCATATAGGGAAACATTTGTTTAGTATGAAGCAAACTAGATCTATTGCCGATTATGTGAATGAATTTGAAGAATTATCGACAATTGTGAGAGGTGTTTATGAAGCTAATCTCGAACATGTGTTCTATCATAGTTTAAAACCTAAAATGAAGGAAGTTATCAAGCTTAAAGAGACACACAGTTTAACTGAGCATTTTAATGCTGTCATACGAATGGAGGATAATGCTATTTGTACATCAATGGCTTATGCGGCACAAAACACGCATTATAAAAGATCTACTTACATTCCTTTGAAATCATCATCAAACTACAATAGTCAAAAGTCTTGGTCTCAAAATTCAAGTCAAGATAACATCAAAGAGAGTGGTAAAAGTATTGAAATACAAAGTAAAAGACTGTTGAGTTTAGAGAATAATCAGATGATAAACCTCCATGAAAATCACAAAATACAGGAAAAATGGTGAAGAGATTGTCTCCAGCTGAACTTGATGAGATGAGGCGCTTGGGATTGTATTACAAATGTAAGAGAAAATGGTCCAAGATGCCTAATTGTCAGAATATGGAGTTACAAGTATTGAAAGTTCTCAACGGTTGTGAAGTGAAAGTGGTAGAGGAGGATTGGATAGATTTAAAGATGAAACTGGTCAAGTTACATAAGTGGTGGAATTGTCTTTAATGTCAATTTTGGGTCTGCCTGTGTATTCAACTACAAAAATATGGGGAACCATTGGGAAAGTTAAGATTGTGGTAATGTTGGATAGTGGTGCTACTCATAATTTCATTGATCCTTCCATTGTGACTAAAGCAAAGTTATCAACAACACAAGATAGTATAATGAAAATTTTATTAGGAATTGGTATTACAGCAACTGGTACTGGCATTTGCAAGAACGTTCCTTTCATTTTACAAGCTGTGGAGTTTAATGCAGATTTTATTGTGTTGGATCTTGGAAACACAGATATTATTCTTGGAATTCAGTGGTTGAGGACATTAGGAAAGTGTGCAATGGATTGGAATAACCATGAGTTGTCTTTTAATCATAGAGGAGCGATTGTGACTCTCATTGATGACTATACTCTCTATGGCAATAATACTTCTCTGCATAAGATACAACAATCAACTAGTTGTGAATTGGAATTGTTTCAGGTGGGACATAAAAAAGTTGTTCATCGGATTCCAAGATCAGTTGAGCATTTATTGGATAGGTATTTGAATGTTTTTGAAGAACTTACTCAGCTCCCACCTAAACAAGGTCATGAACATGCTATTAATTTAGTAGCAGGAGCTGGACCAATAAGTGTACACCCTTATAGGTACCCACATGCTTATAAGGAGGAGATGTCAAAACAAGTATCTTAAATGCTGTCCTCGAGGATTATTCGACCAAGTCGTAGTCTATATTCAAGTCCAGTCTTATTAGTTAAGAAGAATGATGCAAGTTAAAGATTCTGCAATGACTATAGAGTTTTGAATAAGATGACTATACTTGATAAATTTTCTATACCAATGATTGATCAGCTCTTAGATGAGTTACATGGAGCTAAAACATTTTTAAAGATGGATCTTCGTTCTGGTTATCATCAGATTTGTATGGAAGAACAGGATATTGAAAAAACAGCTTTCAGAACGGCAAATGGTCATTATGAATTTTTAGTGATGCCTTTTTGTCTCACTAATGCACCAGCAACTTTCCAAGTTTGATGAATGATCTCTTTAGAGCATTCTTGGGAAGATTCGTGCTTGTATTTTTTGATAATATATTGGTATATAGTAGTTCAGTGGAAGAGTATGTTCAACACTTACAAACTATGTTGGAAATATTTGTTCAACAGCAAGTGAAATATTTGGGTCATATTATCCTACGATGCATGGAATCGTGCATGGGGTAACGTTTCTCGCTCCAGAATCGGAAGCGGAAACGGAATCGCCCAGAATCGCGCGGAAGCGTCTCAGAATCGCAATTCCAAAAATATGGTGTTTGGAAGCGGCAAGGAAGCAGCGACTCCGAGGTGGAAGCGTTGACGGAGATGATCGGAAGAGGCTCTGGAAAAAAAAAATATGTAACTTCTGGGCTTATTAGCCCATTTTATTAAGATTTAATAACATAACTTTTGAAAACCCTAGTTAATAAAGATACAAAAGAGATGAGAAATTTAGAATGTGAAATATTTTTTTTTTACGTTAACTATTCTCCAAGTTGAATCAGAAGAAACCTTGTTCTACTGAAGAAGCTTAGAGGTAATTCTAAAATATATATGATAAAATTTAAAATATATCAAATATGTGATTTGTGGTTTATGAACTAACATACCAAACTTTGTTCTTTTGAAAGCTTATTGTTCTAACAAAACTTATTGTCTTTTAGAAATCTAGTGATATTAATATTAGAGAGCAAAGACACTCGTAATGTTGTTAGTTTTAAATTATTAGTGGCTAAACTTATTAGTGTTCTTATTAGTGTAATTATCACACCACACCAACACTAGATCTGTTAGTGATGTTGTTCTTTGTGATGTTTTTGTTCTTATTATTCAACCTAGACATGAATATATATAAATATATATATATATATATATATGTGTGTGTGTGTTTTTTCAATTGTGAAAATTCCAATTTAAAACATTTTACGTGTTTTTGTTGTTACTTAAAACATTTTATTTAAATTAGACTTTATGTTTCATTATTATTATTATTTTTATTATTATTATTATTATTATTATTATTATTATTATTATTATTATTATTATTATTATTATTATTATTATTATATATACGTTTCCAACACGTACCCGCTTCCTAATTTTTTAAAAAATCTCGTTTCTCCGCTTCCAAACGCTTCCGCTTCCACGTACCAGTTTACCAGTTTCACATGGGACTAATGTCATACTTATGGTGGTGGATAGACTAAGTAAGTTTGCTCACTTTATACAGTTGCGGTATCCATTCATGGCTTATGATGTGGCTCTAAAATTTCTGTCTGAGATTGTAGGGCTTCATGGATATCCACTGCCGATTGTTTCTAACAGAGACATGATTTTCTTAAGTTCATTTTGGAAGGAGTTATTCAAGTTAGCCGGTACTCCGCTGAAATATAGCACAACTTTCCATCCTCGATCATATGGAGACTACTCCATTTCAGGTGGGTTATGGTAGACAGTCTCATAACTTGTTGAAGTATGACGAGGGCTCTACATCAAATTTTGAGCTGGAAGTAATGCTTAAACAGAGAGATTTGATGTTGGTTTCAGATTAAAGAACACCTCCAACAAGATCAAGATATGATGAAAAACAATGCGGATAAACATAAAAGAGAATTGGAGTTTACAGTTGTTGATTTAGTATTTCTTAAACTCAGACCTTATAGGCAACAGTCTGTTCTAAAACGTGTTTGTCAAAAGCTTGCTGCTCGTTATTATAGTCCTTTTGAAGTATTCGCCAGAATTGAAGTTGTTGCTTTTCGATTAAAGCTCTCTGCTGAATCTAAAGTCCATCCAGTGTTCCATGTTTCTCAGTTGAAGCCTGTTTTGGGTGCTAATCATTATATCTCTGATCTTCCATCTTTTTTTTTCAATCAATGAGGAATTGATCATTGAACACGACTCAGTTTTGAGCAACCGTTATGATGCAGCTGGACATTTGGAGGTCTTGGTGACTTGGACAGGTCTACCAGATCATGATAAGTCTTGGGAATGAGCTGATACTTTACTCAAGCAATTTCCTCATTTGAAGCTTAAGAACAAGCTTCTTGTTGCCGACGGGGGTATTGATAAACTCTTGAGAGTTTATATTCGTAACAAAAAGAAGACTGTGAAGGAGAAATTACCTCAGTTGGATGATGAGTTGGAATGAAGAAGCTGACGTGGCCTACAAAAGAATAAGAGAAGCTGACATGGCTTACCAAGAAGAAAAGTCTTTAGAGTTAAATAAACTTTAACTTGTTGTTTTTCTTTTTCTCATCTTTGGATAATCAGGTGATTGGGGTTTGTTAGAGAACTTGTTCTCTGCAAATTGGGCGATTCTCAAAAGGAGTGTTCTTGAGATTTGATTGGATCGTTTAACAGCTGCGAGTCTCAATCTTGATCGATTTTGCTTAACACTATCATAAACCTTTCTAAATTTTATTTTAACGAATTCACTTGCATGTTATCGTATGTTTATGCATAGCTACATGTGATATGAGGTTCGTGAATCCTAGCATGCTATTGAGTATTGCTTGTGTATTAGTTTGAGGTTGAATGTGGTTCTTGACCCATGCTAAACAAAAATTATTACGTATATATATTGATTTCTAAGGATTTTCTAGGTCTTAGAATTTACGTAATCTCAGCATATTGAGTATCAAAATGTATATCAAGACTTCTCGACGGTATGATGACCCAGAAAGGCTGGCTAGCTACCAAAAGTCGGGTATTACCGTTTGTTGTTGTATATGCAACACTCATAAGGTAAAATACTGTATTTGTGTAGCTGATGTGGCTACAAGTTGGAGTAATCATTTAAAGGAGAATGAGGCGATCGAGTCTCCAAGACCTAACGTATAAAGTTAAGAACTAGTTTAGATTTTCGTTGAAAAGTGTAAGATGATTTATAGGTAATATATATGTACAATTTTGTGCATGGGTTTAAACATATGTTTTGTTGTTCGACAATTTGCCATAGTTTCCAAATTTTTATGTATAAAACGTGTGTTTTTTTGAAAGAGCATGTGTGTTAAATAGTTTTGGTCTCCTGCGGACTGACATAACTCACGGATATGATAAGTATTGGCA
Organism: Cardamine occulta; assembly: GCA_028015245.1. NCBI lineage: Eukaryota > Viridiplantae > Streptophyta > Magnoliopsida > Brassicales > Brassicaceae > Cardamine > Cardamine occulta. Next base: position 13,035,111 of record CM051381.1, on the reverse strand, counting down.
AACCTAAACTCATATTCAAAATAAATGATTTTGTGTAATGGTCTATTAGAGTCGTCGAATGTATTTTGATAACCTCGGTTAATCATAAGATTCAAGTACAACATTTTACAATGTCCTAATATTAATGATTAGTTTTCTTATCGAATATTTTGTCTAAAAGTTAACTCTTTTACATTTTCTTTCAAAATATTACCCCGTTTTGTTGAATTAGCAAAAGATAGTGTATAAACGTTGAATTACACCAAAAAAATCTCTTCCTTTCAAAGAAGAAGTAGCTATATCATACAAAATTAAATTTAGACTATGACAACCACAAGGAGTATAAAATGCTCTAGGATTCAAATCTAGAAGTCTTTTTTGTATTCCTTGGTTTTTTCCTTTCATGTTAGACCCATTATCATACCCTTGACCTCTCACATTATCTATGTCGAGACCTAAAGATTTTAACACATCTTGCAAAACCTCCAAAAGTCCATGACCTGTAGTATCATCCACTTTTAAGAACTCAAGAAAAAATTCTTCTACTTTATAAGAACCCGAAGAATTATCCACACATCTTAAGATTAAAGACATTTGCTCTTGATGACTAGCATCAGGGGTGCAATCCAATATTACAGAAAAACACTTAGCACCTTTTTTTTTGAAATAATTTGTGATTTAATCCTAGAAGCAAACAAAAGTATCAACTCATTTTGAATATTATGGCTGAGATAATGATGATGACTATTACCATTATTAATGCGTTCAACATGTTCTATCATGATTGGATCAAACTCTACTAATGTTTCTATTAATCCTAAAAAATTTCCATTACTTTTATGATATAATTTTTCATGCTTTCCACGAAATGCCAAGTTATGTTTAGCAAGATACTTCACAATTGCAATAATTCTAATAAGCACCTTCTTCCAAAATTCTTTTTCCTTTTTAAATTGTTCTTGAGATTTTCTATCAATTGTTTCATATTTTTTAAACCTTTGCCTTAATTCAACCCAAGTTCTCATATTAGATAAATTCTCAAGACTAGTTTCATACTCTTCTAGCCTAACATTAATATGAGCCCAATCGTCAAAGCCATCATCCGTAGCAAAATGTTTTTAGAACTTTTCTTAAAACGTTTACAACAAAAACAAAAAACTTTGTCAACTTCTTTTGAGTAAACTAGCCAATCTCTATCACATGTTTCTTTATTAGATAAATATTTGTAAAACAAGATGAAGAAAATCTCCTTTTAGTTTTTTTATCTTTAGGACCTTTCACAATTGATATATCTCTCTTAGGACCACTAATGGCTAATCTATCAATTGATTTTGAATCAAGCGAATTCCAGTTCTGAACATCATAAATATCTATCAAAACACTAGGTTCAATATCACTTTGTCTACATTGACCATCACCACATTTATTCTCATCAATACCATTTTTCTCGTTAGTATTTTTATTATTATCAACTATTGTTTCCCCAATATCAGCAGCACCATCGATATTAACATTATCATTAACTAAATTATCACAATTCTTAGATACTTGAGACTTTGGTTTTATAAATTTATCCAAAGGTCCTCTCTGAGAATCGATAAATTTTTCTAAATTTATTTTTTCGACTCTTTTGTCATGTCCAGTTTTTTGTTTCTTAAACATAACTAATTAATTATTTCTTATAGTAAAAAAGCACACACTTCAAACAAACAGAAAAGAAAGCAATCGACCACTGACTGAAACAAAATCAAATTAAAATATAGAACCTGGAAAGTTTGGAGAAGAATATGATTAATTGAGTATTGAATAAAATCAGAAAAAGCACCTGTAGAATCATTAAACAATAGATAGATTAATTAGGATTTAGGAATCAAAATTCATAAACAAAGCTAAGAAACATGAGAACTGCTTACCCAGAAGGCTAGAACGAGACACCTAAATCTAGAATTCTAGTATTTCTAGATGCACACAAAATCATTTGATTTGGAGTAAAGAAAAGAATAGAAAACTAGATCAAAGAAGAGAGAAATTGTTGTTTACTTGTGTCGAAAATAGAAAAAAAATTGATTAGAGATTCTCAAGATCAAACAAAGAAGAAAGTGATAAGACTTCAGAGATCAGAATCTTCTAGTTCTAAAATATATCGCTGGAGTTTTTTTTTTTTTTTTTTTTTTACATTTTATTTATTGATTATTTCACAAATTATATTTGGACCATAATTAACTATTTGGGCCACAATCTTCACAAAATACACGTCAAACAAAAAAAATAGTCATTTAACATACATATATGTATATATATATATATATAAATAAAAAAAATTTAAAAATGACCCCTAAAAATTATCTAAAATATTTGGGCGTTGCCATTTGCTCCCGTACCACTTGTCCAGGTCCGCCCCTGCCTACATCCATTAAAGGTATATGTACGTGGGCAAACGAATGTTTTAGCGAATACATAACCGTTTCACTAAGTGGCCTAGTCTAGGCCAACACATTACCGTTTTATGCGATATTCATTTAATTATAGTCTATCATGTCACTATCATTCCAATTTAATTCGAATAAATCACTTGGTTTCTGTTTTTTTTTTTCTGGCGTAGATCGATTATTAAAACGGTTCCATGCGAAGCTCGATTATTTAATTCGAATAAATCAACTATCATGGCATGATTGTTAGCTTTATGTGAAGCTCTCTGCAAACCTCTCTCCGAAGCTCCATGCGAAGTTGCCTGCAAAAATTCATCTAATGTCGAACCTGACGTACAATATGATAAAATTAATTGTCCAGAAATAATATAATTTATTTTGCTAATTTTTAAAGTAATAATTTTTTTTTCTTTATATATTTTTTTTCTTGGTTTTACATTGTGCTGTCTTTTACCTATATAGCCGGTATGTAAGAGAAGGCCCATATATTTTTGTAGAATAGCCCAAAGGGTAGTCTCAATTTAAGTATTTTTTCTGTTCTGAATAGAGATTTTTTTTTTTTTTTTTTTTTTTTTTGGTCTCTGTTCGTGAGCCTATTATCATCAAATATCAATACAATCCCATCAAAGCCTAAAAAGACTTGCATCAACGTGTTTCTAAACAAACAGAAATACATAAATGTGTCAAATATTAAGAATACAAAGGATCAGAGGATTACTGGTTTTTGTTTAAAGCCCAAAATAAAAAGATTGTGGGTTTTCCTTTAATATACGTGTTTAATCATTTTTGTGTGTTTCAGAGCTCTCTCCTCATCCCTGTTCCGTAAACTCTTTTTTAAACGACAAAAATAGTAAAAATAATAACTATATGAGCCACTTGAGAGACATATGGACTATAAACTCCAATTACAAGTTACAAGTCCGCGATAAAAGCTTCGTTTTGTCTAGCGATACTTTCACGTATTGGATCATGCATCCTCATCTCGACCACACTTCCCAATACCAAACCACTTCATAGTCTTCACACGTGTCTAACGATAATTTGTTGTCTCCTTTTTTATATATATATAAATCTCATTTTGTTCTTAACATCTACAATACGAATTGTCGTCTTGTTATATCTTATAGACAAATTTACAAGAGAATAGAACCGGTTTGGATCCACCGAAATCTTAGAACAAGGAAAAGATGATAAAATTTTCTCACTTGGATTCTCTTCCGCGACTCTCCCTCATCGTCTTATCTTATCTCATTGTTCTCATGATTTCTTTTGAGTAGATCACAAGATTTTTAATACATAATATTTAAAGTAGTATACGAAGAGAGAATCAAGACAGCACCTATTTTTCTCATGTGCCTACTCAGCTGAGATTTGGAAATCGTTAGCACAAAGACTATTGCAAGCTCTTTTCAGTACAGATTGGAATCACATGCTCCAGCTTATTTCTGATGCAAGGCTTGATAGACTCACTCTGTTTCTTACCCGCTATGCGTTTCAAGCTTTAATCCATGGACTTTGGAGAGAGAGAAATGCGCGTCGTCATGGAGAACCTCCGACTTCTCCACCACTTCTCGTTAAACTGCTCGACAAGCAAATACGAAATAGGTGCTCTACATTAGATGATCGTAAGTTTGAGGGTGCTCTCAGCTCTGGTTTTCTATAAGGAATTCTTAAAAAACATTTTTTCTTTTTTTCTCCAGAAAATATTCAAGTAGAAGTAACACTTGATGTAAAAAAGTTTTTTGGTTTGAATAAATTTTACATTCACTTAAAAAAAAAAAGTAGTATACGAAGATTCCCATACCCTTTTTTTTTTTTTGAGATATCATTAACTTTTGTTTGATTAAACGATATGAATCTTAACATATAGTGTACTCTTGAAAAATTTCATCTCATATTTATGGTTTGACGGTTATACATCTTGTTTTCCAAGTTAATTTTATTAATATTCGAAATTCCTTAATAATCATATATACATCACATACCTTTTCAACAATCAGATTTTAATCAGTACTATAAAATATTTAGCTATTGATTTACGATTTTTTTTTAAATTCTCAGTGTTTTTTGTAACATGCTTTGAAATTTCAATTGATGCATCAAAAATATTTGTTTACTACCACTACAAGAAAACACACTAGAACTGACGGAAATATCCATCGGAATAGGCTTATTTCTTCTTGACTTCCCTAGTCATTTGTCAGTGTAAACCTTAAAACGAGGTTTTATGGTTTCGTGGTCGTTTACGATCCGGTTTTTCGCTAAGAAGAAGAACCGGATCGTAAACGACCACGAAACCACAAAACCTCGTTTTAAGGTTTACACTGACAAATGACTAGGGAAGTCAAAAACCCAATTTCCGTCAGAAATCCGTCAAAAATCCGTCGTGAATCCGTCAGAAATCCGTCAAAAATCTATCAGAACGCCGTCAAAAATCCGTCAGAAATCCGTCAGAAATCCATCAGAAATCCATCAGAAATCCATCAGAAATTTCTGACGGCTTTTCGATGGATTTTCAACTATGTGTTTTTGGTAATTTTTGTCGGAATCATGTAGGAAAACCGTCGGAAATTTCCGACGGATTAATAGTCCGTCAGAATTGCCGTCGGATTTCTGGCTGTTTTCTTGTAGTGTACCTTTAAAGAAATCTTTTTTTTTTCTTAACGTCGGATAATATATTAAATTGAAGGAAAATGCCTTCACAACTTTTAAACGTTTGAACCATAATAAAAGATAAAACAAACATTAAAAAAATCAATATCGACTATCTTCCACAATACGTGAATGCAACCAATCCGGATCACCTATTGAAAAGTGCGATCTTAGACGACTATCCCGAATAACACTTCTAGCAATATCTCTCGCCATTGAATTTGTTTTGAAGTGAGAAAAACATCATTGGAGATTCCAAAAAATCCATGATAGACGTCTAATACGGTCAATGTGTGATCTAAATCTGGGCCGCTTCCTAGCATCCTTACTCGCTATCAAAGCCATAGAAGAATCCGACAATAATTCCACATCCTGCAACCACAAATCCTCTAAGCTCCTTAAAGACCATTCGATGATGCGTAGCTCTGCCTTTAGACGTGATGATGAAGATACAAAAGTATCCAGCACATGAAAAACCACTTCACCATTTACGTCCCTTACAATAAAGCAGTACCAATCATCGAAATAACATTTATCCATGAAACCACAACATTACATTTTAAGAAACCATTCTCAGGTCGAGACCAATGTGGTACATGCCTGACGGGCATCATCAACTTCTCCTTATCTTTAACCTTCCTCCACAATACGAAATGGGAAATTCGGTGGTAAATGGGATATTGTTTTACAAGGGCAAACTAATGACCCCTAGCTCGTCAGTGCATATTTCCTTTATTCTCAAAGAACTTCATGATGGTTTGTTGGGTGGCCATTCGGGTGTGCTGAAAATAGTGAAGCGAGTACAGAGTTTGTTTCATTGGAAGAAGATGACAAGAGATTTACAGCGTTATGTGGCTCAGTATGATGATTGTCAACACCATAAATATTCTATCTTATCTCCTGGTAGATTGTTACAGCCTTTACCTATTCCTAATCAGATTTGAGAAGCTCTTTCAATGGATTTTATAGAGGTTTTAACAGTTTTACATGGGACTAATGTCATACTTGTGGTGGTGGATAGACTAAGTAATTTTTCTCACTTTATACAGTTGCGGCATCCATTCATGGCTTATGATGTGGCTCTAAAATTTCTGTCTGAGATTGTAAGGCTTCATGGATATCCACTGTCGATTGTTTCTGACAGAGACATGATTTTCTTAAGTTTATTTTGGAAGGAGTTATTCAAGTTAGCCTGTACTCAGCTGAAATATAGCACAACTTTCCATCCTCGATCAGATGGGGACTACTCCATTTCAGGTGGTTTATGGTAAACAGTCTCATAACTTGTTGAAGTATGAGGAGGGCTCTACATTGAATTTTGAGCTGGAAGTCTTGGGAACTTGGACAGGTCTACCAAATCATGATAAGTCTTGGGAACGAGCTGATACTTTATTCAAGCAATTTCCTCATTTGAAGCTTGAGAACAAGCTTCTTGTTGCCGACGGGAGTATTGATAAACTCTTGAGAGTTTATACTCGTAACAAGAAGAAGACTGTGAAGGAGAAATTACCTCAGTTGGATGATGAGTTAGAATGAAGAAGCTGACGTGGCCTACAAAAGTTTCTAGCAATCTCCTTCTTCTCTTTTCTTAAAAGTAAGTTTCGAGAGTATATCATAGATCTAGTTCGCAGATTCTATAATCGAGTGTCACGATTATACTCTCAACATGGTTGTATCCTGAGATTCATAATCTCATCAAACTGCTACATTGCGGGAAATTTATTGAATTAAGGAAAGAGATCATATCTCGCTTCCACGTCTTTGTTTTTCTTTAATCAGATTTTGTTTGTGATTTTCAATCCAAGATTTCACATTCTTACAAGAACTAGCGATCATATCAAGAATATACCTCATGTTGTAAAAAACAGAGCAAGATAAACCATGATGAGGCAGAGGAATGTTCACTAACTCCCATACTTTCCGCGCCGGAGTACATAAAAACAGGACATGAGCAATGAACTCAAGCATGGGAGCAAATTCTACAATTCCAATCTGCATTTACCCTATGTGCTATTAAAGCCTCTACAACTGCCAGAGCACCGGAGAGAGCACGCCATATCAGTATGAAGAGGTTCTAAACAAATCAGTTTTCAATTTTCTAAATTGATGCACCTAAACATTATTTCCTCCGTATTCTCACACGAACTACTATTTTATACTTTTTTTTAGGTTGTAGCTTTTAATGTAAATTTTTTTTGTCAAATAGCTTTTAATGTAAATTTAAAACATAAAAATAGGTGGTTTTTTTCTTAGTCGGAAATAATATAAGAGCTATAAAATAAGACAGAAGTCCAAGAATCAGTACTTTTTAGAAGTATAATACGAAATTTATTTTATTTTTTAATCAGCAGTACAATATCAAAATGAAACTCAGGAGGCATATTAAAATATTTTTTGAAATTATTTAATTTTTGTATCTTTGTAGATGATTTTAGTAATTTGGAAGAATTTAAGAAATTTTTTATAATTATTATTAAAACTAACTGAAATATTATTAAAAACCAAAAATTTAAATACTTGTATTGAATTTTTTTTCTTTCTAAATTACCTGAAATAATTAAAAATATTTTCAAAACAATATATTTGAAGGTAACTTTTTAAACCATCATACTTAATTTTTCAAAATTTTTAAACTTTGTGATTGAATAACATTTGAGATTTATCGACAAAAAATTATACTATAAGTGATGGTTTAATATGTTTGAATCTGTTAAATATTTACTTAAGTTTACTAGTATGAGCCATGTTCTAAAACGCGAGCGCCTAGACGCTCCATGGTAGCTCATTGTGGTAAATTAATGCAAATCGGTTGACTTATACGGTCAATGAGTTGGATCCGAGTTGCCGATTAATGGGGTGACTAATTAATTTTTTAAATTAATTTTCTTTTTTTTAAAAAATATATATATATATATATATATATATATATATTAAAAATGCATAATAACTTCAATATATGTATGTCCATGTTCTAAAACGCGGATGCCTAGGCACTCCGCGGTAGCTCACCGTAGCGAATTGGTGCAAATTGATTGACTTAAGCGATTAACGACTTGGATCCGCGTTGGATCCGAGTTACCGATTAATCGACCGACTAATTGATTTTTTTTTAATTATTTTTTTAAAATATATATATATATATATATTAAAAATGCATAATAACTTCAATATATGTATATATATACAACATAATATACTTAATTTTAATGCTAAAATAATATAATACATAAAGTAATACATATACATATTTAACATAATATATTTAGTTTTTAACAATAAATTAATATAAAAACTAGTTCTCGATTAATTTCCAATTAATCGGCTAGGTGCTAAGCCCACATTCGTCGCCCGATTCACGTCTAGCGAATTCCATAACTTTGATGTATATATACAATATAATATACTAAATTAATAATATAATACATAAAAGTAATATATATATATATATATACATATTTAATGTAATATATTTAGTTTTTAATAATAAATTAATATAAAAACTAATGTGACTATCATTCTAACGATTTAATAATTTTACGCATTGCGAATTTCATAACCTTGAGTGTGAGTATCATTCTAACGATTTAATAATTTTACCAATGATGATGGGCCAATCAAGTCGTGCAAGGAAAGAGTTAAGCTGGGTCCCACTGCCATAACTTGTCCAGAAATGAACGGGTCCAGATCTAATATAATCCTTATTTAACTTAATCTCCACCGTTGGTTATTAATGAAACCAAAGAAAGGATAGCATTGTAAATGAATATCATTCACTGGTGGAAACGATCCGATAACAGAATTTTCTCTTTTTTCTGTGCCTCAAAAATTATAATTTTCTCGGGAAAATTTTTTAAAAAAATCCGTTCACTAAATTACATCAATGTTTAGGATTTTCTCGAGAAAGTAAAAGGAAAACAAAAAAAAGCGCCATGGGAAGAGCTTTCGTGTATGTAATTCTCGGGGGAGGTGTTGCTGCTGGTTATGCAGCTCTCGAATTCACGCGTAGAGGTGTCTCCGATGGCGAACTCTGTATCATTTCCGAAGAACCCGTAAGCACTCGTAATTAGATTTGAATTGTATTGTTTTGGATAACGAAGATGAGATTATCTTTGCTTTTGTTGTTGTTAATTGGGTCCTTAATCGCTTCATCTTGGGAAAGTATTTATTAGCTCTGATTTTGAGTGACTCTGTAGTTGAATTTAATATCTGTAGTTTTTGGTGTTCATCAAAGGATTAGATTTGGTGTTTTGATGATTATTAGATTGAAATTGATTAGTCTTGTTGCTTGTGCTTTTGATACTTTATTCTTGAATCTTGTTTCAAATATGAGTTTTGATTGCAATTCATGCTTAGTTGAACTTTGTATTATATTTGAGGTTTTTGGTGAAGTTAAAGTACTACAAGAGTAGCTTGCAAGAATCAATACATGGACTATATATATGGAGAGAGCATTGCCCAGTTTTATAACACATCAAATGCATTGTTAGCATCTAGCCTTCAAGGACGGTAATTTACGCGATATGGCATATCGAATGATTAGTTGCAAACAATCCTTGACTCACTATAGTAGCAATTACTCTGGTTTGTGATTCATGTTTTTCACTCATGCTTGTTTTGTTAGTAAGTGTTTGTTTTGCTCTGTAAAATAATAAGCTTTGGTATTTGCTGTTTGTCTAGGTTGCACCATATGAGAGGCCTGCCTTAAGCAAAGGTTTTCTGCTGCCAGAAGGTAAGAGAAACCTGGTAGCTTGCGGTTTCTGCATTTGGAGTTAGGAAAAGCTAAGATGTATAGACAGTTCTCAAGATATAAGGAATTTGGGTTGTTGTTCACTTATTAGGGCTCTGTAAGGGTTACTCATGATCTTATCTGCAGCTCCTGCACGGCTTCCTTCTTTCCACACTTGTGTTGGAGCTAATGATGAGAAGCTCACCCCGAAATGGTACAAGGAACATGGTAATTACATTTGCACTTTTGACTTTGAGAAAAGTACTACTTTACTTGGGATATGACTCTGAGAGTTTTTTCTGACAATTTTGTGAAATACTTTTGTCAGGAATTGAATTGGTCCTTGGAACTCGTGTTAAGTCTGTTGATGTGAGGAGGAAGACTCTTTTATCGAGTACCGGGGAGACTATAAGTTACAAATTCTTGATCATTGCAACAGGTGCCCGGGTATGGATTGCACAATAATACTTTTCTTTTAGTTTTTCGAAAGTTATTGCTGGTGAGAAAATGTCATTAACTTAGACGATAAAATTACTGGTTCTTAAAAACATATTATAGTCCTTGGGAATTTATAATCTGTTATTACTTATTATCATTAACGTTTTATTTACCTGAAGACAATGCTTCTGTTATAGTGGAATGTATATTAGATGCTGTGTACATTGATATGGGCAAATCAGCTACTCCTGAATATTGTTAGAAGAATTTGTGCAATTTTAAAACTTTGAACTGCTAAAGTCGTGGCCTTATTCTTGTCACATTTGGCTTGTACAAGTAGGCGCTGAAGCTCGAAGAATTTGGGGTTGAAGGCTCAGATGCTGAAAATGTTTGTTACTTACGAGATCTTGCCGATGCAAATAGGCTTGCCACTGTGATTCAATCAAGCACCAATGGGAATGCTGTTGTTATCGGCGGTGGCTATATCGGCATGGAGTGTGCTGCATCTTTAGTGATCAACAAAATCAATGTGACGATGGTTTTCCCAGAGGCTCACTGCAGTAAGTACTCCATATTATTACTCACCTTACATGTAAAAGAGAAATCTTGTGTATTTGGCTTGATCTTTTTTAGTTTCTTGTGACAGTGGCACGTCTCTTTACGCCCAAGATTGCAAATTTGTATGAAGAATACTACAGGGCTAAAGGTGTGAAATTCGTAAAAGGAACGGTTTTGACATCATTTGAGTTTGACTCGAATAGAAAGGTTAGATCTTTTTTTTAGCGTGAGATTCAACTCGAAAGATTTCTGGTACTTTGCATCTATGTATAGAACTAGAAGCTGGGAAGAATCAGTAGAAACAACGGATCCTCCTGGTCCAATGATGAAACCATGAAATCTTGAGAATTGTTTCGGTGTGTGTGTTTATTGATATGAGCTTTTTGGGATTTTGATTTACAGGTCACTGCGGTTAATCTCAAAGATGGAAGTCATTTACTAGCAGATTTGGTTGTGGTTGGAATAGGGATACGACCAAACACAAGCTTGTTTGAAGGACAGTTAACAATAGAGAAAGGAGGGATAAAAGTGAACAGCAAAATGCAGTCAAGTGACAGCTCAGTGTATGCAATAGGCGATGTAGCTACATTTCCAGTGAAACTATTTGGCGAAATGAGGAGGCTTGAGCACGTGGACTCGGCTAGGAAATCAGCACGGCACGCAGTTTCAGTCATTATGGAGCCAGCCAAGACCGGAGAATTTGATTACTTGCCATTTTTCTACTCAAGGGTCTTCGCCTTCTCATGGCAATTCTATGGTGACCCTGCTGGTGAAGTTGTGCACTTTGGGGACTATGAAGACGGCAAACAGTTTGGAGCGTATTGGGTTAAGAAAGGTTACCTTGTTGGTTCTTTTCTTGAAGGAGGCACTAAAGAAGAATACGAAATTATCTCGAAAGCTACACAATTGAAACCAGCTGTGACTGATTTGGAAGAATTAGAAAGAGAAGGACTCAGTTTTGCTCAGACTGTGGTGAGTCAGCAGAAAGTTCCCGAAGTTAAGGATGTTCCAAGCTCTGAGATAGTGAGACAATGTTCAAGGGTGGTGGTAATGGAGAAGCCTTTGTACGTATGGCACGCGGCTACTGGAGTTGTTGTGGCTGCATCTGTGGCTGCGTTTGCATTTTGGTATGGGAGGAGACGCCGTAGATGGTGAATACTTCTTGCAGGGTTTAAAATGGGGGATTTTGGATTCATTGGATATGGAACTTGCTGTTGTTTGTAGCATTGGTGGGAAAAATATAGAAGGAGAGACTCGAAACAATGTGATTACATTGGTATACGATTATTATATGCTACTTTTGAAATACAGAAATGTTTCCACTATAAACTTTGATTCAAATTCTTTGAACCAAAAACGAAATTTGATTCGGTTGATTATTGAAAAAGGTTGGTTATATTTTGTCTATTTCGATTGATTTAATATATTTCAGCTAAATTTAGTAGGGGTGGACAAAATAATCGTAACCAAAAAAATCGAAATAAATTTAACCGTTAATTTGTAATTTGGTTTGATTTTCGGTTTTGCCTAAAACCCCATTCGATTACCATTATAAAAGTTATTTCAGTTTAAAACCGTAAAATTCTGGTTTAACCGAAAATTTTTTTTACTTATTATATATGTTTATATTATTATTTGTGTTACCTAATTTTTTTAACAACAAAATACCTTAAAACGGCTGCACAAAAAAAAATTAATAAAATAAAAATACAAAAAACTATAGATATATAAGCATCTTCTATATAATTTAAGGTTTAGGATCATTCATTTATTTTTTACTATAATTTCATCAAGTTGTTTTCGCAAGCCGCGTTAATAAGTTTGACTTCCATTCTCTTTAAGTATTCCAATAGAATCAATTTTGAGTTTTGAATTTTTACAATTACAAATTCAATGTTTGGATTTTGAGTTTTTAAATATTTCTTTTTTATAAAATCACAAAATCATCTACAAAAACTTAAACCGAAACCAAACCAAACCAAACCAAACTAAACCAAATTAATTAAGGTTAAAACCTTTAACCGAAGAAACCCGAACCGTACCAAACCGTATTTCAATCGGTTTTTAAATGGTTTCATTTTTTATTGAACCAAAAAACCGTAAAAGCGAAAAAACCAAAGCGGAACCAAACCGTAAATGGGAATGTCCACCCTAAAATTTAGGATTCAATTTTTTTTGTTATTGTTGTAATTTTGGTTTAATTTCGATTAAATTTAGGGAAATTTGGAAAAATGATATTTTTAAAAACTTATATCCATCTATACTTTTTTCGTTTTTTATGGTGATCTAATCTTTTTCAAATGTGAAATTCCAATTTAACCTCTAATTCAAATTTGTTTGAACAGAATTAAAAATCCAAACACTCTAACTCATGTTGAGTGTTTACCTTTTAAGTACATTTTTATTAAATGAGAAAAAAAAACCTAATCACTTAATTTAAAATACAAAATTATGGAATTTATGCGCTCCTTTTTCTCATGATGAGCGTTCTTGTTCTTGTTCTCTACATTTATATCCTTCACATTGAAACATTCGAACCCGATGGATCCACAGAAGCATTGATCAATAGCATTTGCATAGAAAACAAAGATTATAGATTTTGCAGTAAAATCATCCATGAAAAATTGCAGAAACCAACAGCTACCATCAAAGAACTCACCGATCTCATATTGCATACCGCGTTTGATCACGCCCGTGATACTTACGTTTTCATCAGTAACATCATCCGTCACTGGCATGACCCTAAGGAGATGATGAGTCTCAAGACTTGCCTTGCAGTTTTTGATAATGAGACCACTAATTTCTTAAAAACACTTAGTTTATTTTCTAAAGGAGAATACAAATGTATGATTAGAGCCATTTTGTCCACAGCCAAGACCTTTGAAAATTGTAGGACTAATTTTATTATTCCTCCTTACATGGAGAATCCTCTGATTGAGAAGTTAAGAGTTATGAGAATTTTGATCACCATGTCTGGTGTTTTGGGGAGTATGGTCAAAAATGAAAAAAGTTTCTTTGCTTAGCTCAGTAGTCATTGCCCATGTTTTCAATATTTAAGAAAATAATCAGTGATTTGTAACAACTAAAGTTTCATATATAAAAAAGTTAACAAAATAATTAAGCATAAAATTTCTGTGCTTAAACTTTTATTAAAAATTTCCAAAGTATATAAATGGATAATCATCCAAAAATCAATTAATCATGAATGTTTATGAATTTCCATGAAAACTATATAATAATGAGTGTCCAAGACTTGTACTCTAGTGATTGACTAGAGTCTCCGTTGTGTCACGATATGGTTTTAAATTCGCAATATACATGTGGTTGACAAACAAAATATATATCCTAAAAGAGCTGATTTTTCACGCACATTGCCATCATAGCCTTCACTTCCTGTCAGCTATTAACATCATTGCTTCGCTCCTTAGCATCATCACTTGGCTCATTAACATCATCACTTGGCTCTTTATTCAAATCAAAATGTTATCTACTGCTACGAGCATCAACTATACATTTGAACGTCACACACAACCGTAGATTGTTGTTTTTTCTTAAAATAGAGAAGAAAATTTTTGAGTTGTCTATCATTCAACATAACAACAGGAGGAGAGTCTACACTAACATCTATTGGTAAAAAACTAAATTCCACATCAACTTCACTCTGTTCCATTCCATAGTTTTCTAAAACCATAAACTTTAACTCTTCAAGAGATGTAGCGGATTGAAGAGTAACTAATCTTCAATGTTTTTCTTCATCAACAATCAATTCCCACTCCTTATTATCATACAATCTCCATCGACCACACATAACATAGATTTGAAGCGTAATCTTCAAAAACTGGAAAACTCTTCAAGGATAAATTAAGTAAAAAAGAAGAAGAAGGCACAGAGACAAAAAAAAAATAATACGATTTTTAACTAAATAATAAGGTTAAACCTAACTTAATCCGAAATTAACATAAATAAGATATTCAAAAATTTAAAATATTTAGTTTTCTTTATTTTTAGATTCTTTTACTAAATATTTCTGGAATTCTAAAACTCGTAGAACATATAATGCATATTCTAATTCTTTTAGAACATGAACAAAATTTAGAATATGTATTCTAGATTTTTCAGAATTTATATTCAAAAAATTTTAGAATACGTATTTTAAACTTTTGTTCCTAAATTTTTTAGAACAACTTTTAGAATACAAATTCTAATATTTCAGAAAAAATATTAGAATACAGATTCTAATATTTTCAGAACGTTAGAACACATATTATAAATTTTTTAGAATAATTTTAAAACCTCCAAAAACTTACTTTAAACTGTCTAAAACTAAAAAATTTATTCTTCAAATCTTCTTCAAACTTGTGTTTTTACATGTTTATCTGGTTTTTTTTTTTAAATCGTTATTAATTTAGTAGTAGGGATAAATTAGAAAAAATTAATAATTTATAAATAAAAGTGTATATGGACAAAAAAAAGTTTTAGAAATCCTTTATTTCCAAATTAAGTAAAATTCAGTAGGTTTCGGTTTCGTAGTTCCAAAACGAACCGAATCAGTTACCCCTATAAGTATTTTACTTTCACCGAGTGGCCAATAAATCAAATCTGAACCGAAACAGTCAAAAGTTGTGATTCTTAGTATATATCAATATGAGTCAAATAACAACAAGGGCGTTTGGTCTAGTGGTATGATTCTCGCTTTGGGTGCGAGAGGTCCCGAGTTCGATTCTCGGAACGCCCCTTATTTTTTGTAACTTCTCAAGTTAGAGGGTATTTTCGTCAAAAGCCGAACGATACAACCTCATTTATGTGTATTGGCGCATGGTAGGAACATCATTTGAGCGTAGACGCGCAAGATAGTAATCGTACGCATTATTGTATTCTCCAAATTACCCCTTATCCTTTCGTTTTCTCTATCCCTCATCGTCCATCGTCTCCTACAATTCAATCAAAACACACAGAGAGAAGAAGAAAGACAAAGAAAACGAAATCCGAAGAAACCGAAAAGATTTGAAAAATGGCGTCGACGACTCTCTCAATCGCAATCTCAATCCTTTCCTCATCTCATCTCACTTCCGCTTCTCCTCATCACTTCCCTTCCAAACCCACCACAATCGAATTCCCATTTCGCCTCGGTTCCTCTTCTTCTTCCAATCTCAGCCACCGTGCAATAAACCTCCGTCCAATCTCCGCCGTCGAAGCTCCAGAAAAAATCGAGAAAATCGGATCTGAAATCTCCTCTCTTACTCTCGAAGAAGCTCGCATCCTCGTCGACTATCTCCAAGACAAGTTCGGTGTTTCGCCACTCTCTTTAGCTCCAGCTGCGGTGGCTGTAGCAGCTCCAGCCGACGGTGGTGGTGCGGCTGTGGTGGAGGAGCAGACCGAATTCGATGTGGTTATCAATGAGGTTCCAAGTAGTTCGCGTATTTCTGTGATTAAAGCTGTTAGGGCTTTGACTAGCTTAGCTTTGAAGGAAGCTAAAGAGCTTATTGAAGGATTGCCAAAGAAGTTTAAAGAAGGTGTGAGTAAAGATGAAGCTGAAGAAGCTAAGAAGCAGCTTGAAGAAGCTGGTGCTAAGGTTTCTATTGCTTAAGGTGTTTTTAAAATTTGCTTCTCTTTTCGTTGTTTAGTATAGTTTGTGTTTGGAATTGTTGAGAAATTGTTGTAATTTGAATCAATTTGGTTTCCCATTACTTGATTTGGCCATCGACGTTAGGTTCTTTAGTTGCACATAACATGTTTGTTGAAATGCTTAGCTGAGAATAAGATACGAGTTAGTCTTACCCACAGACGAAGTTAGGAGACATAGATAGTTAGTTAACATGAAATGGTAGTTGTGGGAAATTCTGATTTACACATTAGCATAAACAGAGTTACAATATATGGAGCTACGCTATTAGAAAATTAGTGTTCAAGAAATCGACCTAGACTGTCGTCTGCATTTTCATAGATGTTAGAGAAATATGAACTTAGGGAGCAAGGCTAAAAATTTCAAATTAAGATTTTAATTGTAACAAATAATTAGTTTCTGAAATTTGAAATTTACTTGTTATATGCCTAAATTTCCGAAAATTTGTTATGCAGTTTTGAAATAATATATTTGTTTGGAATAAATCGATTGATTTGAATCAAATATGTTTCTATATTTGATTAGATTTTGAATTTTGTAATTAATGGTATCTGAAATCTTGAGTTATTTAAATCTGAATTTTAAATAAATACAATTAATCTTTAGTGTTAAATCTAATGGTATATTTTGTAATTATTCTAGTAATAGTTGTCTTGTTTTATAACTTATTTTAGAATTGATTAGGTGACGACACCTCAGCAATCACGTCACTGCAAGGTTATTTTTAAAAGGGTATCTCTTAAATAATATATAAGGGATAAGTTTAGATTCTTATTTACCAATGTAAAAAAACAAAAAATGATATTTTATGAAAATCGTCTCTTCATCAACAAACTCAAAATCTATGAAAAAATATTCCACTGCCGGACTTTGAACCCAAATTTCATGAAATTTTCCATGGAAATTAACCTGTTTTCTACATCGGATTTGTTAGAAATTCTACCAATAATCGATTTTTAATGGTATTAGCAAGACTCAGATGTAAATTGTTATTTTTAAAAAGTAAAATGATATTCCACTGCCAGGCTTTCAACCCAGATATTCCATGATATTGTTGGATACTAACCTGTGTACTACATCGGATTTGTTCTATACTCTTCCGATCAACTTGTATATAACTAAAAAAACGTATTTCATATCCAAAGCCGGCTCTAAAATTTATAGGGCTAAAAAAACATGGAAAATTAGCTAAAAGTGATTATTTTTCCCTATCTTTTTGAATCTATACCTTTTTTTAGAAGACTTTAATAAAATGTACTTTATATAATTTAAAACTCAAAATTGCCCTCAGATTTAAAAAACATATATGTATATATGTTTTGAACAAAAAAAAAGAAAATATAGTAACCTGAATCATCAGAATCGACCACCAAAAAAAAAAAGGGGAAAAACTCACATCTCGCCTCACATTCATCTCGCTCAGTTCATATTCATCCCTAATTTCAAATACCTGAATATGTGCTCTCTTCCTCTAATCTCGTGTTCTGCATCTTCTTTTTCAATTTCAGGTATTCGATTTCAAATACCTGACTCTCTGATTGATTTGTTTAGGGTTTTGAGTTTTAACTAACTCATGTTTCTGCTTCAATTTGTGTGCTTCTGGATATCAGTTTTGTTTCTTTGAATGGGATTCATGAAGAATAAGTTTCAATATTATGAATTCTCTGTCGATTATTAGGGTATATAGTATAGATCTACCAAGACTCTTTATTTGTTTCATTGATAAGTTTCAGTCATGTTCAAGGCCTAGAGTTTGATTCTTACTGAACTTTTGATATCTATTGAACTGAGCATGTTAACCGAGAAATTTTAATTACATTTTTATCGATGATTATGGTTTTGGAATTCTCAGTTTGTTCTTGTTTCATTACAATGATTATTCATTGAGCTGTATTTTTTATTGAGCATAGTTGTGATTATACTACTCCAACTTCGTTATCATAATTTATTGAGCATTATGATTATTTATTTATTCACAATTGTTCTGTTCCACGACAATGTGAGTTTAAGAGATTTGTACTTTTTAAAACATAGTTGCATCTAATGAAAGTCTTTAGCTTTAGTGGAGAAACTAGTTTAATAGGACTGCAAATAAATGAGTTAAGGATCAAAGAGGAACTATATAGACTTGTAAACATCCAGATTAAATACTTTTACTCTGGTTACAGAGAAAAAATATGAGTTTTGGTGTGTATTTGGTGGGAGGCCATTGAGATTTTCACTACAGGAATTTTATGCTATCACAGGGCTCAAGTACGAGGTCGACAATGAGAGTATTGCTGAAAATAGTATTAAATATGATAACGGATTTTGGAGTACTTTGCTCAAAGATAAGATAAACATTAGCATTAAGGATTTGATTGATAAGCATTTAGACACTGCTAAGAGATAGAATCCTGAGGATAAACTTCGATTTGTATATGTTTGCGTAATAGCGAGTTTGGTAGTGGCAAAAGATGAGAAGGCACATATTCCACACAAATACATCAAGCTTGTAATGGACACTGTCGTGCTTGAGAGTTATCCATAGGGTCGTGAAGCATTCAAATGTCTAATAACATCTATCATCAATACACGAGGTAAATTGAAGAGACCTAAGAGTTGTACTTTGGATGGCTTCTCTTATGCATTTCAGATTTAGGCCATGGAAGCAATTCCAATCATTGGAAAAGTTTTGGGAAAAAAAAAATCAGTGAAGAACTTATTCCATTTCCTCGATGCTCAAATTGGATTGGTGCTGCAAAAGTTTCATATTGGGATATAATTCAACTTGAAAAAAAAGTTAAAACAATTGTGAGTATTTTATTAGCAGTTTTAATTAAATTTAACCCTTTTATTTATTTACTTTATATGTGATGTGAGACTGTTCTTCACTCATGTTTCATTGTTCGACTAACCGATTTTTTAATTGCTATTGTAGGAACCCATTTATCCATACATCTCTTTCACAGGGAATTTTGATTTTTAGAGTCAGCTGATTATTCATGGTCCGATGAAGTGGATGATAATGAAGTAGGTATATTGAAATCTTCTATCAATAGGGGAACTGATTTTAGAGAATATATTTGGGAGAGTATTCAACATGATGAGACTTTTAAGAGTCAAAATGAGCAAGTTGGAGAAGAAGTTAACAATAGGGCTTTAGAAGAAGAGAATGAAACTGAAAATAGTGTTGATAGTAACTTTCCACTTTCTGAATCTAGAAGTCATAACCAGAGGGTGGCAGATATTGGTGCAGAGTAACACAAAAGACAGGTTTTGTGCAAACAAACCGTAGGAAAACAGGAAGCTATTAGTGAAGACACCAAGTCTTTCATTCAAGGGATTTTCAATGCTGCATTTTCTAGTTTAGAAGAAAAACTTGAAAAGATTATAGATGAGAAGCTGGGAAAAATAGAGAGTGACTACTCACAATTCAAGAATTCTGTCATTGAGAAAATAAAAAATGCAAAGACAACCACAATGCCGAAGCCCTCCGTTGCCGACCCCTCCGTTGGTAATAATTCTCAGCCTAAAGTTGGGGTAAGTAAGAAAAAAATCTCTCTCCGTTCTCGTTAAATATTTTGTAACTTTTGTCATTTTTTTTCTGTAACAGTCATGTAATTAGGTGGCGAAATTTGTTGTATGTTAAATGTATTGTAAATATTTTCTATTTCTTTTGTGTAACAGTCCGATATTTGTTTATTATGTATACTTTTGGTATTGACTGTGGAAAATGTTTTTGTTAATGTTGGTTATGTATAATTTGGTATTGACTGTGGGAATATGTTCTCTTTCAACATAAACAGACTTACAAAACATTTGGAGATTTTACTAATGTTTCTTTGGGTATAGACGATGCCTTTTTGAGTCAATCTTCTGACATGTACAAGAATTTGGGCACTCAAGAGTACTTGCAAAAAACAATTGGACGTCTTTCACAAGACACCGTAGTTAGCGGGTTTGATCCTATTCAGAAAAATGAGGACGAGGAAACAAATCATACTCAACACCAGAGAACAATATTTTTAAAGAATATTGCTTTAAAGCGGTCAAAGTAGAAAACTCGGAACTGCATTCTCCTTATAGTGATCCAAAAATGGTGGATTATAATGGAATAAGAAAAAAAGATAATTCATTGGTCTTTGTTTCTGAATCATCTTTCAACGAAATGCTGCAATGGTCTAACAAGCGCAAGTAAGTTAATCTCGAACTTGTCAAAAAATCATGAATCTTAATCCATTATCAATGATATAAATCTAATGATTTTGATTATATTTTCAGAGTTCTTAAGTTTGGTCCAAGTGTTATTAATGATCAACTATTGACACGAGTCATAGGACCAAATAAATGGTTCCAAAACGAGGTGAGTCAACACTACGATAATTACATAATTACATAATATATAAAATGATGATCTTACCTCTTGCTCTTCTCTGATTTTCACTATATAATAGTATGTTGTTCCTCCTTTTTTTTTTTTTTTTTAAAACCAAATCTTTAAATAATCAATAGATGTTTCACAATTTTTACATCTTTATCAGGAAATGGATGCTGTTATGTACTTATTCCAGGAGAATACATCTTTAGGCCGATGGAAATCAGATCCCGTTGCTTTCATGAATTGTTTGTTCAGTGTGCAACTCAAAGTTGAATACGAGAAGAGGGCGTCAGAAAAAAACCAACAAAATGAAACACAAAAAAAAAAAAAAATTTTTATCATACCTTATTTATATTGGCATCTCACATGTTGCTCTGTTGTACCCCTCCTAACGACAGCGACTATACTTGTGCCTTTTTTTAGACCTTTTTGATGATCTAATCTTATCTTCAACTGTGTCATATCTTCTTTTTTTTAGATATACCAGGACGTCTTCGTGTTGCAGGTGGTAGAACTTTGTCATCCTCAACAATAGGTGGGACATGCCATTCATCTTCAGGAACTGCTATTGGATTAATGCTTTCCTCATAAGCCGCTCTCCATGCAGTTGTCGTATATAGTTCATCAGCGAGAGTGTGAATTTCAATGTGTCTTTCGAGAGCTCTTTTTATAGCGTGTCTGCAAGGAATTTTGCTCAACTGGAATTTTCTACATGAACATGTTCTGTTTTCCAAGTCAACATAAAAATGGATGATATCTCCCTTAACTTGAAATTTGTTTATAGTGGAAGGAAGAGTCATCAATTTTGTGCATTTTTCTGTCATTTTATCAACCTTATTCTCCGCTTCAGTGGTTAAAGGATGTTGATGCTTTGTATTTTCTGCTTTACGTTCGTAAAACTACCTTGTTAACATTTGAAACGACCCACCCCGAAAACCACTAAACCGGGATTGGTTCAATAAACTTAAACCACACAAAACCGGCATTTTTAAAATTTCTAACAACTTAACCAATTAATCCATTTATTCCAACATATTAATAAAAAAAAAGTTCTAACAATCTAGCGGAAGCAATTTCAGCAATAAGCACAAATCTGAATAACAAATATCCAATATAAATAAAATAAATGAAAACTATCACGGTATGTCATCCTGGTCCGTCACCGCAGTTCCACGAGCTTCAGCTAGTTTTATCCTTTCCCTTACCTGCGCCATTACGAATAGACGCAGTCAGTATTTAATAAATACTGAGGAGGCGATCAACCCGTCTACTAGGTCAATTGGGATAAAATTACAAAAATACCCTTCCGACATAATCAAATGTCTGAACTCGACAAACAACACAACAATGATTTAATAAAATTAATTCACCGCAAACTAATGAATTAAATCAATCAACAGCAATTTAAAACATCCAAAAATTGACTAAAACAATTAATTCTCAACAACTAACTCAGCAATAATTCATAGAAAAATTACATAAAATAATCTCATAAATAACGGCAATTTCTAGCATTTTTCTGGAATTTATCTCAGTAATAAAAATACCGCAAAAATCACAGAACATAGAATTAAATCCTAACACTGAATTATCTCGGAAAATAATTTCGTAAATCATCCGACCACGGTACTGCACTCACCGTAGCCACTAGTTATATATACTAGTTGATCAGAAGTATATACAACAAATCCGCTGTAGCTCAAAGGTTAATATATCGTTCTATTGCACGAAATATTCGGGTTCAAACCCCGGGAGCGGAATATTTTTGTTTAAATAACCAAAGAGTGAAAGAAAAAAATGGTAGCTACGACTCTTCCCATCGTAACCTTAATCCGTTCTTCATCTTATTCTTCCGGTGTTGCTTCCGGACATTACTTTCCGGTTCTGATATATACAAAGATATTAGGAGGGAGATCAAAGATAAATTCGAAGACCAAAAATTCGTTGATAATATATGTAAGAAGGTTTTAGTCCCTAGAAACGACTTTGATTATATTTGGATTTGTTAACAATTTATAAATAAGTATAGTGAAAATTATCTACAATAATTAAAAAAACTAGTGAAATAACTAGAATAACCTACTTTTGAAAACTCTAACTAGACTAACCCATATTTTTTTTGAAAAAGACCTTCTAACTATTTTTAATATATTTACAAAATTACCATTTTGATTTAAAAAAAAACTTTTAGCAAAAACCAGATTAAAACTGGAAAATTATTTTTTTTGAAAAAAAACCTTCTTTTTTCTTCTTCTTAAATGACATGTCTTTTTCCGTCATTTTCTTCGGTGACATGTTCTTTTTCATCATCTGTAGTAATTAAAAATAAGTTTGTAAGTGAAAATAAATCTGCCATAATGTTAAAAATCTGCGATAACTGAGTTAGGCAAATAAATATGCAATAATGGAAAATAAGTGTGTAAGTGAAAATAAGTCTGTCATTACGTTACGAAAATATGCGATAACTAAGTTAGTCTAATAAATCTGTAGTATTAGAAAATAAGTCTGTAAGTGAAAATAAGTCTGCTATAATGTTAAAAAAATCTGCAATAATTGAGTTTATTTAATAAATCTGCAATAATAAAAAATATGTCTGTAAAAAAATAAGTCTGCAAAACATAAGATGGAGTGGCATTTTTGTAAATATCAGTAACTTTTTGCCATGCTGGAATTAAATATTAATGACATTATTGTAATTCCGTTTTTCCTTACAAAGCTTTTTAAGGGTACTTTTGGGTTTTAAAAATTGAAAAACACTCTAGCAATTAAAATAAATTATGGATTATTCTAATTATTAATCTTTTATTCTAGGTTATTCTAGTTATCCTCCTATAAAAAATACTCCCTCTCTTTCAATTTATTTGTAATTTTAAGTTTTTAAATTTGTTTCATTTAAGTGTTGTTTTGGATTTTCAATGCAAATACTTGATGAAAATTCTATTTTTTCCCATATTATTTTAATATTATGACTAATGAAATAAAACCAAATATACATTAATTGAATGTAAAACAGAAAAATTAATTATTTTTTTAAATGTGTGAAAAAACCTAAAACTATATATAAAATAAAACTGAGGGAGTATCCAATAGAGAACCAAAACAAGAAGCATTTAAAAAAAATCCTTCAAATCATAGCAAGGATTCTCCCAGCAGTAAAAACTTCTCAAAATCATTATAACTAACAACTAGCTCATGAATATACGTTTAAAAGCTTTATGTTCATTACGATTCTTTGAAGCGATATCGATTAAAAGTTAAAAGCTATTTAACTAGGAAATATTTTTGAAACACTGATCATATGTACAATTTTATAAATGAAAAACGGTGCAATTTTGCCTATATAATTATATAATTTTGTGCTAGAATGTGAAACATTCAACCAGAATTACAATCACTATAGAAGGTAGACCAATACTTTATACTGTTGTTTAGCTAATTGTCTTAAAATGAAACCAAATGTTAAAAGGTTTTACTAAACTTGAAGTGGAGGCCGTTGAAAGTGGAAACCGTCTCCATAATGAACAGGGGTAGGGACATCGAAATTCTTAGGAATAGATTTTGATTACATGGTTCTCCAGCACTACAAACATAAGAAACTTATAAACATCCTATCAATATGTGGTGACAAAATGTAGAAAGAGTTTAATCATGCATGAAATAACACTTGCACAAGATTGGCACCTTTGATTCTCACTATAATGTCAAGACAAATGCAAAAGAAACTGTAGATGTAACTATAGAAGTACAAATAAATTTTTTATTCAAAACTAATCGATCGATGAATTATAAATCTGAAAAAAAGCAATTGTTCAAGAGAAGGCTCATAAATATTCTAACTACCCCTAGCAATTAAATTTTAAAATATGTAAATACTGTAAAATAAATAAATACAACCGAAGTAATTGACTATTCAGTTGCATTTAAACTTAAATACCACGCAAACAATATTCAATTCTCACATGATTCTCGGCGGTGACCAGGTCAGTAGCGACAAAATCCAATAAAATATGATAGGCGCACTAGTTTATAAATTATAAGATAACCCAAAATGTTGTGCCATGAAACAGCATACAACTCAAATCTCAAATTCAAAAAAGAAGATTCTAGTTAACAGATTCCACGTAGGCATAACAGAAACAATCTAAACCATATGATGCAGATAAATAAAAAGTAATATCAACCATTAAATAAAAAATAATATCAAAACCTATAATATATATTATTTTAAACTTTAAATAAGGTATACTTAGTAAATATAATTTTTTGTACTCTTCCTTACCAAGCTAAAAGAGAGATTAAAAATTTATCGACAAGTTATGTTGGTTATCCCATAAGTTGGTCAGACTAGCAAATATGTAAAACTTTCGATCAACATTGGTGTATGGTCTTTAACAAAGAGAAAAACATTGGTGTAAGGAGGCTACCAACGTGATTACATTATATATGCTTCTTTCGAAATGAAAAATGTTTCATTACAAAATTTGAAACAGTTTTTATTTGAGATTGGTTTTGATAATGTTATGAGATCTGATTTAGACCGGAGGAGATGAGAAATGATATCTGAGTTCTTGAAGCCATTTTCTGAAATGATAACTCTTATTTCTGTATCATCTTATCCCACAACAAACTTGCATAATTTCTATATCATCTTATCCCACAACAAACTTATATTTTATGCAAGTTTGGAAGATTGAGAGTTGGTTGCGATCTCACAAATACTCTGATAATGAGGTTATTTCTGAAATGGTGGAAAATATGATGATAAAGTTTGATAAGTATTGGGAAGAGTATAGTGATATACTAGCAACTGCTGCGGTTTCGATCCAAGGTTGAAGTTTACATTCCTTGAATATTATTTCACCACCTTGGATCCATCTACTAGTAAGTCCAAGTTGGCTCACTTGCGTAGCAGGATGCATAAGATTTTTGATTGTTACAAGAAAAATCCAAAGAGCATCACAATTGCCTCTTCCCAAGTAGAAAACTTTGAAGAACATATTCCTGCAGGATACGGTGTAAATGTTTTTAATTTAAATTTGCTTTTTAATCTCTCAAATGCCTTGAATTTCTACTAATCTTCCACCGAGATTTGTAACAATAATTCTCAAAAAGTTAATTAAAAGTCTCAAAATTTTTAAAATTTCCTCAAATCTCTCTAAAATGTAAAAATGTCAAAATAAATCTAAATTATAGATCCAATATGCTCTTCTTAATGTCTTAATGTTTTGTTAAAATCATGATCTCAATTATGAATCACAATCTTTAAAGTTGAGTAGTTTTTTGAACATTTATTATGTATTTGGTTTTATGTACGTTTGTTTAGCAAAGTCTACAAATCACTTTACAATAAATACATTAGTAATCCATATAATCCAATACAATTGGATGGATATCTATGGAAAGCTTATTTGGATATGGTCCTTATTAGACACTGTCATTTTTTGTCTAGTCTAGGTGAAAGGACGAATTAAAGTCCACGAAAAAACGTCCAAACGGGCCCAATTACTATTAGTAGAATATAAAATTTGCAATTTCGTTTTTTGGTATCAAGGGCGTTTGGTCTAGTGGTATGATTCTCGCTTTGGGTGCGAGAGGTCCCGAGTTCGATTCTCGGAACGCCCCATTTTGTTTTTAACTTTTCAATCCTAAATACGCGGCGCATGATAACAAACGTAAGCATTACTTTATTGACCAAAATACCCCTTATCCATGTTTTTTTTCTTTTTCTATCCTCATCCTACAAAGCGCACACACAGAGACACAAAACAAATCCCAAAGATTCAGAGGAAGAAGAAGAAGAAAGAACAATTCCGAAACAATGGCAGCGACGACTCTCTCAATCGCAGGCTCAATCCTTTCCTCATCTCATCTCACTTCCGCTTCTCCTCATCACTTCCCTTCGAAACCCACCACAATCGAATTCCCATTTCGCCTCGGTTCCTCTTCTTCTTCCAATCTCAGCCACCGTGCAATAAACCTCCGTCCAATATCCGCCGTCGAAGCTCCAGAAAAAATCGAGAAAATCGGATCCGAAATCTCCTCACTTACTCTCGAAGAAGCTCGCATCCTCGTCGACTATCTCCAAGACAAGTTCGGTGTTTCGCCACTCTCTTTAGCTCCAGCTGCGGTGGCTGTAGCAGCTCCAGCTGACGGTGGTGGTGCGGCTGTGGTGGAGGAGCAGACCGAATTCGATGTGGTTATCAATGAGGTTCCAAGTAGTTCGCGTATTTCTGTGATTAAAGCTGTTAGGGCTTTGACTAGCTTAGCTTTGAAGGAAGCTAAAGAGCTTATTGAAGGATTGCCAAAGAAGTTTAAAGAAGGTGTGAGTAAAGATGAAGCTGAAGAAGCTAAGAAGCAGCTTGAAGAAGCTGGTGCTAAGGTTTCTATTGCTTAAGTTGTTTTAAAAATTTGCTTCTCTTGTCGTTGTTTAGTATAGTTTGTGTTTGGAATTGTTGAGAAATTGTTGTAATTTGAATCAATTTGGTTTCCCATTACGAGTTTAGCTTTTGATGCGTAGCGTTGGTCGATGCACATAACGTGTTTGTTGAAATGCCTAACTCAAAAAAAAAAAAAAAAAAAAAAAAAAAAAGAACATGGAGTAAAGGAATATGGCTAATGGTTGTGTTTGTGTGTTTAAATTATTAGATTCTGATATTTTTACAAACGCAAAAATCGGATCGAACAAAACTTGAAGAGAGGAAGAGAAATCGTTTAACGTTTTTACGTGTTTTTTTTTGGAATAAAACAAAATGTGTTCGAGTTTAAGATGTTAGAAAACAAGAGTTTAATGACGTATTATAAAAGAAAACGAAAACGAATATGGAATGATATCTGAAAATAAATCACATAAGTAAATTTAACGAAAACGAATATGGAATGATATCTGAAAATAAATCACATAAGTAAATTTAAAGCCATTAATCACAAATCTACCTTTTTCTTCGTTCTTTATTTTCTCTCGAGGAAAAAAACGAAAACTTTACGCCGCAGGAAACGAGGAAGAAGGTGTTTCTAGATTCGCTGCTTCTCCTTCTCCTTCTTCTTTATTAGGTGATTTTGATTTCTCTTATTCTTCTTCTCAAAAGTTTAAACTTTACATGTTTTTTTCTCGTGAAAGGTTTTTTTTTTATTCCTCGGTACAAGTTTCTTCTCTTAGTCGTAGGTTTATGTCGTTGTCTGAATGTTTTGTTTTTCGCTTTTTGTTGTAGTCTAGGAGAACGAAAAGAATCAGGTTCAATGGGAAATATGCTAGCGAATGGTTCTAGGGTTTCTGATGACGATGGTTCTGAATCTGATGACAAATTGAAGGAAAACGATGTTAAGATAGAGAATGTTAACGATGAATCTGAATCAATTGAAGATTTTGTAATGAGTGAAGTTTCGTCATTGAGAGATAATTTTGAAGATGAAGAAGAAAATGAGTTTCATGTGGGAGATTTTGTGTGGGGAGAAGAAGTTAATAGTCAACAATGGTGGCCAGGTCAGATTTATGATTTTTCAAATGCTTCAGACTTGGCTTTGAATCAAATGCAAAAGGGTAAATTCCTTGTGGTGTATTTTGGAGATAAAGACTTTGCTTGGTGCAATCCATTGGAGCTGAAACCGTTTCTTGAGAATTTCAAAGAGTTTTCGAAGATTAGTGATTCTTTCGCTGTGGAAGAAGCCGTAAGAGAGATTGGTGAACAAGTTGAGAAGATTTTGGTTTGTGATGAGACTGCTTTGGTTAGTTCTGTATCTGTAAATTCTGGAATTAAGGAAGGTGTTGTTGTACCTGATGTTAGAAGAGAGATTGTATCGTCTTTGGTTCTCGAAAATCGTCCTGGAGTTGTTCTTGGTAATGTTAAAAGTCTTGCGAAGATGGTTTGTTTAAGTGATTTGTTAGAGATTGAGGTTTTGAAGAGAAAATTATCGGTGTTTTATCGGTGTAAGGGAATATTTGATTTAGCTAAGTTTGATGAACATCAATATATTGTTGGACTTGAAGACAAAGAAGACGAATCTTGCAAGAGAT
The DNA here is from genome assembly GCA_028015245.1 of Cardamine occulta. Taxonomy (NCBI): domain Eukaryota; kingdom Viridiplantae; phylum Streptophyta; class Magnoliopsida; order Brassicales; family Brassicaceae; genus Cardamine; species Cardamine occulta. Next base: position 13,006,335 of record CM051381.1, on the reverse strand, counting down.
TATTAAGAAAGTGTTCAGGGTTTGCTAAGAAAAAGAGGAAATTTGGATTTGGAGATGAAGTTAATCTTGGTGATGTAGCAACCACTGGTTCTACTACTAGAAGGTGGAAGAGACTGAGTGAAGTTTCGAAGATTGAAACCACTGAGGAAGAAATTAGTAATGGAAAAAGTTCGTCTTCAAAGAAGAGGAAGAGCAAAAGGGGTTTGGATGATGAGATTGAGAAAAGAAAAGAGTCAAATGACTCGAACCATTTAGAAGAGAGTGAGAAGAAAGATGATTCGGGTATCGAAATTGATGTTGCAACTCCATTGGCTTTAGTTTGCAAAAGGCTCAGGGTTGATGTTTCTTCAAGTGTTGAAAGGAACAATGGAAATAATGAGACTTTAGTGCAAACAGGTAAAAGAGAGAGGAAGAAAAGTAAGTATCTTTCGCCTGAATACATGACAGATTTTAGTTGGAGATCAAGAAAGATCAAAAGATTCAGCAGATTCTATTTTGATCTTTCTTGATCTCCAACTAAAATCTGCTGAATCAAGTCAGGTCCGAGTATCAGAGCAAATGACGGCTGAAAAAGCTATCGCTTTTGTGAGATTGGGAGCTACACCAGAGGAAATACTGAATCTAATTTGTGCAGCGGCTCTTTATACACAATATCCACAAGACTATAATAGCTCATGTGACATGTTAAGAGAGTTTGTATCGATTTATCGAAGCTTTACGTATCATGATGGGGCTAATAACAAGATCCACAAGAGGGACCTTTTAGCTGAAGTGAATCAAGAAGTAGTAGATGAGGAAGAGCAAGCTAGAAATGAATCGAATGAGACGGTTGAGAAGCAATTTACAGGTGTTGAGCTGTTTATTAAGACTGATCTTGGTTCTACTTTGCCTTCAAAAGATGATTTGATCAAAATATACAAAAAGTTTGGAGCTTTGGACAAAGAGAGAAGCTCTATCTTCGATAACAACTCTTTTGCACTCGTTGCCTTCTCGAATGTATCTGATGGAGAAGAAGCTTATAACAAGTCATTAGAGAAATGTCCATTTGCTACTACTTCCACCATCACATTCAAGCTCAAGTATCCATCTTCTGAGAAGAAGGAAGCTGAAACAAGAAAGAGTGTAATGGAAATCGAGTTTTTGAAAGAAAAGCTTGAGGAGATAAGAGCATTGTTGGATCAATCAGATGGAGGAATTACGGAAGAATTGAAAATGAAACTTGGAGATGAATCAAGAAACTTGCTTGACAAGGTAAGCAATATGATTGTTCCTTCGTCTTAATTAGGATTTTTAAAAATTAGTTTATGCAGACCTATTTTAGCTTTTAGCGAGTCAAAAAGGTTTCAGAGACTCGATAGTCGAGGCTGAGACTATATATTTTATGCAGGAAAAAAACAATGCAGTATCTTTTGTTATATGGTTCTTAATAGGCCCAACGGGCCTTTGATAACTGATTTTTTCAATCAAATGTTTAGGCAAAATACCCGAAAACCAAAAAATTCGAACCCAACCAACCCAGAAAAGAGATACTGAATCCAAATCCAAACCTACACTCCTACATCCAAAAACAAACCGAATTCAAATCTGAACTAAATCCAAAATCGGAACCAAATCCAAGAACTTAATCAATACCCAAAATACTCGAATTATAATTATGTACCTCAAACTATTAAATATATTAGATTTGATATAAGTCAACTATCCAACATTATAATTATACATCCCAAAATATCAATTATTTTTATACCAAAATAATCAAAATACTAAAAATAACTGAAATATATGAAAGTTTTTAGTTATATTTACAAAAAAAATTAAATTTTTATTCAGTTTATTTTCTGAGTTAAATCTAATCTAAATTTTATAAATATTTGAGTGGATCATAAACCTTTTAACCCGATAACTGGTTATAAATATTTGAATGAATCTGACTATCTGAGGTATACGTGAGAAACATTTTAATGGGCCTTTTAGTGAATTAGCAGAAACACTTTAATGGGCCTTTAAGTGAAAAAGCCTACTAAGTATCTATAAATAGAGTTCTAAGGTTTAACTGTAACATCAATAACTCAAAACAAAACAAAAAACCTAGCTCTCCTGCGTCTTCCTCCGCCGCTTCTATCTTTTTTCGTTAATTAGGTTTCGATTTAAGATCTTTGTTTTGTTTGTTGTTGATTTTTTGAAAGTATTTGTGTTATTGGCGATGATGATTAATGCTTAATTTCTGACACCTCTTGTATGAGAAGAGTCTGATAAACTCTTCCTTGAGCACATTATGCAATACTCTGAGCCTCTCCTTTTTTTTTGTTTTTTTTTCCCAAATTTATGATGTTTTTGATTTGGACTTGAATTGGGTTTAGATTGCGATGATTGTAAAAGTAATTCCTCGTACTGAAAGCCATTGGCTTGAAAGACTCACATTACACCCATAGAATATGAGCACTCTTACCCTTTTCTTCAAAATCTGTTTTCACTTTTTATTCTTTATTCAATTTCAATAATTATAGTTTTGGTATTATTATTAGTTGTGTTGTTGGTGTTTTTTTTATTTTGATTGTATTGGCGAGGATGATTTCAATTTCAATACTCGCTCATCGACAAGGTCATCAGTATCAATACTGGAACAAAGTTCAACTTCTACGTTTCACTATTTGGCCAGCGTGCTCTGCAATAAGGTTTAAAGATTTTATTAAATTAAATAATCTCGAGAAGCCTTGCATAAGATTTGGAACCATGTTTATCTAGTTGTAAACATTTCTCTAAAAACTCCGATTACCAAATTGAGTTGTCCAGTTTAAAATTTTGCTAGGGGTTTTTTTTAGTGTTTATATTCATATATAGATATATTTATTAGCTTGGCTTTGATACCAATCGATGTTATGAAATTGGCAGTTGAAATGTTAAAATTTTGACATAGAACAAACTCTAATCAGCATATATTGATGCCCTAACCCTAGTAGAGGAGGATTTTTTTCACTACTGTTGAGTCTAAACAAAGAAGATAACAAAACTAACGGCCAAAGTAATCGCTACTACATTATTCAAGTGGGAATTGTCCGTGAATGATGCATTAACTAGTGCAGATTTTGCAACAAGAGAATCAACTACAAGATCAAAGGCAACAAACTTGTTGATTTCGTTCCACGGACCATTTTCTCACGGCTGTCTCTTCTTTTTTTTTGGGTCAGCAAACCCCATATATTAGGTTTATGGTTTAGAGACTTTTCTCTATGGAGAGTCAAGCATTTCTTGTCAGCAAACCCCATATATTAGAGACTCTTCGATGAACCTACATGGGAAAAACAGTGACTGCGTGTTCTTGCACATTTCGCAAGATCTGCATAGAAATTCTCATTATGTGGAATATGTCTAATCCTAAAGGATGTGAATAACTCCCTAATAACTCAGAAATCTCCTTGTAGCAAAACATGGTCAATCTTCTGGCTTCGTGGTCATGGCTTTAAGATCTGAACAATCCGTAACAAAGAGAACCTATGTCAAAGGAATAGTTACCAAGCACCGCATGGCCCAAACCAGGGCTTCCAACTCTGTATGTAGTGGGGATAAATGGAGATAGATGGGGTTGTGAAAACATATATTTTACACTCTTTGGGAGATCTTGAGCTGAACTCAAGTATGATATTTGCAGACCGTGCTACCAACATATCATTCTAGAAGTTCCCAAAAACCAGACTGATAGACATCACAATCAGAAAAATCCTCACACTGAGGTAAGGACAACCGAGTAAAACGTAACTTCCAAACAATTGTAGATGGAACAAGAGCTTCACATCCTCTTATTAAGTCATAGCCTCTTGTAATGCGTTTAGCAATTGATAATTTTAAAATGTTTGTCAATCTTTGAAGGAATTGGTATTGGTTAAACTGATTTACTTGTTATTAACTTATTATTGTTGTTGCTGGTTATGTTAGGAATCGTTCTTTTACATGTTACAACAATACCCGAAATTCCAATTCCTTATTTGAGTCTTTATCTTTTGTAAATAATGGATGTGCTTCTATCTTCTCATATCTAAAACCAAAACAAAACAAACTTTTCCTATCTCCAAGTATCAAACTCTTCATCTGCTTTCTTTTCTATGGATGCCTTCACTTATGTAGGTTTAAGTGTCCTTTGTAATGAAAGCTTTTGATGGTGGTTTGAAATTGAAAAGGTGACCCAGTACTGGTGCTGAAAACGAGAAAACTGCAAGCAAAAATAATAATAGACTGATTAATAAATAATTGTATTAAAGAAAAAGTAAAAACCAAAGAAATGTTATTATACAGCTCAAACCACTTACATCAAGTTGAGGACATAATATTTTACCACCAGCCTATCATAGTTTTTAGTAAAAATAAAAACTGTAGTAAAAATAAAAACTGCTTAAATATATAGAGTTTTAACGGACGCAAGCCCAAGCTTGACTTGTTTGGGCTCATGGCCAGCCCTGAGTGACCAATTGCATGGGATGAACACTTCATCAAATCTAATCTACATGTCTTGTCCTATTGTGATACTTGGGTTTTTAATTTTTTCACCTCTTGTTTGTTTAAAATTATCGAGGTTTTAAAGTCTCTTTTAACATTGTTGGGTTTATTCTATGTCTTTTACTAGAATTTTTTTGTTTGATTAATACTCCCTATGTTCTTTATTAATCATATTTCTAGAATTTTCACACATTTTAACAAAATATATTAAAGTTGCATCATTTTTTGTGAATAACAATTTACTATAACTTTGAACCAATAATATTCTATTTTTTTTTTTTAAATCTATAATTCATCATCAATACCTGATAAAAAATGCATTAAAAATAGAGAAATTGTAACTTTTTGAAACAAAATTTTTTCCTTGAAATAGGATTAATAAAGAACAGAGGGAGTAAAATCTTGTCGACAAAAAAAAAAAGGGAATTATACAATATTGATGTTTTCATTGTATCAATTGACAATTGGTATCAAAGTCGTACAAAGATATCGTAAGGAAAAAAAGATATCGTAAGGAATCGATTAGAATTAGTGTGGCTTTGACATCAAATCGACGTAATGAAATTGAGCGATGGAACTGTTAAAATATCGGTAATGGACAAACCCTAATCATCGTACGTATAGCTTAGTATGTAGTGGTAGAGGAGAACGAGGAATCTTTAACCTTAGTAGAGCATGATTTTTTCATTGCTATTTGGGTCCGTATTCTTTACTGGCTAAGGATTGGCATGTGGTATCCTATAAGTATCACAGCCTTAACATGTAAAACTTATTCAAATAAAATTAACATTTAGCTAGGAAGAAATTAATTGTTAATTATCTTATTATTCTTTAAATCACGAATACTTTAGAGTTTCATATATTTTTATATGTGTAAAGATCTTAAAGGCATGTTATTAATTGGTGCATCCTCCAGGTCCTCCATAGAACATATATCTATACCAATCACCCAACCCTATTTTTGTTTCGACATTATAACAATTTTGATTGTTTGCAAATGGTATTAAAGCTGAAATTGGTGGACTCATAACTTCTCTTGAAACAATATCAATTACCTTAAGACCATACACAAAAACTGCTTTTTTGAAACATGCATGTGCAAAATGTTCACTTCACATGATTGGGCTCTTTTGTTTTGCTGCAATGAAAACTTCCCCCCCCCCCCCTCCCAAGACACTCGTTCTGCTTTATCAGCTAAACCGTTAACACTGAACAATGATCTTGGCCAATACCCAATTAGCTCATCCCATAGCATAAACCACCAACCTCTTGTAAGAGGATCCTGCTTAAAGCAAAGTAGTGGCTTTTGTTTTCATTTTATTTAATGGAAATTGAAGACAAATGAAAAATATTGTAGTTATTTTGGTTATTGTTCGATTTAATGCATTTTTGGTTAAATCAAAAATCAAAATTCATGAATTTTAGTTTATTCCAATGTTTAAAAATTAGACTGGACACTCACTCTGCGTCATTACTAAATGGATGGTCCTTCCGATCCAACCGATCGAATCAGGTTTTCAAATATTATAATATTAAACCTATAGAAATACAAAATATAATTATTATTTTCTATTATTAGACCTTTCAATAAAATAAAATAAAGTAATAAACAATAAAATAATATATTGATTTAAAATCTATAGAAAACAAATGGTAATATATTAAATATGATTTCTTGAGAGCAAAAAAAATAATTTTTAGAATAAAAACGATGAAAATAATCGATATAAAATTTTTCAATTTATAAAAAAAAACAATTTTCTTTATTAGAATTAGAAAATAGAAATATAATTGAAAATTAAAAAATAGATGACTTGGATTATGATTTAAATTTTGATTCAAAAGATATAATGAATTTTGTACAACAAATTTTGACATCAAATCGGATCATCGGTTTTACTTATTTTTGGCAAGTTTTACTGGTTTAATTCAAATTAAGGTGGTTAGACCAGCCGGTCTGATCTGATTTTTGAAACATTGGTTTATTCTCTATTTGGTTACACTAAATTAATTTTAGTCTTCTTTGGTCGTTATTTTTATTACAATTTTTGGTGAATATACCTAACTTTTACATTTGAATTTTTTATATGAGAAGAATTTGAGAAATTGGTGCTATATATACCTGAAAGATGCTGACTGCTAGATGATATTGTTGACCATAAGTGGAAACTGGGTAGGCAAGATCTCCAAGTGCGAACTTTCTGCTTACTTGTACAAACCCAGGACATAACATATTTTAGCAACTTGTTTCATTATACCCACTTGCCTGTTTCCAATTAAAAAAAAAGTAAAAATATTTGACGAGGATAGATGGATCATATAATGAATTAGCAAACTTAAAATTTTTTGAGGAACTTACTGTCCAATATGTAAATAATCCACTATGATTCTGGTTCAGTTTTGGGGACACCTGGACGATATTTGTATTTCGCAATTTTATATATATTTTTTTGAATAGTTATTATAAAATTTAGAAGTAAAATTTGGATTTTGACTTACTATCCATCCAGCTGCTATGCTCTGTAACGTATCTTTATCGCCACCACCAATAGATATACTTGCGAGACTAAATTGATCATTTTTGACATATGGATCCCATACATTAATGTTTCCCGTTGCTCCAAAATTGTCTTCATAATACTCAGCTATGGCATACTAAAATAATTTTTTTTAATCAAAACACAAAAACTGTAAGCACATGTTTGGTGGGTCTCAAAGACTCTAACTAATTAACTATGTTAACAAGGAATACTTACTCATATGGAACCTCTTGTGGTTTGAAGTTCGATAGTTGAATCCTAAGCTTTTTCAAATGTTGAATTCTTATAAGATCTTCAAGTGTAGTTCTTTTAATAATCACTGTCCCAAGTGGACAACTTATGTTGTCATTTTTTTGAAATGGCAGAGAACTTGGTTTTTGAGAAGTGTTATTATCACTTGTCCATTTAGGTATAGATGTAGGCTTCAACTGCATATGATATTTCGATCCATTAGGAAAAAGAAATTAATGTTTAATAGATTTTACATGTGTTTTGTAGAATAAAACCTGAATCGAATGGTGTTTGAGCAAAGGATGATCAAAGGTTAGCTGTTTTTGAATGTCGATGCAGTCCAATATATAACCATGTTTGTTCTGTTGAAATACAAGGAAAACAAATTGTGACTTTGATTCTTGCAGTATTAAAGAGAAACAGTCAGTCCAAAAATTACAAAAACCCAAAATGAAGTTAAAAACTGTTGTCATTCAGTTTTTTTTTTCTTATCCATGCAATAATATCTTTGGTTCTACAACAATTAGTATAGCTTTATTAAATATTTTTACAACATCAAACTTGTTTAGATAAAAAATTGAAATAGTATTGTTGAAATATGATTTTTTGTTCTTTCCTACAATGTCTTTACAACATCAAATCTTTCATGTCTTTTATTCCTCGTGTTTTAAATCACTCAATGGCTTGGAATAGTAAAACATATGAAATTAATTTTACTTATGTAGGGATTTGTACTCGAACTGGTTTTTTCAGTAAATTTAGTATAATTTTTAGTTGGCAAAAAAATTAATTCAATCTCATACAAGATATAAATTCCCTACAATTTTAAATTGCTTAATTCAATATGATTTTAATTCGTAAATGGTGGGTTGTACCACAAACCATATTTGTGGAAAGACAACATAAATTTCGATGTTCAAATTTTTTTTGTAATAAAAAAAATCGAAAGGTTAAGAAAAGAAATATTAAATTTACTTGAAAACTTTTTATCGCAGGTTTATTGATATGGTTGAGTAGTTTCTCCAACTCTTTTTACTCCTCTTCCGATGATATTGTTCTTCGACTCTCTGAAACTAAAAAGAGAGCTATTGTTGACAAAGTCATCAGACTAAGCTTAGTAAGGAACCTCATGGAAAATCAAGGATCTTAAACTATGTTTAACAAAAGATGAATGAAGCATAGCAACAATATATATGGTGTCACATTGTTATGAAATAATTAATAAAATAAAATAAAAAAATCTGGAATAATTAATAAAATAAAAATAAAGTATGAAAACTATTAATAAAATTAAATAAAATCTGAAACCATTGAAACCAACTTTTTAAAATGAAAGACAAAGTGTGGATGATAGATTGATAGACTTTAAAGTTGTAGGGTCTTTATCTTTTTTGTCGTTACCAAATAATCACCGTGTGAACGCAGAGTGGTAATGGAGGAATATGGAAAGCATGTAAGTATTAATCAAGACAACTGATTGGAGATGTAGTAGACATTAGAGAAGAAAGTCTTCTGTTCGACAAGCTAAACGGTGTCGTACTGTCTCGATGGCAATAGTAGTACTTGTCCCCTCGAATCTTGTCTAGATTGATCGCTGTTTCTTTTGACAATTCCTCTGCTTCATGTTCTTGCGTTATAACCTTATCGAAACAAACGTATCTGCCAAACGCAGACTTATCGAAGCAAACGTATCTGCCAAAAGGGAGCTCCAACTGTGTGGCGTTTTGCCACATACAAGCTAATAAGGAAGAAGTCATGAGGCATCTCCTCACCGATTGCGTCATCGTACATGCGTTCATCACGTTTTCACTAACCTTTGCTTCTAACTCAGCCATATATTTCTGAAAACACACAATTTATAATTACAGTTTGATATGTCTATATAGTTTAAAAAATACATATTCATAGTTTCTTCTAATTTTACTCTCTAAATATGTCCCCATGAGTTTTTTAAAACATTGCGTCTAGGTCTGTTTCTGGCTCATGGCAGCATAAGCATTTTTGCTGATGGCGCTAGCCAAATATCAAGAAAACTGTTGAAGAAAACTCAAAAAAATATTTTATTTTTATGAAAGTGCCTTGCAAATTTAATTTGTATAATGCCCAACAAAATATATGAGACGGCATGATAGTGTTGTGTGTTCACAGTTTACATGTACAAATATACAATAGTTGAAGCTAAATGATTTCGTCAGTTTCTAACGAAACTTTTATTATTATTATTAGGTTATTATTATATAAGTACACATTTTCACAAGACCCATTTGTGACTTAATTAATCTTATTAACTACTGTTCTTTTATTTGTCAGAAACGATTATCTCCATATGCGAAGAAATTAGTAGGTCTATAAATTTTGAGAAGGTAGTTGATGATTTTCATCGGTACGAAAAATTTGGTGACGGTTTTAATTTAATGCAATAAAGTGTGTGATAGTTTTATTCAAATATAGTATTTAAACAAATGCACCAATTTAATAGCCGTATTGGCTTGAAATGTCGATGTAAGGTACAATATGTAACTTGTACACTCTATCGTATTAATTACGGTCTAATAATTTTTGTGACCAATATATTTGGAAAGTTATATTTATATATAACAGTAGGAGTCTAATGACTGATAGATTTTGAAAAAGATTCAATTTCTTGGTGCCAATTACCAAACTGAAATCGGTACGAAAAATATTGGATATATCTATTAATTATTATCCAGCAAATAGTTTTATATTTTTATACTAAAAAAGTATTAAAGAAAATTAATTGTGATATTTGATTTCAAGAATTGAAACATTCAGGTTTATGTTTTATAAAGCCAACAAAATGTAACGATTAATACTCTAAAACTAACTAGTTTTTTTTACGGTATTATTTGTATATTCGATGGAAAAATATAATACTAGAGTTTCAAAATGACTCAAAAAAAGTTATGAAATTATTTTGCGATTTAATTATGTTTGCATGGTGACACAATTTATTTTTGCTCAATTTAGAACAAAATTGTTAACTTTTTGTTTTTTGTAAACATCTACAGAAAGCTTAAATTTTCAAAAGCTGAAAAATTAGTGAATAAACTCAAGAAATAATTAATAAGACGTGAAACTGTGGAAGATAAAAGAAAGAGTCCTCACGGAGTAGCCAGAGACGCCGGAGGGATCTATGAAACCGGAAGTGTGGAAAACGCCGTTACACCCGTCAAATGCATCAACTAAGCTCTCTGTTTCTGTTAACTTCGCCGTCACTGTTTCGATTCTCCCATGAAACGTAGCCGTTTCATCTCTCATCACCCTCAATATCTCAAGGTCATCTACATTAAGATAGAACAATCAATTATAAAAAATGTATTTACTATACGAACACAAACACATAATGACATAAATTTGGTATTGTGCGAACACATAATATATGTTTAATAATCTTATCATTCATTTTCTTTCATTGAGTTTATATAACCTGGGACATTGACGATGACACGGACGGTGTAGCCATGGAGCAAGAGCCGTTTTACAATGGTTCGGCCGAGAAATGTGAGACCGTCCGTTACACAGACAACCTTAGCATTGTCTTCGTCATGATCGTAACCATAAACAAGTTTTTCTGATCGTTTGAACCATTTTTCATCTTCTTCTCTTCTCTTAGTCGCGGTGGAGACAGCAACAGTTTCGTACTTCTCTGTCTTAGGGATGATTCTCATTGTTATTACACCTTTTGTCTCTTTTTTGTGTGTGTGTGTGAAGTTGTGGTGAAGAAGTTGACAGAAATTACCCAAATTTATAGGCGAGTAAAAGGATGAGTTTATGGATTTACGTCTGTCTATTACAAGTGGCTGTTTGGCTCGGCTTTTCATTTACGGGTTTTACGGTCAAAATAATAATGTTTTCAAAGAAAAACTCTCTTTCGCATGTGTAGAGCATGTGTTTTTTTCTTGTTTTTACTTTGTAGCATGTTACAACTAGGACTTAGATATTATTTACGTCCATTTTGATTTCTGAACCGTGACAAAACAAAAAAAAGAAGTTATGGCTATTATAATTTAAAAGGATAAGAATCATTGTTTAACATCAACTAGTTCAGAGATGAAGTAGATAATTACACTTAGTGTTAAAGTTCCATCATTCAGATATTTATTTCAAAAAATGATATGAATCTCATACTAACGTACTTCATATTATAGAATCCAAATTATAGCCATTTTCTTAGCGAACAAATTATGCGAACTATAATTATGTTTATAGCTTGAATATCAATGATTTTTATATTATGATTTTTAAATTAAAATCATATTATGATTATGGAGGTGTACACATAATTACTATGCGATACTGATATTTGGTATATTTGCGCACATGACATATGATATTTCGTATATGTTATTATGTGAAGTGAATAGTTTGTGTAGTTATCGGAACATTAAATTAGTTCGCATGTGTAAGTATGACATGATCTATAATTCGTGTAGCTAAAAATCACTTAGATTCTATAATTATGCGAACTCATTTAAATAAATACATGCACATGCGAACTAATTTAAATAAATACAAATACCAACAAATTATAACCATTTTTTATGATTATGTTATGAATCTCATAGTAACGTACAAATTATAGAATCCAATCTCAATTTAAACACTTACCATCTTTTATATATATCGGCTCATCTTTGAATATTCAAATTACTATAATTAAGATTCACTCACGAACTAATCTTAGTCCTCAACTTTTCAAACTAACTCTTATAGTTCTTTTGTGAACCTGCACCATCCACTTACCTCGCAATTTCTCTTGGTTAGGTATTAGCCATGAACCAATACATGTCCCCTTCACTAGTTTACGATTCATCTTTTATTATTTGTAACTTTTACATTGGATCACTTTAGTGTAGGTTAAAGATGATTCTTATTAATCTAATAGCACAACATACAACATCTTATATAGGAGAACTAGAGAATAATCTTTACAAGATACGTTCAGAGAATATACGAAAGAGATGCTAACTATACAATCTAGTGATAAGATATGATCTTATCTCAATACACGCCCGCAAGTTGAACGTCCGGAGGAAAGTCCAATCTTGTCAGTGCATCACCAAGCTGATCCTTGAAAGAAACATAAGAGACCCGAAGTATCTCTGACTGAACCAGTTCACGAATGAAGTATAGTCCAGAGCATTGTGTTTCATACGAGAGTGAAAGACGGGATTTGCATAGAGATATGTAGTGCCAATATTATCACAGTAGATGACGGATTGAGAAACGGACTTAACACCGAGTTTCTGCAGAATGGTGTTAACCCAGATGAGCTTCGAAGCGGTGTCTGCAACAGTACAATATTCTACCTCAGTGGAGGAACATGCGACCGTCTTCTGTCTTTTCGAAGTCCACAAAATCGGATATGAGCCAAGATAAACAATGTACACCCCCATCGAGGTATATGAGTCCTTATCACCAGCCTAATCTGCTCTGAGAAGGCGTGAAGAGAGATGGTGTTGTCACGCTGCAGAAAAATATCAAGATCAAGAGTATCGGCAAGGTAACAGAGCACTCGTTTTGCGGCTTCCTAGTGAAGATCCGTTGGATGATGCATGAATTGTGATAACGTATTTCCTACAAACGCGACATCAGAATGAGTAAACTGAAGGTATTGGAGGCTCCCAACTACAATGCGATACTTGGTCACAGGCATTCATCGGGGATGAAATAGGTTTGGCTGAGTTCATGTTGGTCTTTTTCAAGAGGTCGGTGATATATACGTTGAGTTAACAGCAGACTCGACGCTGTGCGAGTTACTTCAATGCCAAGAAAGTAATTGAACTCACCAAGATCTTTTAGTGAGAAACGCTGCCTCAAGAGAACAATAAACTGTTGGATACGAGCTGAGTCATCTAAGAAATAATGTCGGAGCGCCAAATACCATGCGCGGGAAGCCTGCTTAAGGCCATATAACTCGTTCTTGAGTTTGCAGACGTAGTGAGGTTTAGCTTTATCAATAAATCTAACCGACTGCTCCATATAGTCATCTGCGGTTAGATCACCTTGCAAAAAGCATTGTTGAAGTCTAGTTGACGAAGATCCCAATCACGAGATACATCAACCCCATGGACAATATGGATTATAGAGGCCTTAACAACAGGGATAAAGGTCTCGTGAATATCAATCCATGGCCGTTGGTGAAAACCTTCGGACACAAAGTGGGTTTTGAATCGCTCGATGAAGCCATCGGGTTGCCATTTGATGTGTAAAACCCACTTGTTTCCGACGAGATTATAGGTGCGATTAGGTGGCACAAGATCCCATGTGCATTTCTTGATTTGTGAGTTGAATTCATCTGACATAGCAAACCGCCATATCTTATCTTTTAGTGCTTGAATGATAGTTGACGGTTCAACATCGGAGAGTGTGGTAACAACAACCATGGAGTATTTCTTGTTAGGTTTAACAATGCCAGTTTTCTCTCTTGTCTGCATTGGGTGTGTATTACCAGTAGTAGCAGGCATAACATGCACTGGTGCGGCAGGCAGGACCAGAGCCGATGCAGTTATCAGTAGAGATGTGACCTGTGTAGGGACTGTCGGAGCCAAAGACGAAGCAGAAACTGACGCCTGCAAAACGGGTTCTCCAGCTGTGATATTAGTCATACATTGAGGTATTAAAACAGGGAAAAAAACCGAACCTAAGGATGACGATAATAGGGAGACTGAGGACGGAGATATGAGTGGTGTCGTCGAGATGGTGGTGACTGGCGAGCACCAAAAAGGGAAAACCAAAGTGACTTTGGATGATGGGGAAGAGAGGAGACGAAAAAGAAACTCTGTTTCGATGAAGTGAACATGTCGAGTGACATAAACACGAGAAGAAGAAGGCTCAAGACACAAGAAGGCACTTTGGCTGAGGGAATACCCAAGAAATATGCATGGTATTGATCGTGACTCAAGCTTGTGACTCGTGTAAGGCTTTATCCAGGGGTAATAAAGGCAACCAAACACACAAAGCTTGGTGTAGTTTGGAGCAGTGCCAAAGAGTTGTGCATAAGGAGATGAGTTTGACAAAGTTGGCGTTGGTAGGCAATTGATGAGGTAGACGGCTGCAGAAGCATAAGTCCAGTAAGAAAGTGGCATTAAAGCATGAGAAAGAAGAGCAAGACCAGTCTCCACAATGTGGCGATGACGACGTTTAGAAAAACCGTTGTGTTCGGGAGTATGTGGAGGTTTTAGTTCTTTTTAGAGCAATGTATTCCCCCCCATTTTTTAAAAAAAAAAAAAAAACTATGTTGAAAACGTTTTTCAACAAGGGCCTTCCAGCAAGTGAAAATATCTTTGACATCGGATTTGCATCGAAGCTTATATCTATTGAAAGAAGAGGAGATTTTTAAACGTCTGAGTAAACAATTTCAAGAGGTTTAGTAGACACAAGAGTAGATGATGTGGAAAAAAGCAACTTGTGACTTTTATTTATTGAACAATCGTTACAATGAAACGATGAAAATTTTTGTGAATCGGAAAAGCAATAAAGGAGAAATAACAGGTTTTAGAATGGAAAATAGAAGGATGTCCTAATCTTGAATTCCAGATTGCTAAAGGACATTTTATTTGTGTAGAAAAAGCAAAAAACAGACGATACATCTCGATGTGACCACTCATATCCTCCGTCTTTAGTTTGTCCGGTTACCCCTGGTGCCTCCGAGTTGAGATCTTTCACCTGAAATAAATTTGAGAAAAATTTCATAGAAACCTGATTGTCAATGCACAATTGTTTAACAGAGACAAGATTACAGACTGAGCTCGGAACATGAAGAACAATATTCAAAGTAAAGTTGCGAGTGGCAGAAGGGTGAAGAGTGGTACCCATATTATCAATCATGAAACCCATTCCATCAACAATTTGAACTTCTTCTCCACCAGTGTATGGAGAGTGGAGAGAGAGGTTTACAAGGTTTGAAGTAACATAGTGAGAGGCGCCAGAGTCCATGAGCCACGCTGGAGGATTATACTGGTTTATCGTGGCATTAGATGCTTGAGGAGAAGGCTGATAGGGGTGTGTTTAGCTGTGTGATTGATGTGACTGTGAAACCATACGAAACTGAGGATATCGCTTGGCACTGTGACCTTGTGTACCACATGCCTGACAACGTCCTAAGTAAGGGCGAGATGTGCATTGTTCATTGTTATTCTGATGGGGCTGAGACTGATTACCATAATTATTGTTGAGTTACCAGTTGCGTGACCTGTTATGAGCACTGTTGGCGGTGATCGGGTGTCCTTGAGACGATGACATTTGAGAGGCAAAGGAGAGCTCGTGATTGATCAGCTTTTCATGGAGTTCGGCGAAGGATATGGGAGAGTCACGATTGTGGACAGATTCAATCATAGATAGGTAATCATCTCCCAAACCAGCAAGAATAATATTAGTGAGATCCTCATGATCAACCGAGCTTCCATGGAGAGAGAGCATCAGATTTTGTCTTGATGTTCTGCATATACTCATCGACGGATGTAGTGCCTTTAACAAACTGTTTCAATTGGTTATTCAGCTGTTTAATATTACCCCGTGACAGTTTCACATATGTGGATGCAAGTGTAGTCCATGCTTCAAGAGATGTAGCAGCAGTGGCGATAAGAGGCTGATGAGCTATCTCAATAGAGCCTATGAAAGAGTCGTAGACGAGACTATCTTGGCGTTGCTAGAGGGAGAACGCTGGGTTTGGTTGATCGACGCTGGCGGTGGTAATGGTCTTCGGCGGGACTTATGTGGAGGCTTCAATATATTATAGTAGATCATAGCCTCGGAGAAGGTAACGAACCTGAACACTCCAAGTGATGTAATTGATGGAGGAGTGTTTTGTCACGTTAACCATGTTAACGGAGACAACAGTGGTGGAAGACGAGCCGAAACTGATATTAGTTGTTGTGATCGACATGGTAGAAATCAAAGAAAAAACTTTTAGGTCGTGTTTAGGAAAGTATAGCTCTGCTACCATGTAGGTTTAAGATGATTCTTATTAATCTAATAGCACAACATACAACAACTTATATAGGAGAGTTAGAGAATAATTTATACAAGATACGTTCAGAGAATATATGAAGGAGATGCTAACTATACAATCTAGTGATAAGATATGATCATATACGGTCGGTCTATCTTGGCAAACTTAATTAGTACTAGATTTTCAAACATGTTAACTGTTAACTCATCTTTGGCTCAATGCCTAATCGCGTTAAATGGCTAACACACCATACTTAAGAAAGCATGCTCCCAATCTGGTATACAAATTTTCCCTCTAATGCTCTTTCATAACTTAGACAGTGCATGTGTCTAAAAACAATTGATCTTTCTTTCTCTATTCACTAGAAATTCTCAAATATCGACATAGTAGATCGTATACCAATTTTTTCAACCCGACATAATTTAAACCCATTTTCACTCTCTGATTTATTTTTTTTGGGTTTCCGACCAAATTTGGTGATATATTTACTTGATTTAAAAGTCAAAAAGCTACAAAATACAACACACCAATATTTCAAGGCTACAATATTGTATTGGTTTTTCATTCGAAAGAGCTATTTCAAAAAACAATACATAATTCTTCTTTTGTGTTTATATGTGAATTTTACTACCAACCGATTTATTTACATAAGAATATGAAAAACCTATTATAAAATTTATTGTCGAACGAACATAGTGGTATCTGTTAACAATAATAAGCCCAAAAATGCAAGATATCAAGCTTAGTCGTAATTGGTTTCTTCAACGATTTACGCTGAACCTAACAATTAAGAGTTTTCTTTAATGTAACAAGTCTAAAATGTTAAGTCCTTTAACAAAAAAAAAACAAGTCTAAACTGTTAAGAAACTTATCACTAAAAATCCAATATATAACATTTTGTTTAATGGATCTGAATAATCTCTCACGCGTCTCACGTTTCAGTATGTAAGTTTCACGTTTCAATATGTAAGTTTAAACCATATGTAAAAAATGCAAGATTATTAATCGATGAATAAGATGTATCTTAAAATTGTGAATTATCAAATCCAACTCCCATGTAAAGTCCTATCTGAAAATTGATCGCTCCTAAGTAGTCAATTAAATACGACATAATTTATATTCGTCGTCAGTCTTTGTAAAATCCAGGATTTTTGAACATAACAAATACACAGAAATAATAAAAAGGATATAACTTAAAATATGTTGGTCGAAGCCAAAAACCAAAAGAAGTAAAGTTGGTGAAAAAAATTACAATACAATATTCAAGGAGTCAAGGTCTTCTTCGGGTCTTCGCTTAGATCAACCAATTACTTCAGTCGATTCGAGCTGAGCCGAGCCAAGTCAAGACAAGCTGAATTGAGTATATACTACTATATAGTATCGCGGCCTCATCTTTTGAATGACCTCTACGTGCGGGAGGTAGGTGGCGATACTACTAAAATAATTGACATGGCTGTGACACAGTCACAAGGAAGTTTCCACGTGTCAAATTTGCATTGGATCTTTCAGGTAAACTATCACGGACGTTTATCATGTACTTGTAGGATGACAAGGAGAAGCTCACGTGAGATATAGCAAGTGGATCTAATGGGCTTGGGAAAGCCTTTTAGCAGAATCCAAAGCACATCATATCACCAATATGATTAGTACTTTCAATATCAGAATTACATTAAGCATAAAATCCTTCCAGAGACCAAGTCGGGTAGTTCATAGAACTTGCCAGAACCAAAAGCTCTAAAAATAGAAAACAAACATAGGGATAAAAGCCTAAGCAACAACACAAGAGGGCTAAAAACCAAAGAAGCCAAAAACTAAAGCTGATACTCAAACACCGAACACTCCCATAACCGATCCCAAGTAAGGTGGCGTCGGAGCCAAGCAGAAACACCGACAAAAAAGAAACAAGAGATGATCAAAATCAGAGCACATAAACTAACATCGAGACAACCAAACCAAAGAGGCAACATACTTTTAGAAAGACTATCTAAATAAAGTTTCTCTTCATTGAATGAAAGTGAATGTACAATTGAGTTTATATACAATCAATGTGAGATCACTATAAATTAGTAAACCGATTAAACCGGTGATAAACCAACTAAACCCTATAACATCTATTACATACCCAAAACGAACTAGGCTCAAAGAGAAAACCTTGAACTCCGAAAAGGGAATACACCAAGGACCACCAGTTCTTGCACGTGGACCCTCGCAAACCAGCCACAACAACCTACAGACTAGAATCGGCCACCTCCTCGCAAGAGAAGAATTGAAGATCTGCCTCTTCACTCACCGAAGACCTAGACGAAAACGCCACCAGTCTCATCTTCTCCAAACCTTTTCATTTTTACCAACAGATCCGCCGATGAGAACTGAAACCAAGATAATAGAAACACAAAATAGACAAACTAAAGACCTTTCACAACTCTGACGCGAAGCGCCGACTGCCGGAGAGACCAAATCGAAAGACGAAAGCTTTTGTTCTTTAGGGCCAGCAAAGGTTTGGGCCGGTCCTGTCGAGACCAAACTTGTATCCGGATGATTGCATCAAGCCACTATTACTCTAATTGCAACTTATATAAATATTTTAATTATTATCTCACCGTAAATGATAGACGTGAGCGAATTTGTGAGTCACTAGTGAGTGCATAATGAATCAGCAAATTTTCCTTAAAGTGGAAATAGCTAGAAAACGGTGCGATGCTAGTCTACATACAATAACAGTTACATTTTTCAAATAATTAATCAGTAACACCATAAGATATAACCACGTGTCATTATTACACGTTTAACTCGTTGAAGACCGACAAATGTCAAAAGTCTTTCACAAAATCCGTATGGTAAAGACAAAAGAAAACACAACAGAAAAAATGAAACAAGAAAAAGGAAATTAAAATTTGATAAAGACGAGGAAATTAAAATTACGATAAAGAAAAAATTGGCAATGCTTCTTCGTCGTATACTTACGAAAGAGGCAAAGTTGAGTATTGATCAGAGCAAGCTCACACTCTTTCTCTTTAGGATCTTTGCTTTATTTTAGATTTTTTTTTCTCTTTCTTTGTAAGGATTTAGATCTTGGCAACACTTGGGACCAAGTAAGGGATCTTTCAGGAAAAATCATTTTTATAATATATCTGGAATTAATAGTCACTGTTTAGTGCAGCTTCTAGATTTTCTTATCTACAATGTTTTTTTCTCTAAATTAGATTCTAGCAAATTCACTTCAACTACCAAATTTAGTGATGGATTTGTGACCTATTTGAGTGATTTTTGTTTGAATTTTGTGTTTAATTAGTTTTGGGGATTGGAAAAATGTTTTGATTTGTAGAGAAAATTTTCTTGATCTATGGCTGGAGAAAGGAGAAAAGGGATGAAATTAAGTAAATTATATTCTTTTAAGTGTTTTAAACCTTTTTCTAAAGAAGATCATTCTCAGATTGGGTCAAAAGGTTACTCAAGAGTTGTGTTCTGTAATGATCCTGATAATCCTGAGGCACTTCAGCTTAATTACAGTGGTAATTATGTATCAACCACTAAATACACAGCTACTAATTTCATCCCAAAGTCTTTGTTTGAGCAATTTAGAAGAGTTGCAAATATATATTTCCTCGTTGTTGCTTTCGTTTCGTTTAGTCCATTGGCTCCTTATACTGCTCCAAGCGTTCTTGCACCGCTCTTGATTGTGATCAGTGCGACGATGGTTAAAGAAGGAGTTGAAGATTGGAGAAGAAGGAAACAAGTATGGTTTTTTAATTTTATTTTGATGTTTCTGTGTTCTTGATGGGTTTTAATGTATTCTTGTTTTTTGTAGGATATTGAAGCTAACAATAGGAAAGTTGAAGTTTATGGTAAAAACAGAACATTTGTCGAAACGAAGTGGAAAAATCTTAGAGTTGGTGATCTTGTGAAGATTCATAAAGATGAATATTTTCCAGCTGATCTTCTTCTTCTTTCATCTAGCTATGAAGATGGGATTTGTTATGTTGAAACAATGAATCTTGATGGAGAGACTAATTTGAAGCTAAAGCACGCGTTAGAGATCACATCGGATGAAGAATCGATCAAGAACTTCAGGGCAGTGGTTAAATGTGAGGATCCTAATGAGCATCTATATTCATTTGTAGGAACACTTCACCTTGAAGGAAAACAATATCCTCTGTCTCCTCAGCAGATACTATTGAGGGATTCCAAATTGAAGAACACTGATTATGTTCACGGCGTTGTTGTTTTTACTGGTCATGATACTAAAGTGATGCAGAATGCTACTGATCCTCCTTCTAAGAGGAGTAAGATTGAGAAAAAAATGGATAAGATCATTTACATTCTCTTTAGTATCTTGATTGTGATAGCTTTTACTGGTTCTGTGTTCTTCGGGATTACAACAAGAAGAGATATTAGTGATAATGGGAGATTAAGAACATGGTATCTTAGACCTGATCAGACTACTATTTTCTTCGATCCGCGGAGAGTGGTTCTTGGTGCTTTGTTTCATTTCCTGACCGCTTTAATGCTATATGGTTACTTAATACCGATATCTTTATATGTGTCAATTGAGGTTGTGAAGGTGTTACAGAGTATTTTCATTAACCAAGATCAAGAAATGTACCATGAGGAAACTGATAGGCCTGCTCGTGCAAGAACGTCTAATCTCAATGAAGAACTTGGTCAAGTCGATACAATTCTCTCGGATAAAACAGGTACTCTGACTTGCAATTCAATGGAGTTTGTGAAATGTTCGATTTCTGGAACCGCTTATGGTCGTGGTGTGACGGAAGTAGAAATGGCTTTGAGAAAGCAAAAGGGAATGATACCTCAAGAAGAAGTTGATACTCATGATTCTTTATCCATTAAGGAGAAAAAAGCGAATTCAACAAAGTCAGTTAAAGGTTTTAACTTTTCGGATGAGAGAATAGTTGATGGACAATGGATTAATCAACCGCATGCGGAACTCATCCAGAAGTTTTTTCGGGTATTGGCAATTTGCCACACTGCTATACCTGATGTAAACAGTGATACTGGAGAAATCACATATGAAGCTGAGTCTCCCGATGAAGCGGCTTTTGTCATAACGGCCCGAGAGCTTGGATTTGAATTCTTTGCAAGGTCTCAAACTAATATTTCCTTGCATGAAATCGACCACATGACCGGTGAAAAAGTAGACAGGTAATCGAACCGCGCATAATCTTTCTTTTTGGTAACATGAAAGTACAACATTTTTAATGCTATCACATGTTTATTTTTTGAAATATTCAGAGTATATGAGCTGCTTCATGTTCTAGAGTTCAGTAGTTCACGGAAAAGAATGTCGGTGATTGTTCGAAATCCGGAAAACCGGTTATTGTTACTTTCAAAAGGCGCAGACAGGTCAATACTTTTTTTCTTTATGAAGAAGCTCAAATTATAAAGTTATTGCATATGAATCAATGGAAATATCTTACTTCTGTCATGTGTTCAGTGTAATGTTTGAGAGACTAGCGAAACACGGACGCCAAAATGAGAAGGAGACAAAACAACACATCAAGAAGTATGCAGAGGCAGGTTTAAGAACTTTGGTGATTACATATAGAGAACTCGATGAAGATGAGTACAGAATCTGGGAAGAGGAGTTTCTGAAAGCCAAAACTTTGGTTAGTGAAGATAGAGATGCTTTGATTGATGCAGCCGCTGATAAGATTGAGAAGGATTTGATTCTTCTTGGCTCTACTGCAGTAGAAGATAAACTCCAGAAAGGAGTAAGTATAACAAAAACGAAAATAGTTTAATTTTTTTCTTAGTTTCTGTTATTTTAGTCATTTTGTTCTTGTCTATAGGTTCCAGATTGTATTGAAAAGTTATCTCAGGCTGGGGTCAAGATATGGGTTTTAACAGGTGATAAGACCGAAACCGCAATAAATATCGGGTATTTTTTTCTAACTTCTCTTGATTTTCTTATTTTCTGTAGAAAATTCAAATGTATTAAGCTGTGATGTTTATTGACAGATATGCTTGTAGTCTCTTAAGAGAAGGTATGAAAATGATTTTGATAACTCTAGATTCATCCGATATCGAAGCCTTGGAAAAACAAGGAGACAAGGAGGCTATTGCAAAGGTTGTTTGTGTTTCTTCTTGTTTTTTTGCCATGGACATAACTTTTAAAATGTATGACTTCCTATGTTTATGAGAAATGATGATAATTTTGTTTTGTTAATAGGCTTGTTTTCAAAGTATTAAAAAACAGATACGAGAAGGGATGTTACAAACTACTGCAGCAACCGATAATTCGGCAAAAGAAAATCCGGAAATGTTTGGTTTAGTTATTGATGGGAAGTCTTTAACTTTTGCATTGGACACAAAGCTGGAGAAAAAGTTCTTAGAACTTGCGATTCGGTGTAATTCTGTTATATGTTGCCGGTCTTCACCAAAGCAAAAGGCTCTCGTAAGAATCGCGTCACCACTTCTCGTTCTGTTTTGACATTAAAGTAATCTGATTGAGAGGCATAGAATATGTATATGTTAGGTTACAAGATTGGTAAAGAATGGGACAGGTAGAACAACACTGGCCATTGGAGATGGCGCAAATGATGTTGGAATGCTTCAAGAAGCCGATATTGGTGTCGGTCTAAGTGGTGCCGAAGGAATGCAGGTAATAGATTTTCTTAGCTCCTCTTCTTTTTACTATGAAATGGTCACTAGAGCCCTGAAGTTGTGTGGTACAGGCGGTTATGGCTAGTGATTTTGCGATTGCTCAGTTTCGGTTTCTTGAACGGTTGTTGCTTGTTCATGGCCATTGGTGTTATAGACGAATCGCAATAATGGTAAAATGCTTTTAACACTCAACTTATTTACTTGATTTTAGGGGTACCCATTCTAGTTCTTATTTATGATTGTTTCCTTCTGAAATTCAGATATGTTACTTCTTCTACAAGAACCTTGCATTCGGGTTCACGCTGTTTTGGTACGAAGCTTATGCATCTTTCTCTGGGAAACCTGCTTATAACGACTGGTACATGTCGTGCTATAATGTCTTCTTCACTTCACTCCCCGTCATAGCCCTTGGAGTCTTTGATCAAGATGTCTCTGCTCGACTCTGTCTCAAGGTAAAGATAGTTCTCTCTCGCTCTTTCTCGATTTAAAAACCAATCACTTCCTTAGCATTTCCTGATTTTTGTTTCTTGCAGTATCCGTTACTGTACCAAGAAGGGGTACAAAACATATTATTCAGCTGGGAACGAATCCTCGGTTGGATGTTTAACGGAATCATAAGCTCAATGATCATTTTCTTCCTCACAATAAACACAATGGCAGCTCAAGCTTTTCGGATGGATGGCCAAGTTGTCGATTACTCGGTTCTTGGAGTCACAATGTACTCTTCCGTAGTTTGGACGGTGAATTTCCAAATGGCGATTTCGATAAACTACTTCACTTGGATCCAACATTGCTTCATATGGGGAAGCATTGGGGTTTGGTATTTGTTTCTTGTCATCTACGGTTCTCTTACTCCTACATTCTCCACAACCGCGTTTCAGGTCTTTGTCGAGACTTCAGCACCTAGTCCGATCTGTTGGCTCACGCTTGTCCTTGTCGTGTTCTCTGCTCTCTTGCCATATTTCTCTTATAGGGCGTTTCAGATTAAGTTCAGACCAATGTATCATGATATTATTGTTGAACAAAGGAGAACAGAACGGCCGGAGACTGGGACTAGTGATGTTGCCGGCGACCTTCCGGTGCAAGTTGAGTTTACTTTAAATCATCTTAGGGCAAATTTGTCGAGAAGAGATTCTTGGAATTGATTCGTATTCTACGTAACCTAGCTTTCGATTTTTTTTTTTCCTGATTTTGTAAATATATATACAGAGAACCATTGAATATTGTGTGAGTTGTTTTTAGGAAGTTTAATGCGATTTAAAAATGGAATATAGTAGTATTTTATATTAAACGATTTATGCTATGATAATCATGATTTAAGTTATTTCCTCGGTCAACGTTTTCTTAATACGCGATATGATAAAACATCATTTGATATTTACAAGTACGTAAAACATTATTTAAGTAATATTCTATTATATAACACTGAATCCAGATAATGTGACGGACGATTTGATCTAATGGTGGAAGACAAAAAAAAATGTGAAATGGTTGATTTGATTTTGATAACGATATATTCAAACTCTCTTTAGCTTAGCTCATAAGACTTCGTCAAGGAAAGTGATAACGACATCTAGAAGTATTATACGTGTATATATATATATACATGTATATATGCCCATGTGAAATGTTCGTATCACAGGATCGTATTTATTGCTTTCAATTATTTATTTTGCTGTTGATACAACACAATGAAACAATTTCGAACCTTCGTTTTCGAGAAGCTAAGATTACAAAATATAAAATAAAAATTTGATGCAACGCAACAGCCATGATTCATGGTTTTCTTGCTTTCGTCAGCAATTACGTACTCATTTTCTTGTAATGACTGCTTGGACTAGAATTCAACTTTGCACACACACATACATCACATAAGAAAATCAACAATTAAAATATGTAAAACATAAGAAATGTTACTTATACATGGCAGTTCAACTAATTAAACGTAAGCGATGATTTATGCTTTAAGAAATCCGTTGATTAATTGGCAGAAATAAAAATAGTATGTGTGATCATTCGGAAGAAGTTTATAGTTTTAGAAGCCGACAGAAAAAAAGTTTCTACTTTTAGCATAATTAGTAAAATTGGCTTTTCTTTTTATCATAGCATGTCTGTGTTTAAAAGAAAAGAAAAAATTAAAATATATTTTTATCATCTCTTTTGATTGAGAAATTAATTGCTGGTAGTGTTATGAACAATTTTGCGGATGTCCATAAACCCATATTCTATAATGTTTTAGATCTACTTGTTTCCTAAACTTACTTATTTTCTAAATCTTTGTATTTTTATATATACTCTCTATTATTCATGGAATAAGATATATAATTCTCTATTATTTTTTTTATTCATAACATGTTATCAACACGAGCATGAAACTCTAATCGTCTAGGTGAGAAAAAAAAAAAAACAATATACATGTTGTTTGATCAAGTCTAGCCGACTTCATCTCCATCCCAGCTCCATCATCCAATAAGTGCTACTCATATTCATGCATCATATTATTTTATTTCGATCAATAAACTCATGGCATAAATAGAAACATATGTATATTTTATTGAGATTGATCGGCAAATTACTTTGACATATAATAGATCAACACATATATATAATAATTACTTTGCTGATTCACTCAGATTATTATTATATTGTTTTGTTAAGTTTGTTTGATAGTTTGAGTTTGTTTTGTAAATCGATTAATGGATTCATGTTTGCGTTGTTATCATGTTAAATAGCTTTATGACACATGTTTTAATCGATTTGGTTTAATTATAAACATGTTTATAATTTTTTTCGTAATCAAACTCACATCGAGTCATAGACAAGCTATGAAATGAGTCCATTTGTTTTGAGTAATAAATAAATCAATATTTTATTGTTATGTTAGATCAAGTTACGTGAATTTTTGAATTAAGATTTTGCCTATTTTACACTCGAAAACATTATCATGTAAAAAAAAAATTATTTTATTATTTTATTGCTGAGTTAACCAAGAACATTAATGTTTTATATTTATCGTATAATACTTAAATATACTCATAATAGAAAATAGTTGTTCATGCTTAATAGGATCATAACAACAAGGTTTATCCAAACTTTAGACAATGTTTTCATTTCCGTCTACTTGTGAAATTATGCTCTAATTGATGCTGTCTCCACTTTTTGTCAATGGTGTCTCCAATCTTCGTTGTTGTCGAGATAAATATACATGATTTAAATTTATCGCCACACATTTTTATTATAATATGAGATGAATAATTCATGTTTTATGTTATTTATGATGCATCTAAATAAATTTGGCATGTTAGTTTAAAATTATGTTAAACTGTGATGAAGTGATTAAGAGGTTGATAGAGATTACTAGAATTAATCATAAAATTTGTTTACCCTAAATTTGCATGGAATTTCAGTTATAACAAATGCACTGTTTTATTTTTAAATTAAAAAAATTATTTCGCTCGAATTTTGGACAAATTTATTTAATCGAATTTTGCATATATTTTATTATATCTCAGATTTTGTATAGATATGATTATATCTTAGATTTTGCACATAACAGTTTTATTCAGAATTTTTCAAAAACATGATTTCGTACGGATTTTGCACGGACATGATTTCACACAAATTTTACTCAGAACAGTTATTGTTTATTATGATTTAGAAAAATAAATTATTTTATTGATTGAGAAACTAGGTTGATGATATGATAATAATGAACCAGTGAATGGTATCTGATTGTTTTATTTTATAAAATTATTATTTATTTAAAATTTAGTTATGTATGTTATCGTAAACAAAAAGTTTACTGTGAACCAGAAGTTCGTGAAAATTTTTACTTTTTGGCATAACCAGTTACGCCATTCTGGTTTTAGTAATGATGCGAAGAAAATAATCAGTGGTTTTTCATCGCCCTATTAATTTGGATTCTATCAATTTGATAGTATACTTTTACAAGAAAAGTTTGTGGATTGATCACCCACTTATTATCTTTGTTATTAACCCACAACCATGTGTTTGTGAGGATGCTTGGTTAATTGATAATGCTGGTGGATTCCATTGGAACATTGTTTCGCATCATGCCAATAAATTATTATGACATCTCTCCATCACAATTGGTTTTGGTCAAGAACCTGATGTTTCTCATCTTAAAGTTTTGAATAAAATACATATGTTGAGTTGCACCACCATAATAATCTAATATGGGACCTCAAAAGAAGATAGGAAAGTATATTGGATATGAAACTCCCTTGAAATGGAGACATATATTCCAGTGAGTCAATATTTCCAATATAAAGGAGAGAAAATAAACAGCTGAAAAGAAATAGGTTAAAAGAAGTTATCAATGATTGATCCTCGTTGTAGTAAAGAATGTGAACTATATAGATAACTCATATACAAAGAGTAGCGTAGTCTGCCAGACGCTTACTGACCGAATCTAGTGATGAAGTCACCTATTCCAGCTGTACTCCGATTATAATTGATGTTCCAAAAGAACAATATCAACTGCAAGTGAGTTCTAAACATAAAAATCCTCGAAAAATAAAAGGAGCATATATTGAAAAATGACATGACCGAGACAGAAAGGATCTCTAGAAAAGATGTTAATAATAATAGACATAACAAAAAGCAATGTAGGTACCTAGTAGTGATAATGATAAGAGATTTCAACTAGTTGTGTCATGTGTGGAATGAAATCATAAAATAAATCGAGATCGTAATATTTAAGCATGAAATGTAGCAGTTGATGTAAGGATAAAATCGAGGATCATAAACTGCGGTATAAAAATATAGAAAATAAAGAAAAGAAAAGTGAAAAGTGTACACAAAATGATTTGGCCAATCATTAAAAATAAGTATTTGGACCAGTAGTCCATACACCTGAATTTGTAAAACAAGTGGGAAAAAAGAAAAGAAAATTGTGAAAATGTAAGAGATACATAAAGATTTTCAGAAAGACCTTGAACTCTCATATGGTAGATACAACTACTTTTAGATTATTAAATCATCGGGGAATAAAAGAAAAAATTTAGTCCCAAGATTTAAACTGCTAGAAGCAGCCCTAGAAGGATTTAAACTGCAAGGAGTAGTCATAAAAAGATTTAATATTCTAAAAGCAATTTTGGTGAAAGTATATGAATTATTAGAACTCCTGCAGAAATTTCATATTCAGTAGAATATTTGAATAAACATTTTGAGATGAAAGTATTCATTCGGATTGTGCATGAGTTTTGCACGAATTGAGTCTTTATGACATTTACAGATATTATAACTAGTGATAACCGAAATTTGCATGAATCGTGTCTTGCACGAATCATATTATGCTGATATTGCATAATCAAAATTATGTACAAATTCTGTATTTTCTATAGATTTGATTATACCCGAATTTTGCACAGTTCTCAACCTGCACGATTTTTGCACATATCAAAAAGTCATTTAATATGAACATGAGTAAAACTCTTGAAGAGTTCTTGCATTAATTGTGATGAATAAATCCTTGAAAGATTTTACATACGAAATGCTAAAATATGTTTGGTCGGGAGGTACCATACTTAAATGTTACTTGTGCAATTTATTAATCTCTTTCATGACTGAAAGAAGAAAAGCAAATAGTAATTCTTTTTTTTCTTTATAAAGAGCTTTCTATTTAAATTGCATTGAAAAAATTACAAGGATATGACTTATAAAGGTCATAGAGATGAAAAAAAAAAAGTAAATTGAGAGAATGATGCCTTAAGCATACAAAAAGCTAGAGACTAGGAATAACAATAGCTTAATAGAATAGAGAGATGGGATAAGGCAAAGCTCACTTGAGGTATCTAGCTATGAGCTCCACGATCACCTTGGTCTCCATGACCGCGGTTACCGCATCTTTTAGCCATGGATATATGGAGCAATCTGAGCCAGAATAAAGACTGGATCTAGAGATTCCAACGGATGGATAACACTCTGGCGTAGATGCAGAGAGAACTCACGGCGGAGCCGCCGAGAAGAAGATGAAGTTACGGTTAGGTTTTTGTTTTTAGGTAAATGGGCCTGAGAGAAAACTTTTTACTTTTTACTTTTTACTTTCGTTTTTATGAATTACGTACTTGTCCATAACAAATAGTAACTCTTATAAGAAGAAGAATATGATTGGAATGCATCTCTTGAAGAATGGTTCCAGGGAAAAAAATATGAATATGTGTAGTTGTATTCTTTTCCTTTATTATGATTTTTGTCCTATTTGAGTTTTTGCATGAAAATTTTGTTAACGAGACAACAAAGAACACACAAATGATAGACATCTAAGAGTAATTCAAATGATGAAAGTCTATCACTCTTTTATGGTCTTTATCATACATTAATGAGATCGCCATAAGCAAAATGAGAATATTAAGATGAATCATCTACGAGACCTCTGAACTGCAGAAGAACAATAATGTATGTGGAATGAAGATTCGTTCAAGTGAAGATTTTATAAGCTTATTTATCAAGATGCTTCAAACTGCTACTTTCAAAAAGATAGTTCACCAAGATTGGATTGCGTCGTCTCGAAGATCGGTAATGTATTCATGAAAGGGAGTAAATGCGTGATGCATTCTTTTTCCCTTAACTATAGTTTTTCTCATTGGGTTTTCCAAGTAAAGTTTTTAATGAGACATCATTTTATGCGCCTTACGCTAGGTTGCACGGAACCTCTTTGGAAGTTGCAATTCGCGATTCGGAATCGGAAGCGAAGCAGAAGTACCTCGGAAGCACCTCGGAAGCGCTTTACCGTAAAGCCTTTACGATTATTCCATTATTATGAACATCCAAGGATAAGTATTATGAACAATTATGTGAATGTCTATTATAGGTTCATAAACCCATATTGTATAATGTTTTAGACTTATTTGCTTCCTAAGTCTTTATACTCATATATATATTGTATATTATTCATAGAATAAGATATACAATCTTCTATCATTTTTCTTATTCAGGTACAACTTTTTCGGCCAAAAATATTAGTTTGATGATATTTTTGACCATTTAAAATTGTTGTGCGTAAAGATATTATATTTTCATAATAAACATGGTGATATTACAGGTTCAATTTGTAAATAATTTCATCTGTCCTATTCTTTGCAACCACTCAAAACTTTAACCTTTGAGTGATATTTTTAGAGGTTCTTATACAATGGGTCCAAAATTTTAAATTGTATTTAAACTTGATATATCATTGTCAATTGATTTTAAAATTCATTAAATAAATCTACCACCAAAACTTCTGGATCAAGTAGCGGTGATACGCTTCTAGAAAAAATCCACGTTAGTATACTTGTGGATCGTTTACTGCAATGACACATTAATAAAAGCTCACTTAATTACTCAAATTGCCATTTCCATGTGCCCCAACCATTTCTCCTATATATACGGCTATTTACACAAGAAGACAAAAATCGGCATTAAAGCAAAAAACAAAAACCTCTCTTCACACTTTTTCATTTGTCAACTGTAAAACCTGAAGAAGAAGAAAGATCCGATTCAAATGGAGAACAAAGATAATGAATCGGCGTCGTTTTCCCCTAGCTTCAGTACTTATTCCGGCGATAAACTCGTCGAAATCGCCGAACGAGTTTGTTACAAAGAAAAAGGTGACGAGGAATTCGAATTTGCGACGGTGTCTTCGTCCGATGACGGTGGACTCGTTTTTCCAGTTTTTAATCAGAATCTAACCTCCGAATCCGAAATCTCCTCTGCCGTGAAACCTGACGACGGTAATCGGAATCTAATTTCTGAAACCTCCTCCGCCGTGAAATCTGACGATATTTCGCCGGAAAAAACGGTTATAACTCCGTTAAAAGATCTGTTCATCCGTGAACGTAACGAACAACAACCACCGCAACAAACGTATTCATCATCTTCCGACGATGAAGAAGATGAGTTAGATACGATTCCAAGCGAGATCTATTGTCCATGGACACCAGCGAGATCTACGGCGGAGATGTCCCCAAGTGGAGGTTGTAGAAAAAGCAAATCTACAGGATCATCTTCAACATCATCATGGTCAACAAAACGGTGGCGTATTAGAGATCTACTCAAAAGAAGTAAAAGTGATGGTAAACAATCACTGAAATTCCTAAATTCAAACGAAGAATCTCCGAAGTCGGTGACGGTGATGATGAAGAAGAAGGAGAAAGTTTCAGTTTCTCCACATGAGAAATTTTATTTGAGGAATAAAGCGATTAAGGAAGAAGATAAGAGAAAATCATATTTACCGTATAAACAAGATCTTGTTGGACTTTTTTCTAATATTAATCGTTACGGCAAAACTTCTCCGCCGTTCTGATCCATTAATTTGGATCTACTCGGTAAAATTAGAGTTTTATTTTATTTTTTTACCAAGAAAATACGTTTTTATATTCGTATGTAATAAATTATAATATCGTATAGCTTGGGAAAGATGTAAATGTATTTATTTTAATAATTACATCTGAAATTATGCCTGTTTCCGGGTTTTGATCATGTTCATAATCATATGATGTTGTATATATTTTTTTTCTGTTTATGAAAATATAGTTGCAGATATTTTATTTGATTAAAAATGGCAAAGTATTTAAAATGTCGCAAGTTGCTTTTTTGGTGTGAAAAAAAGTGTGCACTTGATGTTTTGTTTCAGGAAGGTAATGGATACAAACACGGATATAATGAAGACAAACAAAATTTGGACCCAGAAAATTTAAAAATGACAAAAATAATATTTTATAGATGGGACATCATAAATTGTGAATTGACAACTTTTTTTGTCTATCTCATTTTATTAATAATAAAGAACTAAAGTATATAATAATAAGAAAACATTTCAACAAAAATCTAAAACAATATAATTCATTTGAGAAGAATTGGATTGAATGGACTTTAAAATACGCATCGTACAAAGATTAAAACTAAATACACGTATAAGGAAGAAGAAGAATATGGACGACCGCCAATTATGTCGGTTTTTTTTTTTGCCTGAAAAAAACTTCAAATCGCCAAACACTTCTTGAATCAATATGGTTCGTTTCAGAGCTCTAAACTCTTCTTTTTCGAAAAAGTATAATAACAAAATTTTTCTATCGAACACATTATATTAAGATTTGGAGGCTTCCGTCTTGAAAAAACACCATTAAAACCGATAAAAGCTCGGTTGATCCAAACATCCTCGAAATTTCAATTGCTAAGAAATCACACCAAATGCACCAACAGAAACTCTAATCTGTAATTAAAGCCAAACTTTAAAAATAGAAATCCGATAAGCATAAAACTCAAATTAAACTCCTTAGAAAAAGAAGACTCGGAGAATTACACAACTAATCAAATAAGAAAAATTGAGTCTGAACCAAAATAAATCAAAAGAGACGGAAATAAATGAAAGAAAATTGGAAAAAACTACAAGATAAAAAGGTAGCATAACTCACGAGAGATAAAAACGAGATATTTAGATGATAGCCAACCGAATTTACTTAGAAAGTCATCCACGCCAGAAAATTAGCCAGTCAACACCATCAATAGGAGTTGAATGCTGTCAAATGAAAGCCAGCCATCTCATCCATAAAAGCTGGAGAATGATGGATGATATTTCTCTTATAACTAAGCGTAGTCTTTTTGAAAATGCTAGTTTATGTAAGAGTATGCTATACTTTAGATTATTTTTCTAATGAGCCGTGTTTTCGTAAATGCTATCTACTTTACTGTAAATGATCAATTCTTGATAAATTAATTGGATCTTAGAGTAGGGTCATCTACAGTTCAAGACACCATTCTGTGTAGCTGTAAAGTACACATTTCTAATTGGGCTACGTAGTTATTATATATTTTTTTTATTTTTTACTTTACTAAGAAATCGGGGAAGTAAAATTTCCGAAAAAGGTAACATTAGTGATCTTTTTTTTTTTTTGAATTTTCATTAAAAACTTGGGTGAAATACATGAACGGCAGGTGAAAACATAACCCCCCCCCGGAAACAAAGCCGAAGGAAAACAAGATTTCCTTGAAAACAAAGCACTAAAAAGTGAAGGTAAAGATGTAAACCAAATAACCACCACTAACAAAGACATTGATAATCTCAACCCAAAACTAATTCAAAGACCACATCAGAAACTATGAATATAACCATAAACCAAATCTGCACATAATCTTAATTCTCGAAGACCCTTTGAAACGACGCCCTAACGAAGCCTCCAATGGGCTAATCAAGTTGTGACGAAATCCTTCTATTGTGAATGCGAACTACCTCTCAAAATGAATGTTCCTTTGCTTTTGAACTGGCAAGAAAGAAACAGGAACATTGTCCCATAATCTTCCGGAAAACGGCGAAGGTGGTTTATAAAACGGCGAAAGTAGATAATGCTTTCCACATTCATAAACATCTTAGTTTAGCGCCTTGCCTCCAAAAATTGCATCCTCATTTTCTTCGTTTTAACGTGAATTTAAACTTTGGTTGCCCCAAACCTTTATCATCACTTTTGGTACACGGATTTGAAATTATGGATTTCGACTTCCCATCCCATGAATTCATTTTACCAGGCTTTTTCTGTTATTACAGGCTGTTCAAAAAGATATTTTTGTTCTTCCAACAAAAATTCGGGTAGACATAATTTTTTTTTGTATATCATCAACTAATCAATAACTAAGATAATTTAAAGACAAGTATCTAAAAAAAGTTGGAAACATATTGAGAAATAATATTTCAATACAAAACACATCATTGTCCCCAATTTCAAACTAATAAACCATATTTCTAGGAAACAAAAACCGTACAAAGTATTTGAGTCTTAAATTAGTTTTTCAAAGACGAAAAAAAAAAAATTGGTTTTTCAACACCAGAAAAATAGCAACAACAAACTTGGTGATTGAATAAGGGACCGCAAAATTTTCATCATCACAGATTATTGAATGAATTGAGTATATACTATATATAATGTTTTATGTGGGAAAATAATTATTTAAAATTTTTTTTTTTTGAAAAAAGATTAAAAAATATTTGTTCGAATACGGATAAATACATTTTTCAACAAATCAATTATCCTATCGTGCATAGCACTTTAGACTATCGAACTAATAGGAAACAAGAATAACACACTAGAAATGGAGATCTCAATTCAATCTAAGTAATAAAAAGATTTTTGGTTTGTAACGAAATTAAAATAAAGCGGAAAATGCTTAAACGAACTCCTAGGATAAAGTTAAACAAGTAGTGCGATCAATTGCTAAATAATGGAGCATATTCTATTTCAATGAGCTAACCCTTTGGTCTTAGATCACTAATATTGACTAATCCATTTTCGTGATACTAATCTCCTTTTTAAATTATCTAATCATCAATAACTTCTTTAGCGATCAAGTCATCAAAGAACATTAATTAATTTATTTGGTTAATAACATAAAATATGTATATATATACATATTACCATTAGTTAAAATAATATGCTAGTAAATTTATAATTGATTAAATTCCATTATTTAAAATAAAATTCATTATTTATATAAAATATAAATTATATATATATATATATATCTTCATGTTAAATTTGAAATTGTAATAAATATTTACGATTAGTTAAAATAATATGCTAAAACAATTATAATTTATGAAATTATATAAAATAAAATAAAATATATTATTTATATGAAATATGAATTAAATAAATAGATTAAATATATATATATAGTTATATTATATTATATTATAACATTTTCTAATTAATATATATTTATATAGTTACATTTTCATATTTTAAAGTTTCAGTTAAAGTAATATGTTAATAAAATTATAATTTAATAAATATTATTTAGATATAAAGATTAGAAAAAATTATGTGTATATTAATATAACATATATATATATATATATGTATATATAAGAATATTGTATTAAAATATGTATAAATAGATACATAAAATATTTTCATATAATTTTATATTTAACCATTCATTCACATATCTAGATTCTCTACCAATTAGTTAAATAAGTACATTAATTAGAGCATATTTCTCCAATTAGCTATTGCTCTTCTAAATGCACTACCAATCATGGCCCAAGTCCATTCTTTTGATCTCTCTTGCTCCATTTAATCAGTCCTTTTGCTAACTTCACTTCATAAACCCACAACACAAGGAAAATATGCAAAACATGCATCTAGACACAACATATCAAATACATTGATTATTATTCAAATAAAATTTAAAAATTATTTGATCGGTTAAAAAACAACGGATATATAAGAGAAAATACGTACTGACGATGTTGATGGTGGAAAAATTATCAATGTTACTGATAAAGCCAATCGACACTTTAGGAATATATAAGAGTTGTTAATCGATAGGATTTATTCAAGAAAGAATTGGAGAATAGAACACTTATCCAAAAATCTATAGATTTTAACACTTTTTGAGAATCCATAGTTTTTTTGTCACTTTCTTGTGCGAATAGACGAAAATGTCATTCGCGTGTGTACTACAACTGCTGGAAAAAAACTAACCATTTTCGGTGAATGAAACCCATTGGCGAGAGAGAGAGAGAGTGTCAGATTTTTTTTATTTTTTTAAAAACAAAAATTTCTTAACTTTTTTTGTTCTTCTCTAATTGGTAATTATATCTTATCAAAAAGTGAATAAAAAATTTGTTCATATTAATGTTAGCTTTTTCTATAGTTAGATATGCATATTGCTTTATAGGTGCCTGCCTATGCCGTATTTTAGAACACTGAATATTTAGTTTTAAGTTTTGTTCATCTCGTAAGATATGAATTTTTTCCTCTATGGCTCTATATCTTGGTTTATTTTGTTTTATTTGGTTTTAACTTTTAATGTTTTAGGTTTCTTTATGTCACTATTTTAAAATAGAATATTTGTTTATTTCGTTTGAAGTTAAGAAGTTGATATTATGCCGGGAAATCGATATAGTTGGACTGGCCATGTATAGTAGATTAAATATTATTTTATGATTTGAAAAATTATGTGGAAAAATCACCCAAAAAATCTCTATTATTACCAACGAGAAACTAAGAAAACTAAAACCACTTTTAGATTTTGCAAAACAACATTTTTAACCTTCAAATGGCAAAAACAATCACTTTAAACTTTAAAGTTATTTCACTCACACTATTAAACTTTCGAATTCATTATACTTTTATATAATACCTTCAAATTAGCTTCTGAGTTTGCACCGCCAAAACAAATAAATATAACTATTCAATTTCTGGAAAAAAATTGATGAGGTGTTGTTAAACAAAATTTTCTAAATTTTCAAATAATTTTAATTATTATTTAATTAATTTATTTTAATTAACAAATAAAATACCAAAAAAAATTTGGAACTGAAATAATAATTTAAAATTTATTTTATTTTAGTTAAATTAAATAAATAAATAATTATTGAAATTAAATTTTATTTATAAATTTTAATTTACTGATACGTTATTACCTTTTACTGAAAACTGAACAGTTCTGTTTTTTTATTTGGCGGTACAAACTTGGAAGCTAATTTGAAGGTTTTATATGTAAGTATAATTGATTCGAAGGTTTAATAATTCTGATGTTTAAAATGCTTCATTCTCTCACCTTAAAAGTTAAAAATGCAATTTTCAATTTTAAATTTATATTACAAAGTAACTTTCGGGCTTTGTTCTTATATTTATTCTTTTGAAATAGACTATTCCTATAAAAAATATATATATATTTTAATAATGATAGGCCCTAAACCATCACACTTTTGTCCATCCTTTTTGGGCCAAGTCAGATTGTTATGCCAAAACCAGCGGTTCAAAGTTCAAATAAGCTTGTTCCTGATATCACTAAGAAAAAGATGGGCCATGGCCCATCGTTACATTACATCTCTTATCAAATCCAAATGATGAAACTTGATAAGCCGAAGACATCAAATAAAAAAACCTATCAAGCTTGCGACAAAAGGTGATAAGGTCAAGAAAAACAAATTTTTGACAAAACATTAACAATTTAAAGAGATTTCGGTTTAAACAAGACTTAAGCTTCTCGGAGAAGAATCAAAGTTTGCTCTTCAATCAATACATAAATTATTGACCTTGGTCTTGCACTTAGATGAAGCTCTGGTATGCATTAGCATATCCTTAGTTATTTTCAATTCGTCCTTCTCGCCTAATCAGAAAATCTTAACTTTCAACAGCTCAAGATATAACAATTCTCCTAAAAAATGCTTCAATTGTTCCAGATCTCCAGTAGTTCCGTTGTATTCTGTTATCTTTGTAACCTTCATAAAACATGACAACAGAAAATAATATCCCAACAAGCACTCGCAAACATCCCATTCATTTGTATCACAATGCAAGAGACCCTACACCAATAGAGAGGGTTAGAGATCGAAGACTTTGGGTGAAATTTTAGTGTAAATAAAATTGATTTTATCCAGTAAATGTATGGGGCTTTGGTTATACCTTGATGATGGGAGCCTCTAGATGAGGAGAATTCTCATATCTTAGAATGGAGGCAAAACACTTTGCAATAATTTCATGCAACAACAAAGATGAAGAAATCGGAGATGACTCTACATTAGTTTGTTTCTTGAATTTTGGTGGTGATTTTGCAGAGTTTGCACTAACTACTAAAGACATATTCATATTGAATATGAGATATGAAAGAAAGAGTGGCAGTAGTAATTTATAAAACACTTTAATAATTGTTTAAGAATATATTAACAATTGCTTCGGTTACACTTACACATGAAAACGAGGTAAGCATGAATGTTAGGTCAATACATTAGTGAACATAACACGTGACGTTAGTTTTGGTCAAAAAATTGACTACCGGGTGTAAATGCATTAACTGCATGTATTAGTAATTCATAGTTACTGTCTTTTTTTGTTTTGTTGAATAAATTATGATTTCGCTTATCATCATGCAATATATTCTATCCGTTTCATAAAGATAGTCATTTCATGAGAGTTAATTGTTTTTTTTCAAATATTTTTTTATATTTTCAATGTGAATTTTTATAAAAAAAATATTCATATTTTATCTTTTTATCCAAAACCTAAACTTCTTTGAATTTAAGTAAGTATAATAGTGACATTAAATAGTAGTATATTTTTATAATTGAAAATTTTCTTAATTTATATGTAAATGTCAAAAGGACACTTTTGTCAAACGGAGGGGGTAATGAATACATATGGCATCTCTAAGTGCGTAATGTAGCTTTGATGATTGATTATCTTATTAG
Organism: Cardamine occulta; assembly: GCA_028015245.1. Taxonomy (NCBI): domain Eukaryota; kingdom Viridiplantae; phylum Streptophyta; class Magnoliopsida; order Brassicales; family Brassicaceae; genus Cardamine; species Cardamine occulta. The sequence goes on along the minus strand of CM051381.1, from coordinate 12,968,282 downwards.
GGGAATGATGTACAAGGTATTTATATAGTGATAGAAGTGAGACACTAGGTAAATTGTATTTATAAATATTACCTTAGTGCATATGTATGTTATGTCTATACGCCTCCTCAAAATGGAGGAAGTTTGATCACCCCAATCGTTTTTTTTTGTTTTGTTGAAATGGCATCATTGATCACTACAAAAAAGCTTGCCACAAACAGATAGAATTTCTAACGGATTCTCATCTATCAAAAATTTCCGACGGCTAACCGATGGTATTCTAAAAACATATATCCATCAGATAATCGTTGGAAATTTCTGATGGATTTCTGACGGCAACTGATAAACCCGTCGGAAATCCGTTGAAAAGTAAGAACGTTATTGTTACCATTGTTGTAGGCATTGCCGGAGTCGTTAGTTTTTGATGGATTTTTGACGGCAACTGATAGATCCGTCAGAAATCTGTTAGAAATTAAGAACGTTGTTGTTATCGTTGTTGTAGCTGTTGTCGGAGCTATTATTGAAACGTCCACACTCGATTTTTTTTAATACTAGTATTTAACATTCCATAAACCTTAAATATTCATAATACAACCCTGCAAATACACTTACAAACCCGAGGTAAGACTCACACTTAACCACAAAACTATCAGTTCTAACAACACAACAGAAACGACAAAAACAGCAAAACCACGAGTCATAATCATCTCCCCTCATCGCCTTCGATTCCACGATCACGCCTTATCTTTATCTTAAAAACCAAGATAATTTTTGAACCAAAAGCAACAATCCCCCAACCAGTAGTGACTTCCCACTCGCCAACGGTAGCTCAACTCACCCGTCCACTTTCAAATTCCACAGATGAAAATCTTTCCCTAGGTGTCCTGAAGCTACCCATAAAATTTCATGACGATCCGACGGAAGGTTCACTCGCGATCTCCCTTTGAATACCCGCTGGTCCAAATTGTGTCTTTGCCAACGATTTTCTAGGTCGAAACTCTTCTCTACCGGACAGTTCTGTCTCTCCCTCCCTTTACCAAAGCTTTAGCCTCTCCCTCTTCCACTCAAAGCTCCTCTAGCTTCAAACTCTCTCTCCCTCTCCCAAGAATGTGGCGCCCCAAGAGAAGAAGAAGGAGGAAGAGATAAATCTCTCAAGTTTTGGGAATTACAATTTAACTCCCTCAACTTTCACATTCTTTATGAATCAAGCCCGAACTTTCGTTTTGACTTAAATCTCTCTCGATTTAACCCAAACTAATTAATCCATCACAATTAATCCCTCTCCTTGGATTAATTTTCGGAAAATTAATTTTCAAAATAATTAAATTTCAGAACACGGGCGTTACAGTTATTTTCTGACTGATTTTTGATAGAATTCCGACGGTCTGCAATTCTATATACAATATCTATTTCCATCCTGCTCCATTCATTTACAATTAGAAATTCCTTTTTAAAATTATCTTCTTCAAATTATTATCTTCTCTTATTCAAATTATTTCGATCATGGATGGATGGAGAAATAAAGAATCCGGAGTCAAACTTATTGAATGATGAGTATGCCCGAGGGATATGCGAATTCATGGAAGTGGCAGAAAAAATCAACCACGAACCAATATAAGTGGTAAGTTAAAATATCCTTGTTCACTTTGCAGGAATTCTCATAATATTAAGGTAGAGTTATTTTGACATCACTTGTATAATAATGAGTTTATGCCGAGGTACAAGATTTGGTATTTACACAGAGAATTGTTTTTGATTATGATAGTACTAGTGAACCATATATTGCTGATAGTGTAGGAGAACGAATGGAAGTAGATGTCGGTATGGGAACTATTGAGATGGTAATGATGCATTTAGGGAGAATATACAAACAGCTGGTGATGATAGAGATATGGTTGAAGAATCTAATTTAGAAGCTCGCCAGTTTTTTGATATGTTAGATGCAGCAAAACAACCATTATATAGCGGTTGTAGAAAAGGTCATTCACCGTTATCATCTGCTAGTAGAATGATGACTATCAAGACAGATTAAAATTTGGCAGATGAATGTGTAGATGCCATAGCGGATTTTGAGAAATATATTTTGCCTGAAGATAAGCTTTCACCAGCATTATACTACGAGGTACAAAAACTTGTAGCTAGTCTTAGTTTACCGTATCAGATGATATATGTGTGCATCGACAACTGTATGATATATTGGAGAGAAAATAAAAACTGCAATATATGTCATTTCTATCGTAAACCGCAATATCAAGAAATTGGCGGTAGAGTTTCGATTCCATTTAAACGGATGTAGTATTTACCATTAACGGAAAGGTTGAAGAGGTTATATCAACCTTAGCGCACGGCAGAGCCAATGAGATGACATTCGGAGCATCGTTAAGATTGTGAGATTACACATCCTTCAGACGAAGAAGCATGGAAGCATGGAAGCATTTTTAATCATTGTATCCAGATTTTTAGTCTGAGCAGAGAAATGTGTACCTTGGTTATATACAGATTGTTTCAACTCATTTGGAAAGCATGGAAGACAATATTCGTTGTGACTCGTTATTGTAACACCGTATAATTTATCTCCATCTTTGTGTATATGTAGAGAGTTTTTGTACCTCTCCATTCTTATTCCTGGCCCAGAGCATCCGAAGAAATTTCTTGATATATTCCTCCAGCCATTGATATATGAGTTACAAATGCTTTGGGATCATGATGTCGAAGCATATGTTTATTCCCAGGAAAATTTTAGGATGCATGCGGTTCTAATGTGGACGGTTAGCGATTTCCTAGCATATGATATGTTGTCTGGATGAACAACCCATGAAAGATTATCGTGTCCGTATTATCAAGACAACACCGATGTATTCCAATTGCAGCACGGAAGAAAAATGTGTTGGTTTGATTGTCATAGAAGGTTTCTACCAAGTGATCATCCGTATCGTCGATCTAAGACATTGTTTACGAAGAATAAGAAAGTGTTTGACGGTCCACCTCATGAGATAGACGAGATTAGTTTATTGGAGCAGTTAAGAGATTTTGGTGCAGAGCAGACACCTTACTGTGGCGGTAAGTGGCATGATCTTGTTGATGGTGTCGGTGTATTTCGTAATTGGCACAAGAAGAGTATTTTCTGGAATTTGCCTTATTGGAAATACCTTTTATTGACACACAATTTAGATATTATGTACGTTGAGAAGAACTTATTTGAGAACATCATGTACACGGTTTTAAATGTCCAAGGGAAAACGAAAGATAACATGAAGTCTAGATTAGACTTGCTATTGTATTGCACTCGGAATTTTCTTGAAATTCTTCCAAATCATAAATGTCATTTTCCTACGTATTGGTTGGGAGCTGATAAGAAGCAAGAATTTTTTTTATTGGATTTAGAATGATGTCAAATTCACAGATGGTTATGCATCTAATCTACGGTTTCATCCATCGGAAATCTATCAGTTTCTAAAACAGTAAAGACACGCTCTGTCTCGGGAAGATTCGCACCTAAATGTTTGCGAATCCGTAAAAAATATCCGATGGATCATGAAAATTCAACCGCCAAGTTTCTTTTCGCCTCCCGCGTGCCTAAATATTCGTGTATCCATCGGAAATCCATCAGAAATGTTCGACGGATTTGAAAAAAGTTAGGCGCGAATCTTTCCGAGACACAGCGTATCTTTAATTTTTTAGAAACCAATGGATTTCTGACGGATGAATCCATCAGAAATTGTGTTATATACACAACTTTTTCTTCTCTGAGAGTTCATTCGCGAAACCATAAAAAAAAAACCCCTAAAAATCTTGTCCATTGGCAAGTCATCAGAATTCCGTCAGACCTAAGTTCCGACGGAATGCTGATAGATATATTTCCGACGGAATGACCGACCGACGTATCTGTTGGTATTCTATCGAAGATAGGACTGACAGAAGTTTGTCGAGAATCCGTCGGAAAGTTCGACGAATTTTTGACAAACTTTTCATTTCTGACAAGCTAGAACAGATGCCAGTTACCATCGGAAATCAGTCGCAAAAGACGTTTTTCCACTTAATTCCAACTGTTTTTTCCGTTTGTTCTTGGCTGTTTTTTTGTAGTGGATAGTGGGTTCGTGAGTGTGTCGGCCAGTTGGTCTTTCGCGGTGACATGAGACACGCAAAATTCTTCATTTTGAATTTGTTCTAGGATGAAGTGATAATCAAGAGTGATATTTTTCATCTGAGAGTGGAAGACTGGGTTGTCACAAAAGTATGTCACAAAGTGATAATCAATGTTATCATAATAAATCACCGGTTTTGTGGGTACATGAATGTAGAACTTGGTGAATAAATTGCAAATCCATCAAAGTTGGGAAGTTGTGTTAGCGACAAAACGGTATTCAGCTTCAGAGGATGAACGTGCAAATCTTTTTTTGTTTCTTTGAAGACCATGGTATTGGGTGTCCGCCAAGGTAGATGATGTAGGCATTTGTCGAGACAAATTCATCGGTGTCTCCGGCTTGTTCGTTATCACAATATGCATGTTAAGTTAACAGATTATTGGCTTTGACGCAAATTCCATGGGATTGTTTACCTACGAGATATCGAATAACTTGTTTGACTGCTTGTCAATAATCTGTTGTTGGTTGATACATCAATTGCAATAAGCGGGTGACGACATAAGAGATATCTAGGGGCGTGAATGCCAAATATGGGTTATAGGATCCGTCAGAAATCTATTAGAAATTTCAAACTGATTTTTGACGGACCCTATATATATTTATTTTATGATATTTTTCGACGGATTTTCAACGGATCAAAAAAAATTCGTATGGAATCTATCAAAATCCATCAGAAAATATTGACAGATTTCAGTCCATTGAAAATCCGTCGGAAATTTATGTATTTAGTCGAAAATCCATCGCTTTTCCGTCTAAAACTTTTGACGCAAATTTTAGAAATTGTTCCACGAAACGTTTTATGGAACGAGAAATTGTTCCACAAAATGAGAAAAACGTTCCACGGAATGAGAAAAACGTTCTACGAAACAAGAAAAAATGTTTCACGGAACGAGGACAATATTCCACGGAACGAGATATTCATTCCGTTATAAAATCTGTCAATTTTGCGGCTGCATTCTTGTAGTATCTTGATTTATTAAAATAAGTGAAGATCCCAACAAGGTAGAGAATGGAAAGAAGGAAATAGAACCAATTGATGGTTACAGGGTTAGATTCACTTTAATAAGGTTTTTGATTGAAAGTATACTAAATCGGGTCTTTATCATGATCGAATCTCAAGGTAATGTAATGAACGTTTTCGATCCGTTGAAAGGGTGACCTTATAGAGTTAATCTCGGATGAAACGACGAAAAGTCATGGAGACAGTAAAGGATATTAACATCTTTGAACATAAGCAAATGATATTGGTATGATGATTTTATGATGATGGTAGTATGATAATTATGAAAATGTATAATGAAAGTGATTTTATAATTATATTAGTATGATAATTATGAAAATGATTCCTCGTGATGGTTACCATTTATTCTTAACGGTCGATTATGTTCCTCATCTGCATTTTATTCTTTTTCATTCCTTGAATTTTTATTATTCCTCTTCACTATTTTTCATGCTCATTCATATTGTTTCTCTGGTCACAAGTCGAAGCCGAAGTATGCCAAACAAATCGCTTTAATTTATATATGGTATCTCTTATATAGTAAAACTCATTCATTACCCACATTAACTTTTCTTTTACACACGGTAAAATTAATTGCTGATGTAGAAAATATGAAGAAGTACATACATACTTTGGCCTTTTAGTGGTTAGGGCCTTCTAAGTAGTTAGGGACGGTTCTGAGATAGTAGGAATCTTAGATAAAACAAAAACGGTCTCCTAAAATATATAATATATTTTCATTATAATTTAATATAATTTACTTTATTTATTTTTATTTATCTAAATTAATAGAATTAAAAAAAATCTTTTATATATTTTCTGTTGTTGAAATACACAAAAATATTTTAGTTATGTATAAATATATTTTAAATATTTTTGATAGGAAACACCGTAAATTTTCATTGTTACCCTTTATAAAAAATTTGTAATAATATTTTTAATCTAAAAAAAAAGTTTCTGAAAATGTAGACGCTAGGAAAATGTTTCACTTTGCTCCTTCAGATCCGGCCCTAGTAATCGTATTTATCAATATCCATATTCTGTCCCATAATTAATCGGTATTTTATTTCAGAATTAAGACAGTTAAAACACTTCCGAAAAAAGAGAAAAAAAAACAGTTAAAAACAGAACAGAAATTAAACCAGAATCTAGAGGCAGTACCCAATATCACCACCAGAAGCAAAATCCATCATAACAAGTGAACTAAGCTCGAACTCGTCTTCATGAACACATAAAGCATTACTATTATAACAGTGACTCGGATCATTAGTAGTTGCCACTACGACATTGTTTTGTGCCAAATCCGCTTGTGGTTTATTATTGTACGGAGCTGATATAATACCGTCGAAGCTCTTGGTTGTTTTGTTGCAGATATTGTCTTGTTGGTGGTGACGAGAAGAAGTTGTGCTGGTGATGAACAATGACGGTGAAGAGTCGTCGTCTACGGTGGTTTTGACGGCGGAAGAGTAATCTCCGACGAGTTTTTTGCTGAGATGAGTATTCCAGTGATTCTTGACTTGGTTATCTGTTCTTCCCGGTACTCTTTTAGCTATCAAAGACCATCTAAATTTTTTGGGAAAAATATATCATGAGATAATACTATAAATTTAGAAAAAAAGGAAAACGATACTATACCTAAATAGGCATATTATATAACATGAATTATAGAGCACGTATTTAAAGCATGTAGCTATGGACCTGACTAATAAGATTTTTTTTTTTTTAATTGATGTGAATGAATGGAGATATTAAAGAAATTTCAACATATTATGAGTTTAAAAGAACATTACTTTTAAAAAACTCTTTTGGATATAACACTATTTAAAATTGAAATAATCCACAAATACATAACTAACTGAGTTTAAACATATTGTAATCTTAAAAGTAACATTACTTATTAAATTTTTTTTGGAGAAAACACCATTGAAAATTAAAATAATCCAACAATACATCAGTTGAGTTTTTATTTTTACTTTGGGAATAAGAAAATTGATCAACTAAATAAATTCCAACTTAATTGACTAAATAATTGTTTATGCTTTGGTTTCATAATTTTAAGAAATAATAGGCTTAATAAATCTAAGGGCAGGATTTTTTTAGTTTTATTCGAGTTTATTATATATAAATGGTAATGATAGACTATGGCAGAAAATGATGTTTGCAAAAATTAATAGTGATTTTTGGAATGGCCAAAAGAATTTTTTTTTTTTTTTTGTCAATAACAACTATAAATTAATTAAAACGGTTTAGAAATTCAAACCGGTGGTACGGAGTTTACATGAATAATAAAATACAGATAAAGTCTGACATTCCGTGCTAACTTATCTATTTTTGAATTTAAATTACCAGAGATTAAAGAAAATGAGCAAAATGAGAACGAGTTCTTTATCCTCGCAAGATCCCTCCAGCATGTGTGTTGAGAAGACCGGCCAATCTGCCGGTGTCAGACACCATATTCACTAGCTCGGAGGAGTCTGTTGCAAATGCTACTTCTGTTTTCTGTTGTGCGATAAGACTAATCATCGCCCAGATGAGAGCTTCTAATTCGGCATGCAAAGAAGAAAGGCACTTATGAGTGTTACATGCCCCCATAATTTTACCTTCCACGTTATCTAGAAAGCAAAATCAACCTAGTCCAGAAAATTTATCCGTCTCTTTCAATGAACCATCTATATAACAGCGAAACCCTTTAAACACTGAAGTCTGAGAAGAGGGTATAACACCGGTATCTTGAGTGACTTAATTTATCTTATTATTATCTATAACTTGTGCCAACACCCAAACTAAAGCTTATGTTTCTGCTAATTTTAAGGTTTTTTATGGGCTTCTATCGATATTTTTATAGACTTTATCATTTATTGCTTTCCAGATGTACCACGAAATCCATGGAAAACTATAATCCTTGTATATTCCAGGAATTCTCCAGAATAGATAATCCATATTTGAAAAATATTTGAAAAAATCGAAGTCCCATGAAAAAATCGAAGTCCCATGGAAGTACTGATGGTATTTTAGATAATGTCCAAACTTGTACTGCTAGTGGACATTCAAAGAGGGTATGATAGATTGTTTCCACTTCCACTCCACACACAGTGGATGTCACAATTTATTTCTCTTTTTCCGTGATTCGAATTAACCGCTAGACAACATGTTATAACTTGCCTTATAAAATGGTAAATTTTAGGAGCACATTTTAATTTTCATACTTGAGTTTGTAGCGGCCGAATGTCTGGATCATAATAATGAAGTATTATACCAAATGAAGGATAATTATGCTCTGTCCAATATCTTGATTTCACCGTACTATTTTCCAGATTTTGTAAAATGTTAACCAAATCTATATGCTTTAAATGTTTCACTGATAAGAATACCTCGAATTAATGGAATATCTAACGGGTCAATGATTTTATTGATTAAGTCTATATCCCACATCATGGTTGATGGGTCAATTAATTGATTGACCATCAGATTAGGGTAAATTTTTTGCTGGCCTCGGCAGAATTTAATAATTGATTAACATATTAACTAAAATTTATTTAGTATAATATCTGAAAGTTATTTAGCGTATGTTCGATGATAACTAGACTTTTGATCTGATCAGATTTCTGCAATCTCAGCTCTGTTCTAACTAAGCCGCCATCGACTTTGCTTCTTTGGTGACGAATAAAGGGTTTTTGTTACTACTTTGGGCCTATGGCCTTTTACTTGGTTCTAATAGGTAGGGGTTGCAAAATATCCGAGATCCGCTCCAATCCGATTCGAAAAACCAGATATCCGAAGTGTCCGGATCCGGATCCAGATTTTCAAAATAGAAAATCTGGATATCCGGATCCGTTTTATGTATAGTTTTTATTTAAAATATATGTATAATATTTATATAGATACTATATAATAGGTTAAAATTTATGTAAAATATCACAAAAATAAATTTTATTTGAAATTTTTGTGTATTTTTAAAAATTTACATAGTAAATATGTTCAAAAACGTTTATAAAAATTCATTTAAAATATTTTTATGATATTTTTAATTTTTAATTTATTTTTAATAAATTTATATTATTATTTTAAGCTATTTTCGGTGGATCTGGATCGGATCCGGATATCCAAGGATATTGACGAATCTGGATCCTGATAATTATTTTTCGGATCTGGATTCGGATCCGAATACCCTAAAAATTCTGGATATCCGATCCGTTCCCTTCCCTACTAATAGATTCTATAATGTGGGTTTAAATGTGGGTTTTGGGTTAATTTACTAAAATGGGCTTATTATGTAAAACATTTAGCACTTTTGCCTCATTTAATTTATGCAAGAAAATCGTAAAAAAAAAAAGTTATCTAAAAAACAACTTTTGTTTCAAAACACCAATGATTTTTTTCGTGAACCTGATGACATTTCATTTAAGATATGTACATATTTATGATACGAAAGTACTTACCACATAAGGTAGGCTTTAATTAAGGTCTACTTTTTGAAAATACTATTTAAAACTGAAAACAACAACTCCATGACTTATTTTCGTTTTTCGGCCATTGACATTTACTTGATAAAAACAACAAAAAATTACTTGATGAAAACGACAATTCATTACTTTATTTTCGTGGTCTATTTTCTGCCAATTACATTTAAGAGTTTAAGATTAAAAAAAAGAAAAGAAACACATGGTATATACAACAATAATAATAACATTATGGGTTTGAATCTACTTAAAAAGGATGATGCTTTAAATAACAGTATGGTTCGAGTCTACTAAAAAGGGATGATTTACGCTTTAAATATGGTCTCTAGCACCGGAGAAGATTATAGGTCAAAGATCTAGAATTTCTACGGTTTATTCAAATAAAAAAGAAACAATAACATAATTATATTTATATATAGAGAGAGACGAACCTGTTTCCGAGAAGCTTGTGGAGACGCATAATGAGGTCTTCTTCTTCTTCAGTGAAATTGCCTTTCTTAACATTAGGGCTCAAATAATTCATCCATCTCAGTCTACAACTTTTCCCACACCTCTTTAGCCCTAACAATTAAATATTTATACCAAAGTTTATCAAGTTGTGAATATATATATATATATACATACTTTGATATAATCAGTAAAATCTAATATATGGTCACATAGAGATGCATGGGAGAGGGAAAGAGAGAAACCAGTTTTTCTGACGAGACGGTTCCATTGGCCTTGGCCATTAGTAAGAACATAGTCCATAAGAATGTTGTCTTCTTCAACTGTCCATAACCTTCTCTTGTATTCTTGAATATTCTCTCTTTCTTCGCTTCTAGTTATTCTCATCCTATGATTCTTTGATTAGGTATTTGTTTTTGTGAGAGAGACTATAATATAAGAGAACGAGAGAGAAACAGATTGTGAGAAGTGAGTTTTGTGATGGGGCTTCGGACACGTGCTTATATATATACACATACATATACTACGTATCTTTGGTATTCATGGCTATAATATGCTTTATATGTATAGCTTTGTTCTCTTTTACCCTACATACGTACTTTTCTTAATTAAAGCTAAACTTTGGCCGTTGGTTAATGTGTTTTTTTTTTTTTTTTGCTTTTCTTGACATATAAAATCATATATTTAACCAATGAGATTTACAAAATATCTATACTAAATAAAGCAGCTTGTTCTGTTCCATACTCTCTTATTTCCTACTAATTAAACCAGAAGAATTAATATTGATTTTAATACTATATAGAATAGAGAGGGAACGCCCTATCTAAAACTAAAAGTCTAAAACCAATTCCTGCAGAAAAAGCAATTGAGAAACTTTGCTGGATGAACAAATAACCGATATTAATTATTGGAAAATATACTCGTATGAAAATCATATTCGTAGTTTTGTTTCTCAAGTTATATATACAACATTTTCCATATATTTTTGCCTTTTTGGAAAGTCGGAGGAGATTCTTTTTACTTAAGTAAAAAGATGAGGCCATTTACTGGTTCATGCGTTCTCTTTACGTATAACTGATGTACATATGGATCTTGTTAATTTGTTCTGTATTATTCTAATTTTATACGGTATTAGTTGTTCAACTGATGTATTTATCGGTCACCTAAAAAAACTTTTCTCAGGAGGTCAATGGTTTGGGGGAAATAGCGATTTATCAATAAAATAGAATAACCAAGTTTCACAACGAAAGATTAAATTAATCTATTCTGGTCTCTGCTCCAAAAATAACTACGGACCTAAGGTCCAAAACTTCTTGGTCATAGATATGTATGCATTGAATATACGAGCAAACTTTGTATATTATACATATATACAATATGGCTGTAATGTATGTTTTACTAACTAGTCCCAACAAACAAGTTAAGTGGAATTGGTTCAAATAGTTCCTAGGTCCATAAGATTGTCTCAAATTAATTAATTAACTGAAGGAATAGAAGCTCCTCTGCTCACTAGTCTCCATGCCACCTTCTTATTTTGTATATATATATATACATACACACACATATATTTAGCTATAGTTTCATAGTTCACATGTTGAAAGGAAATAACTAGATATACATACTTTCTGAATAAATTAAGAGTTTATAAACCATTATTTCAATATATATATATATATATATATACAGTAAACTTCTATAAATTATTAATGTTGGGACTCTCACATTGTATTAATTTATAGTGATATTAATTTATAGAGAGATTAGTTTTAATCGATTTATCATTTAAGATTTTATTATAAAATTTCAAAATTTTGAGTTGTGATAATTTGATCTAAATAAAACTAATGTTTTGAATGCTATAAATTTACATTTTTGATTTAAATATTTGATATTTAGAAGAAAACACAAATTATCGATGATAAATAACAAAAGCCACCGATGAATTCACGACATACATAAATTGAAATTTATGATTAATAACCTCAACTATCATATTTAACAACTTATAAGACTATAAGAATAAAAATTATGCATATTTAGAAGTTAAAAACTTACAAAAAAGTTAGCTACTTTGACAATAAAAATTTATAGACGGTACTATAACTCGATAGTTTGAAACACAACACAAAAATTGTTTGATACAATAAAAATTAGAGACATGCTCTAACAATATTCATTTTTAGAAAAACACTAAAACCATACATTAATATATTATATTTTATTAATTTATTGAGTATCGATTTATAGAATTTTACTGTATATACATATATATAGTTATTAATTTATGATACTAATGAGACCATATATTTCATAAGAATTTCTAAAAATTACTATCTTATTATCTTCTTATCTTATCGAATTTTGTTAATTTTTACATAAACCCGACTTAGAACCGGAAACTTTTATTATTTATAGTGTTTATTAATTTATCGAGTATTGATTTATAGAAGTTTTACTGTAGTTATTTATATATAAAATACATACTCTCTTAGAATTATTGCTGTTCTTATAATGAATTTATTTAGTTTAAAAGTTGTTAATTTGGGGGCGATCAATTTTAAGGTAAAGAAAGCCAAACAAACATATACAATTTGGCATAGTCTAAGTTCTCAACAAGCTACTGATTTCTAACGTCAACGAGGCAGTTAGGGAATTGACATCGACATGTCGTATGCACATATATCTATATACAGGTACATACATGTGAACATAAATATTTAATTAGATGCCAAATATATATATATATATATATAACTAGAAAGGTAGAGTAACTAAAAATATCGATAAAAGCTCACAAAAACTTTAAAATTAGTGTAAACAAAAGTTTTATCTTCGCTGTCAGCACAAATTAACGATAATAATAAGATAAATCAAATCGTTCAAGATACCAGTGTTACATCTCTTCTCATACTTTAATGTTTAAAGGGTTTCGTTATCATGTAGATGGTTCATTGAAAGAGACGGATAATTTCTTTGGACTAAATTGATTATGCTAAAGAGATGATGTAGAAGGTAAAATTATAAGGACATGTAACAATCATAGGTGCTTTTCTCCTTTTGCACGCCTAATTAGAAGCTCTCATATGGGCGATGATTAGTCTGATTGCACAACAGAAAACAGAAATATCATTTGCAACAGACTCCTCCAAGCTAGTGAATGTGGTGTCTACATCGACAGATTGGCCGGCCTTTTCAAAGCATCTGAAGGATCTCGTGAGGATAAAGAACTCGTTCTCATTTTTTTTCTTTAATCTCTCGTAATTTAAATTTAAAAGCAGATAAATTAGCATAAAGTGCCAGACTTTATCTACATTTTATTATTCATATAAACTTTATACCATCGACTTGGATTTTCTGATTTAATTAATTTATAGTTGTTGACCATAAAAAAAAACAGAGTAAGTTCTCATAATCATTACCCAGTCTGCTCGAAAATAGTTATAAACCCCAAAGTGTTCATAAAAATCCAAATGAAGATTCCCGTGATTTATGACATCACAGATTTTTTGAGTGTGCAAACGAAACCTTATTAAACCGGTTTGGTTTAGTATAAATCCAACCCATATAGAACAAATATCCTTATTTGTTATTACAATGAAAACCTATTTATAAATAAATAGTACTCTGTCAGTGTTCTGTTGCTGGAGACATATTGAAGTCCACGTGAGGGCTCCCTATTCTCAGGTTCCCTTCTTTTCACTGATCACGATTGATGGTGAAAACTGAAAACGTGGTACCAAAACTACATAAATGGTAATAAATATAGTCACAGTATGTAGCTACTATTTGCATAATAAAATATGAAATTTCGAGTGTTTTTTTTTTCAAGACATAAGACAAAAAGTTTTCTGTTCTAACATAAAAATCGACCATCATAATAAGTCGAAGACTTAACATAGCGGTTTTTAGTGGTGCTATTGTACCGTTAGATATTATAGCATATTTGGTGATGCAATGTTATATGCTACAATTGCGTGAATATTTTGTTATTAAGTGGTTAAAGTTAGTGGTATGAGCCTTATTTTTATTATACATTTTTTGTTTACTGTTTTCTAAGTATTTTTTTTGATAATAACATTAAAAATATATAATATTGTAATGATTTATCTTTGAAACATGTTAAAACTTTAATTTTTTCTTAACAAATGTTAGAGCCTTATTTTATATTATGCTTGGAGTCCCACAAATGTTTGGACCCGTCATAGATTTTAACGAGGTTAATTTGTTTCAATCGGTGAAAAGTTAGCATGCATTTACGGGATTGACTCACAATAGTTAGGTCAACATATTTTTCGACCAAATACATATAATTGTTTTCCATACTATTTGCCTTGATTTATATCATATCGATTATAAAGTGAATATACAAAAAATTTAGAAAATAAATTATTACATAAGTAGATATATGCGTCATATAGTAAAAAAATACATCAAAAGAAGTGAGTTTGATGATGTTTTGAGTAGATAAGCCTTACTCGCTCATTGATCACTAATTCCATTAGTTTCCTTCTTTATATTCAATTTTACTCTAATGCGAATTGTGTGGGTAGGTAGCATCTCTTGGTTGAATCTCCATGTTGCACACTGCATGACAAAACTGATGCTTTACCAATCGTTCTAAAGTGTCGAGATACCAAAAATTCCAAATCGTAGTCATTTTAAAAGACTTTAACTTTGTTTTTCTCTTGATTCGATCCCAAGAAAATGTGAGAAGATTATGGGTAATCTTTTATGATGGTTTCCATGGCGGTTGTTTCCAAACTAAAACAATCAAAATTTCATCATGAAATTAGACAATAAAATCAAAACTGTCTAAAATTGTATCAAACAGAAAAAGAAGCCACCAGAGACAGCCGGAAAACCCCCCACCAATAATTGTGAAGATCATTCTCACATAATCGGTAAAAAAAAATTCATTTTTGTAAATGTGAAACAATTATGGAATTCCTTCAAATTTTCATCTGAAAACTTGAATGAGAATGTCGTTTGATCTGCTAAAAAGAGGCATCGTTCATAGATTACAACTTAAAGAAAAAGAAAGAAAAAACGATATCATCTGTTGCACATCTGAAATATAAGCTCTCTTTCTGAAATATGGCTGCAAATGGTTGACTTAAATTAACAAGTTGAAAGAGTTGAAAGAGTTGAATGAGTTGAATGAGCATTCATTTAATATTTTACCATTTGAGATAAATAAGTTGAAAAAAGAGTTCAACCCATTCAGCTAAAAAAATTGAACAAATGTATAAATTACAAAGAAAAAGTGTTCAACTCATTCATCTACTATTTTGGAGTTGAAAGAGTTGAATGATATTGAACTCAAAAAGTTTTCAGTTAGTTTTTCCAACTGGTTCATTTTATTGCTACCATTTGCAGCTATAGAAGAGATTGGCATCAAAAAATTCACTGGAAATTGAATTAAAATTTTGACCAAATATTTTTTGTTCATGTAGGAAATGATCGAAATATTCGATATCGTTTTAGTAAAACGGCATTGTTATATTATTATGTGTGGTTTCTAAGTTAACACATGTACGGATTGACTCGCAGTATTTTGGTCAATGCAATTGTTGGCCAAAATTTTATAGTTCATGTTAGAACTAACCACATAAAGGATTTGTTATGGTAGAATTAGTTCGTGTAAAACCGAAGATAGAAACCAATCCAAACCATAAGACCGGATCTGCAATATAAACCGAATTATATGTACACAATTGGACGATCTATTTTCCGAACAATTGATATACAAAAATAACCCAGCGGATTTTTTTTTCTACACGTTTATATTTACTTCTTTTCAACGAACGTTCTAAGACTCGTCCGGCTTTGGTTCGAGAGTTACAGAGATTTTCTCCTTATGATCACCTCTTAGAACCTCTACGGTCACCTAATCAAAATCATCAGAAATGTCAAACTCAGTAAGATACAGAAACGAGTTAACAAAAATGCAGAATCTTGGACTCGAGGTTTTACCTTATCACCGACTTTGCATTGATCCAGAATCCGGTACAGATCACTCCCGTTTGAAACTTTTGTACCGTTCACGGACGTGATTATGTCTCCTAGTATTAGTCTCCCGTAACCATCACGTTTTGTTGACTGAAGTCCCTGTGGAACAAAATCATCATTACATACACATTTTTAATGTTTATAAACCATATAGCGGAAGCGAGTTAACATGAAAACAGGAAGAGCTTACAGCTTTCCCGGCTGGACCACTTGGAGGAGCATCTAATACGAGAACACCGCTGACTCCCAATTGTTCAACAGATTGGTCCGGTGCGAATTTGATACCTAAGATTGGTCTTGTGACTTTACCAAATCTAACCAACTGATCAACGATACCACCAACCTGAACATGAGATAAACAGAGCTCGAAACAAATTTACTCTCTCATTAGTGGATTCAAGGATAGACTCTGATCGGGAAAAAGAAAAGGAGAACTTACGGTGTCAACTGGGATCGAAAAGCCCACTCCAGAAGATGCACCAGAAGGAGAATAAATGGCTGTGTTTATACCAATTAGCGTTCCTGAACTATCTAGAAGAGGTCCTCCGCTGTTACCAGGGTTAATAGCTGCATCTGTCTGTATCACATCTTGAATTGGACGACCAGTAGCAGCAGAACTAATTTCTCTTCGCAAACCACTGCACAAATCATAATACACAAATATGAATATACTTATATGTTTGTGTATAGTAAACTAAAGCCATTTTGATATGAAGAATTATGCATCCTCAAGTACCATTCATCTATTTTGACCTCAAATTCCTTACAATTTTACCTTATAACACCAGTTGTAAGAGTATGATCAAGTCCAAACTGCACAAAAATGGTTCATGTTTTAGAAAGTTGTAACCCAGCTAGTCAAAGAAAAGCACTGATATTATAATCATTTTAAGGATGTATATACTCACAGGATTGCCAATGGCAAAGACTTTCTGACCAACAAGCAAATCTGCAGAGACTCCAACAGGTATAGGTCTTAATTTGTTTTTCGGTGCATCGATATGTAAAACCGCAACATCCTTATCTTGATCAAATCCAACAACTTTTGCATCAAATGTTGATTGATCAGCAAGAGTAACCCTGCTTATGCATCATACAATTTTCTTCATCATACACAAACATCCAAGGAAACAGTGTAGTCATTTTGAAATTCATGATACCATAACACAACTACTAATTTCCATATCTTAGATTAACCAATGACTACTAATCCATGAACACGTGAATTCAAAATCAATCAGATTACAAAATTGAACCTGAGATCAGAAGCACCACGAATGACATGATAATTGGTAACAATATGACCTTGCTTATCCCAAACGAATCCTGAACCAGAACCTTGGGGTACCTCAAGCACGTCCAATGTAAACGCGTCTTGCCTAATTCAAACTCAAGAAGAAACGAAACAACATGAATCCGATGAAATTGATCCATCCAAAAAACAGCAAAAATCAATTACAGAGAAATCGAATTTGATACCTCACGGCGAGATTTGTGATGTAAACAACGGAAGGAGTGTTCTCTTGAAACAACCGAACAGTCGCGAGCTCATCTGTCTGGAGTTTCCGTGGAGTAGCGACGACGAACGCCGAAGCTGATTCGACGGAAGGAGAAGCGGCGAAAAATGAGAAGGATAAAGCGACGGAGGTGCAGAGGAGGAAGAAAGGTTTGACGGAGGAGAACGGAGAAAGAAGAAGAGCATCGTCGTTGTTGTTGTTATCGTTTAGTGGAAGCTTGGAGAAGATTCGAAAATAGCGTTTGGATCGGATTGGGTAGAGAGAAATCGAAGTCGGAGAAGATCGTGAAGGAGGAGAGTGAAGGAAGAGAGTAGAAAGAAGAAGCGAACAATTCGTCGCCATTACTTTCTGTTCATGGACTATTGGATTGTGGTCTCTGTTTTATTTCATTTTTTTTGAAAAAGATACTAATTAAAAAAATATGAACCGTGCTCTTTGAAAATAAATACATTTCTTTTGGGCTTGTACTGTGAGTAAACCGGAAACCAGACCAAATTAGACCAGATTAAACCAAACCATAATTGACTTTGTTAATAAACCGCTTTTTTTTGTTTGTTGAGAAATATATAAACCAAATAAATCGAAAGTAGACTAAGTAGTTAAAGGGAAACTAATATTTTAGTTTTATCAATATATATATATATACACATATTATTAGTTGATGTCAATTATATATACAAAGTGTTCAATTAGTTTAACGGAATAGAGGTTAAACTTAGAATTAACATAATGTATGAGAGAAAAATATTTAAAATTTATATAAGAGTAAAAGGTACTTTCGGAGTTTTAATGTAGTAGTCATTAGGATTAGTGGAAATAATATATCATGTTTTTATTTTCTAGTTCTAAGGTTCTTTTTGAAGGTTCAGAAGAAAAAAGCTCACGATTCTAATATTTTTATGCATCCATATCCTCAAAATGTCGATGCAAAGATGACATCAAGTATATATTTTATAGAAGAATGTGCTTCTCTCAGATGTAGCGATCAAGGTATTGATCTTGTGAGCTAATGGTTGAATTTCATTCTTCTCCGATCGTGGAGATTCTCGAGTTAATAGACATTGAAAATACTTGGTCCTTATCAAAGATATGATAGAATTCCTGAAATTAATATTGGCATGGATGCATTGAAGAAAAGTGTAAAAGGATGAACTTTTAAAAGATAGAAAGATGATGAGAAGTGTTGATGACGAAGTATCAAAAGCATTAATAGTACTTACCCCTGAAAATGCATGCAATACTATCAAGGCAACCAAGAAAATGAAGTATTATGATCGACTAAAAACTGAACATGTTGTGTAAGTAATTTGCATAATTATCATTTTCTAAAATGGATATTGTGGAGATATATGTAATCTAATTGCTTGTTTTGCAGTTATATACTTCTTGATAATCATGAGTTTCTTAACGATTGATATAAATATATATATATGCTCTAAAAATATCAGAAAAAGTTTGCTACTCTTTCGTATGATTTCTTAGGAAATAGTTTTTTTTCTCTTGTTACATGTATTACATAGGTTGGGAGAAGAGAATCTGACTTTTTATTACATGGTAAGCTGAAATTACTATTGAACATTTTAACATTGTTGACTTGAAACTCATGTGGATGAGTGTAATTGAATATATTCCATATAGAACAACAATGCGAGGAGGTTTCTCATCCAATGGAACATACTTCCAAACTAATAAAGCAAGTTTTTTTTTCTTATAATTTGTTGAGAAAAAATCATATGTTGTTAGTGAGCACATATATATAAAGAAAATAAATTACTGATTTTCTTTTAGATTTTTTTGGATCATGAGACGAGTTTAAAGCCCGTTGTCTCTAGAGAATGGTGTGGTAGATTAGAAAATCATGAACTATACTTTGGTTCATCGGTGACATCCATATTTTGATTTTTGGACACATAACAAACATAACTCTATATTAATTTTCTTCGAAATATTAAGTTTGGATACTTGAAAAATGATATGGTGGTGATGTGCATAGTTTTTAGGTATGTGAGCATTTGATCAAAATCAAATCTTGTACAAAGACTGCATGCACACGCCACTTGATGAGAGTGAGGCAAAGGACATGAAAGATGATGTATGACTAATTTTGTTTTCTTTGTTATCTTTTTTTTTTTTGGTTATGAAACAAAAGTTGGAATTTGTTTTAGATACACATATAAATTAGTATATGTAATTGGTTTTTTCTTACTTTTCCATTTTTGTTTAGAACAGATATTCAAAATATTTCAGAAATACACACTCAAATGATTATAAGTAAATTTATTTTTATTTTTAATTAGTTTATTTATTTGGTTAAGAAACAATATATTAAAAATATTTTGATACGTGTGAACATCTAATCAAATAAAAATATGAAAATTTAAATGAAACAATCACATATTCCTAACTGAAAATGGAAATTCAAGTAAATAAAATAAATTTTTAACTTAAATTAGGACACATGTCGTAATCTAATCAATCAATTAACAAGAATCACAATCTCATTAATTAGAATTTTAACATTTTAAAAACTTTTGAGAGAGGGTTCAAAGTTTATATAATAAAATAAAGGGAAAATTCCAAAAAACAAATACACAACCTATTTATCTATTTTCACTAAAATACACGAACTTTTTGAATATCCAAGAAAATACATGAATTAATTATGTCTTCTATTATTATACACAAAGTTTTGAATTGTATTCATTTAACACAAATGAGTTAACGGAAAATAAATAGCTATTGTTGTGTTCTAATTAAAATCATTTTTAAAAATAGAAAAAGAAAAAAAATATATTTTAAAAATTCAAAAAATCATTTAAAATATAAAATAATTCTATAATAATTTGAAAAAACAAAAAAATAAACTTTTAAACTTTGGATTCATAAATAAAAATCTAAAAATTGATAAATTTCCTAATATTCTTTAAAAATTCTCAAAATTCTTAATATATATATATATATATATATATATAAGTTTTTAGATTCACAGAAATTTTCAGTAATATAGTTACCATTGGTTTCTAAAACAATTATCGTGAAAATAAAATTATTTTAAATATATAATTTTTTGGTAGTGATATGATTTGTCATGTTATTTAGATGATAGTATTTTGTGCAAAATTTAAGAACATAATAAGTTATAACTAATTGTGTTACGTGTAATTTTGGCGTGCAAGATATATTATACATAAATATTTGATTTTAGCTTTTAGAATTTTTAGAATGTTTAAAGAATACTACGAATTTTTTATTTATTTTAGATTATTATTTTTATGAATTTAAAAGTTTATCTTTTTGTTTTAGAATATTTGAGAGTAAATTTAGATTTTTTATACAACTTTATATGTTTTCGGAATTTTAAAAATATTTTTATTAAAAAAAAATTAATGGATATTATTTTCTGTCAACTCGTAGATGTTTAAATAGATACAATTTTAAAATTTGTGTATTATAATTGAAGACATAAATAATTTATATACTTTTTTGGTATTCAAAATTTTGGTGTATTTTTATGAAAATAAATAAACGCTTGATGTATTTTTATAAAATTTTCCCTAAAATAAAATATAATATTAATTAGATCAAATTGTATTAAATTGTTATCAGTTTCTAATTTTATGTTTTTTAATAAAAAAATAATAAAACTAACCAAACTAAACCAGATAACTAAACCAAAAATCAAACCAGAACAAATTGATAAATTTGTTTAGATTTTAGGAACAAATAAGATTAGTTGGAACAAATATAAACCAAGGAAAACGCGTTGTTCCAACAAATGTCGGCCAGCTTTTGGTATCAATACCCACGGCTTGACTCAAATCTTCAGACAAAAGAATTTCAATCGGTTTTTGGTATTGGTATCCATGGCTAGACCCAAATTTTAGATAAAAGAATTTCGGCCGAGTTTTGGCCAATTTTTGATATATGGTATGCATTGACCCAAATCTTTAGCCAAAATAATTGTGATCAATTTTTGATATCGATATCCACGACTTAACCCTAATTTTTTATATCACATTTTTAGAAAGTGCATTAGCACTTTCATATAACCAGATTATATGAAAATCTAAATATCGATGATCTCTTTAGAAATGTTAAATTATTATATGTTTGAGACAATAACAAAACAAATTTTGAATTGATACTTTAGTGCATGAAACAAATTTAAGCAACGATGAGTTTTATAATGAAAGAATATTATGGATAAAATAAATATATATATATACACCCAAAGAAAACAAATATTTTTTTTTATATTGATTTGTTGCTCTCTTATAATCAGAGCCAATATCAGCAAACAAAGATTAGACATATAAGAGAATATTATTAACTCACATGTGGAGATGCATAATGATATGAGGTTTCTTTCATTTTGTTTTTGAATAAGATAGAAATGCAGAGAAATGATTTACTGTCCAAGCTTAAAGACTATAGCTTTCATGACTAAGCTAGAAGTTCTTAAATTTTTTTGCTTTTCAATTTTTTTATTTCAAAATATGTAGAAAAAATAGAAATATGAGGAAGTTGCATTTTCTTTTTGTAAAATGTTAAATTTTTAAACTAATATTATGAAGTAAATTCAATAAGTTACATTAATAACACATAAAATAATAATACAATGTTTATTTTTAAATAATCTAACTTAAGCAGTTATATATATGAATAATAAAAACAAACACAATTGCTTTATATTATACAATAATATTCAAAGTTTATAATAATAATTATAGATATATAGATATATATATATATATATATATATATTGTGAATTCTTTAACAATCTAAATTTATGGAACTATAAATATGTATGATAAAATAAAAAGCAACAATTTTATTATTTTTAAACTTATTAAAATATTATCAAATATATATATTCACCTATAAATAAAATTATGAATAAAATTAAATACCACAAAGTTCGTCTATATATGGTATTATCTTTTATTTATTGTTTATTTAATTTGAAATATAGATGAGCATATTGGGATTTGATTTTGTTATGTGACATTAACCACACATGAGATAACATGTGTGACCGCTTTTGGCGTGATCCACGACGTACGCATGACCCATAATGGAAATCAGATCTGGTCCAAGTCAAATCCATTTCTTTAAAAGTCAATGCACGAACTCCTCACATTTTTAAAACAAAAACATAACGAAAGAAATCAAACCCGACCTAATAAAAAAAACCTTAAATTCTTTGACCACTGAGCTAAAAGACTTCCCCATATCACCAAGTTTTTGCATTAATTTTCCTTATATTAAAGTTAGTATAACCGAATTAAACTCTGAAATCATTTATAAGTAAATCCACACCATATCTTAGCCTCAATTGCATTGTCACTTTGGTCTTTAAATAATCTATCTCCACTGAACACGGAAAGAAACGACATGGAATTTATGAGTTAATAACATATAATTTTCTCTAAACTCATATCATGAATAAAATAACATATTGTTTGAGTTCTTCCAATATTCGTGTGTTTTATCCAGCCTAATTGATTTTATTTTTTAACAACAAAAAGATACAGTTATATACATGATTTACCAAAAAAATTTTGATTGTGTTAGCTTGCGTATATTCCATACCAAAACAAACGGAGATTGTGTTGAAATATAATCATATCTCGTATAACATCGTGACTTTAAGAAAAGACACAACCGTTGGTAATGGTCACATAAAGGAAGTGAAAAACTTCAGAAGACTAGACAGAAGCATAAAGTTTTTCAATCAAGTTGGAAACGGAAATTGGAGAGACGACGCGAAAGGAGTTATCACTATACGTGAAACTTATTCAACTCAAGTACTGTTAAGGAGAAGTTCAGGTTATTATTATGATTAAAAAAGCATTAAGCAGAACAAGGTTTGAAGAATGTTGAAAAAAGATTGAAGTTAGACCGAAACTTAATTAAGGGGAAGTGTTGGTTTATAATTGAGTTTGGTTTATAATTAATAAATAAGTTAGTGTGTATTTAAAGTGAAGAGGTGTGGTGTAACATCGTGACTTTAAGAGGTTGGTAATGGTCACATACGGCTACGTTATGTAAATTACTATATAAGTGTTAGTTTGTTATAAATGTAGAGTTGTCGAGAAAAAAGAGAAGTTTTCCAGATTTTAAACTCTGTTTTCTTTTCTCTTCCAGAGTGTGTAACACAATTTATTTTTCAAATCAATAAAGTTCAGTTCTTAATACGATTTCATACTCTGTTTTAATAGAGTTTGTTTTAACAAAAGATCAACAGATTGTATACAAATCCAAAGTGAAATAGTAAAGACCGAGTCATAAAATGCTAGTATCGGTCCCAAAGAGAAAGTCAAGAACTTCAAAGAAGAGAGAAGATCCTACTATCTTCTTCCGTAACAATCTTTGTTCTATCTTCTTCAGATTCATTCTCTATACTCTTCTCGCAATTCTTTTCTTCGTTATTCTTTATCTTTGGTTATGTTTCACCAACGTAATCTCCGACAACATCTTCCACGTCTGTATTTTCTCTCGGAAGTTCAACGATCCTTATTGTCTCAAGGCTGGTTCTAAACCCGGTTTTCAAATAGGTTCTAAAGATCAGAAGAACAAGGTGGATCTCAATTCACTCATTGAGCTAAAAGCAGAGGAAGAATACAACAAATACATCAAACCTAAGAGTAAAGAAGATGGATATGCGTTAAAGGCTGTGACAAAGTATCTTTACCGACAGAGATCATGGCTATCTCCGGAAAACAACAACGTCAATGAATCGCGATCTTGTGAAGGTAAAGGAGTTTATGTTTATGATTTACCATCGAAATTCAACAGAGATTTGTTGGTAGCATGCAACGATATACTTCCAGGGGTTAACTTGTGTAGTTATTTCAAGAATGAAGGCTTTGGAGAAGCTATTGACAATCTTGGTCAAGGTTGGTTTGGAACACATATGTATTCTCTTGAGCCGATCTTACACTCTAGGGTTTTGAAGCATCCTTGTAGGGTTTACAACGAAATCCAAGCTAAGCTCTTCTATGTCCCTTACTATGGTGGGTACGATGTTTTGAGATGGCACTACAGGAATGTTTCTGGAGATGTGAAAGACCGGTTGGGGATTGAGGTTTTAAAATGGCTTGAATCGAAAGAATCTTGGAGGAGAAACGCAGGAAAAGATCATGTGTTTGTTCTTGGAAAAATTACTTGGGATTTCAGAAGAGATAAGACCCCTTGGGGCTCAAGGTTCCTTGAGTTACAAGAAACGCAAAATCCTACCAAGCTTCTCATTGAAAGACAGCCATGTCAGCTCAACGACATTGCCATTCCTCACCCGACTTATTTCCATCCGAAAACAGATAACGATATCACCTCCTGGCAGATCAAGATCACAAGTAAACCTCGCCAGAGTCTAGTAAGCTTCGCCGGAGCTGCAAGACCCGGGAACCCTGATAACATTCGCTCAATATTGATCGAGCAATGCATTTCTTCATCTTCCGACCAATGCCGGTTCTTGGATTGTGCACACGGAAGCTGCAAGAATCCAAAGAATGTCCTTGATTTGTTCCAAGATTCAGAGTTTTGTATGCAGCCCCCTGGAGATAGTGCAACTAGGAGATCGGTATTCGATTCACTAATCGCCGGTTGCATTCCGGTGATCTTTAATCCATACACGGCTTATTATCAGTACGCGTGGCATCTTCCAGAGGACCATAAGAGATATTCAGTATATATAAGCGAAGAAGATTTGAAGGAAAAGAGAGTAAATGTGGTGGATATATTGAAGGCAAAGACTCTAAAGGAGAAAGAGGATATGAGAAGATACATTGTTCATCAGCTTATGCCTGGTTTGGTCTACGGAGACTCAAATGCCAAGTTTAAGAAGTTTCGAGATGCTTTTGATATTACTTTTGATAGTTTACTTGAAAAAATCAACCATTCGGAATAAATATGGGTGTGTTATATATATAGTCTCAATTGAATAAATGATGTTGAATTGGGGAAGGGAAAAAAAAAGTGATGTTGAAATGTTGATCATCATTTTAATCTATTTATTGTTCTTTATTTATCCACATTTTCCATATTGTAACCTTTTTTCAAAGTTTTTATTTAATTATTTCATAGTTAGGATCTAGTTTCAATAATCAGATATTACTAAACAAAATTAAAGTGAAATTTAGGAGGGTGTATTGAACTAGATATTTAGGGTGATTTAAGTTTTAATACATTTTAGAGAATTTGATTGAATTTTGGTGAATTAGGAAATTTGTTATTTAATTTTCTGAATTCTCATTTAAAACCATGAGATTTTGATATTTGTATTTTTAACTAAAAAATCCTTTTAAATCTCACCTAAAACTTTTAAATCCAATTCATAAAATATTTCTAATAATAGTAGATTTGATTAGAAATTTTAAAATTCTTAGTTCAATAACACTTGATTTAAGAAGATATATATTAAAACTCATGTTTAAATAACACATGATTTAACACTTGAATACAAATCACCTCAAATCCTTTGTTCAATACACCCTCCTTAAATATCCTTCAAAAATTTACTTTCAGTTTCTATAAATTTATAAAACTAATCCAAACCTTTAATTTCACGAAATTTAAATTCGTAGTGATACATAAAACAGAGCTAAGAATGAAAATTAGGAAAATGATAATATCGGACCTCAAACGGGCTGAAAGAGAAAGGAAATAAGTGAATTAATAAGTGTTAGAAATATTTTATTTTGTCCATTTTTCTGTCTCCCTAACTTTTTTACTACCCATTAATTACTTTGTCTCCAAATAATTTGATTAATATATATATCTCACCAATGTTAAGATTTTATAATTTAGGAAAATGAAATTATGGCTAAGAATTTGTTAACTTTTGTTAACTCCGACCGAATTCTAACCAAAATGATGGTCGAAATACTAGCATTTTCTTGTAGTTTAAGAGCATCTCCATCGGTTACTTTTTAAAGAGTCTCTACCAAAACAAAAATAATAAAAAATAGAAAAATAAGAGAGAGAACAAAAAAATAGGAGAGACTTTTCTCGTTTGAAAAACTTTTACTACAGTAGTAGTAGAGACTCTTACACCACATGTCTTTTTTTAGTGATTGATTTTTTAATTAAAATATTAATATTTTAATATTGAGAGACTTAAAATGAGATATTCTCCGATGTTGTTGCTCTAAGTAGAAAACCACATAAATGACTGTTTACGTAAGCAAAAGGACTGAGACAGAACATTGACATCATAACAACAAACTCCATCTTATGCATAAGGTTCATGGGCTCTATTTTGTTTATCCTAAACTTTTGAATCTGAAACTTGCCTTGGCCAAAAGCAAATCAAAACCTAGTTTGTCTTGCCCCAAAAAAAGATACAAGAAATCACTAAGAAAATGGAAATATATATATATTATGGAAGCGCCAATGTTTGTTATGTATTAACTTAAGCAATAGGAAGTTCGTTGAGCTCTACAACGAGTTGGAAGGCAGCAGCTAACCGTATAGCGAAATCTTGTGCTACCAGAGGTAATGTATTATGATAATCGTATAAAAAAATTGTATATTTTGTCACAAAACTATGTATTAAGTCCAAGGGAAATTCGGTCAACGGTGACTAGATCAAGTGTTAGTCTTCTTTACGTTCAAACATAGTGATATGTTTCTCGGAGAGGATACATTTGTCAAAATTCAGTTTACTCTCTAGCTTGAAGAGATGAAAAATCAAAATGTAGAACTTTGATATGCCATGAAAAGTATATAGCACAAAATAAATTAAAAACCCTAAAAGCTTCACATATATCAAAACCACTATCGACCACTTGGTTTTTCACCAAAGCATACTGGCAAAGGATGTTTATAGGATGTTTATCATTCTAGCAAAGGAGCGCATGGGAAACACAAAGCAAAATCACACTCAATGCAGTTCACTACATTATATTGGATGTAGCCACAACACCCACAAGTCTTGGATTTGGTAAAAGTGAAGAACAAACAGTGCCGACTTTGAACCCAAGCAATACAAACTTGGGCTTGCGCCTTGCGGTCCTAATCGTACTATATATTTTTTTCAACTGCTAAATTAATAAAATTTCTTAGTCGTGAAGTGGTTAATGCACTAATAAAAGCAGAATAGGTAGAGGGTTTGATTCTCTATCGACACAAATTTCGCCTTTAATTTTTTCTTTTGCTTCTAGCCCTACAATTCTCAGGGCCGGCCGTGAGAACAAATTAAAGGATGAGAATCACCTTGGTGAATAAAAATAGAACCACATCACATATCTAACTGAATACCGTAACCTATATGGCTGAATCTGCTAGAGAACTCGGTGCAGGCAGAACACTCGAAAACACTGTTATATAACTTGTGTGTGATTATGTAGAACATGCCGTTTCTTTCAAGGAATATTAAGCACATATGAAATGAAAGATGAAATTGCAATATCTACAACCATAAAATAAATCCAATTCTATAGGAATAATGCGTGCGCGGCAATGCATGCTCTCATAACCGGTTGTACCCTTGGTAACACCACCAACTTTCTTAAATGAATAATGAGATTCTTATCCACCAAATTGAAGGGTTCAACATCTTCCATCATCTCATCGGATTCATCTTCTAGTTATTTCCCATCCCATACATCCCCTCTTGTAGCACATCTCGAATTAACGATAAACTCTTGAGGAAAAACCGAGCAAAAATAAGAGCCCACTAATCTTTTGATGACAAACTCTACACTAGGTAGCATGGAAACTCTCTCAAAGGTCTGTTTCCCATTTCATAAACGTTTCGGAAACGGAAACTCTCAGAAACTCGATGGAAACGAGGTGGAAATACGTTTCCTAAAAACCATAATTTGGAAACGCGATGGAAACGTCCGTTACCGTTTCGGAAACGCAATGAAAACTTTTTTTTTATTCGAAAACTTATTAAATAAATAATTTGGAAACATGAGATGTATATGATATTTATTATTTGTTTTACTTATAAAAAAATATCCTACCTATTTGAAGAGTATAAAATAGCTCATAAAATTATTAAAATGATAAAATTAAAATATTTTAAGAATGTTAATAAAGATGCTGATTTAAATATTTAATTTTGATAGTTATGATTTTTTATCTCAAATTAAAGTTTAAACTATTTAATGTGTTGGACTTGTATTGTTTCAAATATTTTTGTTAAATATGAATTTGTTGTTTCACTATATATTTTAAATTAATATATATATATATATATATATGTCCACGTTTCCAACATCCGTTTCCTATTTTGAAAAATTGTTTCTATGTTTCCATACGTTTCGCTTCCGCATACCCGTTTCCGTTTCCATGCTACTAGACTCTACATACCCAATTTTCCGTTTTCAAAAAAAGTATTGTTTTTAATGGTGATGTCATATATTAGTCATAAAATTATTTTAGAATTTTACGCAATTTTCTTGATGCATACTAATATATCTAATTAATTTATTTTATAAAATTTATGACTCAAAAACGTTGACATTGAGTCAACTAGCCATTCGATCCACAAAATCATAATAATTGACTTCAAATAATCAACCAAAGCGCACCCTCACCCCCACGTGATTACATCAACATCTTGCTCATCCAAGTAGCACGCAATTTTATATTTTACAATCTACTTGTTGGAAATAATACTTTCCTATACCCTCCTACCTTAATTTACTCCAATTTTATATATATATATAATGCTCACATGCCATATACTTCGCAATGCGACGACTTCGACTTCAATATATATATATACGAGATTAGTTTCTTGTTGCCATTTGTCAAGACTCAACATGGCTACTTCTAAAATAACATTCGCAATCATCGTTTTACTTTTCGAGCTCACTAAGAAGTTATCTGCCGTACCAAGTAGTTGTAATTTTCCGGCAATTTATAACTTTGGAGATTCAAATTCTGATACCGGAGCTATCTCTGCTGCCGTCGGAGAGGTTCCTCCACCGAATGGTGTTGCCTTTTTTGGAAGATCTGCCGGAAGACATTCCGATGGCCGTCTCATTATAGATTTTATAAGTAAGTACAATCTTTTTTTCAATTTTACCCTTATTAAGATTCAACAAACTATGTCCATCATCAACTTAATTCTACATTGATTATGTGATTTTGTATTTTAATTTCGGACATTGAAAATAAGAGAAACATTGTGTTGCCAATTTGATAACATTTAGCTTAATAAAAACACATTTTCCTCTGGTTATTGCATCGAGTTTGGCAATAATATTTGTTATGATTTTCGGCAGCTGAAAATCTCACGTTGCCGTATCTAACACCATATTTGGATTCGGTTGGAGCTAATTACCGGCATGGTGCTAATTTTGCGACTGGCGGTTCTTGCATCCGCCCGACGGTCGCTTGTTTTAGCCCTTTCCATCTTGGGACTCAAGTGTCCCAATTTATTCACTTCAAGACTCGTACTTTGTCTCTCTACAACCAAACTAACGGTAAGTTAAACCGGTTAAGTCATACGAATTACCAAACCGAAATTTAAAATTATTAGTAGTCCTATATATGTATGTTCTTTTGTGAAAACTTAGTTAAAATTCGTTTTTGACTAGGAAAAACTCCATTTTGCAAAGGAGTCCTTGCACGGCCCAAAGATTTCTCAAAATCTCTTTATACGTTCGATATCGGCCAAAACGATCTCGCAATCGGGTTCCAAAACATGACAGAGGAACAACTCAAAGCAACTATACCCTTAATCCTTGAAACCTTCACCATTGCTTTAAAAGTAAGTATCTAAGTTATGGTTACGGTTATCTGAGATTTCGATATAAATCAATCTCTAATCCACTCTGCATGTTTTCTTAGTTGTTGTACAAAGAAGGAGCAAGATTCTTCTCAATTCATAACACCGGACCGACAGGCTGTTTACCGTATATTCTGAAATCTTTTTCCACCACACCGCGAGATCGGTACGGTTGTTTGAAGCCTCTGAACAATGTGGCAATTGAGTTCAACAAGCAACTCAAGAAAAAAATCTTTGAACTGAACAAAGAGTTAGCTTCTTCTCTCTTTACTTACGTTGATGTCTACTCGGCCAAATACAACTTAATCACCAAAGCAAAGAGTCTCGGTAAGCACCAAATCAAAAACCAATTACACCTAAATTTCATATATTTTTCGGTTTTGCTTGGTTCCGGTTAGTGTTAACCCATCTCATAATTTTCAGTTTAATCAATATAACTGCAGGTGTTGTTGATCCTTTTGATTATTGTTGCGTTGGGGTGATCGGACGCGGAATGGGATGCGGAAAGACAATATTTCCAAATGGGACAGAACTCTATAGTTCTTCATGCAAAAACCCCAAGAATTTCATAAGTTGGGATGGCATACATTACTCCGAAACCGCAAATATGCTAGTGGTAAACCGAATCCTCGATGGATCGATATCCAGTCCACCTCTCCCAACCCAAAAAGCTTGCAAGCTAACAAAAAATTAAGTAGTCGAATTATGAATTAATGAATGTAACGTAACAAGCATAGTTTTATCTTTCTCATTATTTTTACTTTGTAATGCTTTCAAATACTTTGCACAAGATTGTATTATTTATGGCTTCAAATGGTTGTTGCAGATGGAGTTGATTAAACCATCAGCGGAATAAACCATCCTACTTTTTGGGCAGTCTACAGTCCGATATAGTCTTAGATTATTTCTTTGTAAAAGCGGATCGCAGTTGATCTGCAGCGGTTTTCTTTTATTTTTTTCTGTCTGCACCACTGCGAACTATAACTTATGAATGGTAAAAAAAATGGTTTAATCCACAAATGGTTTTGTCCGTTGATACACAGAGTTTTAACCTTAAATAATTTTGCAAGTGCACAGACAATCGCAGTAGTATTAAAGGGATCGAATCCACAAGGACCAAGGTTACACTATGAAATTATGAGATTTGTAAATAAAGGTAAGACAAAATATGAGATTGATTTCGAAACAGATTTGCAATTAAATTAAAGCGGTGTAAAACTAATAAAGAAAAGCACTAGATCAACGTAATTCGTAGGTGATTCAGAGATGAGAACTTAGCAACTATTCAGGATCTAATTCAGCAAAGGTCTAGAACTCAAACATAAAAATAATATCGACCCACTCTCGTGGCGACGACAACTTTATCTAACAACCTAGATACCTAAACTCTCGCTTGGACCTAGAGATGCATATAAGCATTAAAGAATGAGTTCAATATGTTCACAACCAGCCGCACCAACTATCGTCACCTACGTCTGATTGCTCACCAATGTCTTTTCTAGCAACCTAAAACACTCTCGCGAATAGGTTTAACCTAAAATCATAGACTAAGTAGCCAGTTTAATCTAAGCATTAAGACCAACTAGAGGTGAAGACAGTATATATTTATGTATCCTATTTGTGCTCAATTTATCATCTCATGAATACTTTTGAAAACCCTAATCTAGTTAAAAGACTACTCAGACATGGAAGAATGAAACACAACAATGAAATAAAAGAAATTCATGAATAATATTAAAGATAAAATAAGGTTCAGAATTCTTTTCAAACAGAGTAGTGGTTGATCTCCAAGTCTTAGAAGCATTAACAAACGAAGATGAAGAAGGTACAAGGCGATGGAATCCAAAATCAATAAGGAAAAGGAAAGATGGTGGAGAAAAATAGAAAACGTCTAAAAGTTAGGATCTAAGTCAGTCTGAGTTTTCTGGAGGGTGGCTTGATCTATTTAATCACGCCAAAAATTAGGTCAAATCGGGTTCCTTATTTTTCTCCAGCGGCGGAGCATGTGCTCCCACTGGGTGCTCCGTTGGGTGCTCGCGTGTAAATTCGGCCCTTTTACTTCAGATCTGCTTTTTTTTGCTCCAAAAGCCCATTTAGCTTCAGTCCATCCAATTCATGGTAAAAGACTTCATTCTGACCTGATAAGACTCAAAAACGACTCGAAAAACACTAAAAAGGACTAGAAAACATTAGTAAATATGGCCTAAAATCATCATATATCACTGCATCCATTTTTGTTACAAATCTATGTAGTAAGCTCCAATGACATTAAATCAAGCAGTGAGTAGATCAAGTCTTTGTATAGTTTTGAGGATTCATTTGTCATTTCAATTTTGTCTCGGCTTGAAGTGATCTAAAAAAAGAAAAATAGAATTTTAATATGCCAAACTCTAGTCTACAGTACAAAATAAATTAAAACACGAAATAAATACTTCATATTATTCTTAAACAAAAATTTAAAACTTTATACATATAACTCAACATTCGGGAAATTTATAGAAACAAGTGCGAGAGCATGCGTACATATCATCATAATCAATGCTTTGTAAAAAGGATCCTACGCATAGCTTGTCGCACGAACTGCAATGTGGCCGGTTGATGCTATTTCCTAGAGTCAACTCAAAATCATAGCCAACATATGCTAATTTGTGCCCTGGTTTAACGTGCATGAACCCTCTTAAGTGTACACATCCAATGTGAAGAGTGCAGGCACAATCTTCACATGTGTAGAAATATGAGTTTGGATTCACATGTTTTTCACATATGTCACACCAATATTTACCACTTGCCTTTTCACCAAATGATATAGTTATAGGATATCTATCATACTTTTGGTTTCTAACTACATATGGCAAAGCAGCGCATGGGAAACATAAGGAAAATTCACATTCAATGCAGTTCAATACCTTTTGTCCGATGTGGCCACAACACCCGCATGTCTTTGGATCTGGTAAAGTGAAGAACAAGGGATGAGGATGACCTTGGTGAACAAAGGGCTCACAGATGGAACCACACTGCACATCTAGTTGAATACCGCTGCCTATGTAGCTAAATCCGCTAGAGAATTCGGTGCAGGCAGAACACTCGAAAACACCATTGTATAACTTGTGATAGGGAATCTCCGTTTGGAGTGTAAGTTGGTTGTTATGTAGAACATGACGTTTCTTTCTAGGGAGATTGGCACATATGTCATGGAGGACGAAATCGCAATCCACACAACTATAAAATGAATCCAGATCTATAGGACGGATGCATGCGTGACATAACAAGTTCTCATCACCACCACCTTCCTTAAATCGTAGATTATGTTCTTCATGAGTAAAATGATTAATGAGATTATCACCTACCACCTTGAAAGGCTCAACATCTGCAATCTCCTCTTCGGGTTCATCTTCTAGTTCTTTTCCATCCCATACATCTCCTCTGGTCGCACATCACGAATGAACCGCGTATTGAGGAAAACCAAGCAAGAATAAGCCCCATATCTCCCATCAATCTTCTGACGACAAAATCCACATACCCTATTCCCAGGCCCGAGAAAATAAGACCGTGATACGCGATGGTGGTGTCGATTGACATTTATGACTCGGGGTAAGTAGATACAATCATTATGGACCATGAAATCGCATTGAGGACATACATAAGGAGATCGGTCACCAACCGTCCCACAAGCATTACAAATGAAGGAGATAAGCGTAGGCATAAGTG
The DNA here is from genome assembly GCA_028015245.1 of Cardamine occulta. NCBI lineage: Eukaryota > Viridiplantae > Streptophyta > Magnoliopsida > Brassicales > Brassicaceae > Cardamine > Cardamine occulta. The sequence goes on along the minus strand of CM051381.1, from coordinate 12,934,271 downwards.
TGATTATATGCTCATGCCCCTTCGGATAGTAAATGGTAAGTGGTGGCAGATTCCGGCTGCATACTAGATCCAAGCTGAATTCACATATGGAACAGTGGTAGATGAGTTTTCTAAACGTTCCTCCACACAAGCGACATGTGTCGATGTTAGAGTCATCAGGTACTCCATGTGTGAGGAGCGTGAGGGGGTGGCGCGTGTGAGAAGGATGGTTTATCTCCAGTGAGGACTCAGCACATTCTTTGTGGAAGTGGAAGTTGCACCAAGAACAATGGTAGCTTTCACAACTACCTTTTAATTCGGTGCAGCCAGAGCAATAGAACGAACCACGGCCAGTAAGATACAAAGGATGATCATGACTAGGCATCTTCCTTCGTCTAATCCCATCCCAGTTTCCCTCATCATCGATTTGAGTTTACACTATCTTCATCGGAGAGCTCCTCCAATCGAACCATGTTGGGTTATATTTTTCTGATTAAAGTAGCAAGAGTCCCTTTAAGGTTTCATTTGTTTAGATAGACATTTAAATTATTGGTTTTTTTAGTTTACCTTTTGATGTGGTTTTAGAATTAAGAAGAAAAAAAGAAAGGTGAGAAAACCATCCGTTGGTTTCTTCACTTCCGTCGAAGTGATCTGCCCAATGTCTTTAGGAAATTATTTATCATCTCTTAAGATAATGTATTATATTACTTTACTCTAGTTTGTTACTTTCTCCGAGGTTACATGTCTCCTTGTCTAAATTTAATATTTGCCTCATCTTTTGGCACGGTTAACAAAAGAAAAAGAAAAAAACAAATCCTTTCTTTAGAATAAAGTATCGAAGTCTTAATGAAAAAAAACTGGACGTTTGCTCTCTCATTTTATCTCCCTCATTCAACCGATCCAAAAATCTAAAACACAAAACATTTTCTTTCTTTTCTTTTATTTTCTCTGAGTATGAGAATGCACACATATCTTTAGCGTTCATTGTTTTTTGTTTTCAACAATGTTACCAAACAGAAAAGTTGCAGTTGTACCTGCAATTTGCATAGTTTTGTTTTTAATGTATTTCAGTGCTTTCGAATAATTAACCAAAATTTTATTCAGACTTTATTTTCTCTTATTATATAAACTTTGGTCGTTATCACCAAAAGTTGACATATGTTAAAATTATAATTAACATGATCATGACATGTGTCACTTGATTGATTAGATTCTGATATGTGTTAGTTGATTAGATTTTGAAATGTGCAAAAAATTAGTTTATTTTTGTTTTCTATAATTAAAAAGGAATAAAAAAACAAATTTAAATAATACTCCCTCTGTTTCATATTAGTTATCGTTTTGAACCTTAAAACTCGTTTCATATTAGTTGTCGTTTTATGTTTTCAATGCATATGTTTGATAAGATTTTCAACTTTGTCCCTCATGTTTTAATGTCTTGACCAATGAAATAAAATCAAATAAACATTAATTAGGGGTAAAACAGAAAAATTAAATATTTTTTTAATATGTGTGAAACAATCTTAAACGACAACTAATTTAAAACGGAGGGGGTAAAGTGGATAACTTTTAGTTTTAATTTTTCTAATATGTTAAAAAAAAATTTATTTCATGGATCAAATGGAATACATAAGATTTTTGGTAATAATTTTATTATCATCAAATAATAAGCATTAATTAATCGTATAAAATTTAATAAATTGTATAATCATAATTTTTACAGGAAATTATAAAATTAGATTTTCAATGAACTTTTTTTGTCCTTAATGCAAGAACCGAACATCAAACTAGTTATAAATACAAAAACAAATCTCCCAAATAAATAAAGATGGACAAAATTTTTTTTACAATATATTGTGAAAAAAGAAAGAAATGAGATTCGAAAACGATGATTGTTGCATACTTGCAACTTATAAGAGAATATAAGTTATGCATGGACACAAAGAAAATCATCAATGTCAACACAGTGAGCCAAAATAGTTAAATTAGTGGCAGCAAAAGTGACAAGAACTGATCTCATATATGAAATGTTAGGCATATTGAAATAAGATTTAAAACCGTTCACTAAACAGTTTTGTCTGATTCGTCGATAAAAGTTATATTTAAATGGCACAAGATAAAAAATTAATTAGCAAATCACATAATATTCTAGGTTTACAAATCGAAGAAACCACACTTCTATTGGACAATGAAATTGAAGAAAACTGTTTTCTCCATAGAGGTGAAAGAATGTGTAAATGATGTCCTCCGAAGAGAATAAGTTGAAACAAGAGGTGGAGATCCACTCAGAAGTAGTTGCTTCCATCAGAGTCATTCTCATACACAAATCTAGATCCGGAGGAAGAAGAAAGGCGGTGGGGCAGAAAAATGAAGATGATGGTGGATAAGAATCCAACAGCGGAAAAGAAAAGAAGCCGCAAAATCCAAATATATTCAGGTATAGAGTCCATAAAAGGAATAAAAATTGAGAGTTGGTGACGAAATGGCTGAGATTGAAGATGTTATTGGAAAACACGTAGAGATAAAAAAATATATCGAAAGATTTCGGCGAGTGAAGATGTGAGAAGAAAAATATATTTGGCTGGAAACGAAGATAAGATCTGAAACAGAAGAGAGCATAGACAACAAATATATTGCCGTATGAACATCACACGAAGATATGAGTGACCGCATAGGTGCCGGTCACCGGATCATTTTATAAGATCTCACATTGTAGTCAGAAAAAACAAACGACAAAATAAAACCAAAAGGTACTAGACGTGATTTAGATTTTTAATATGTTTGTAATGAAATTGTAATATAAAAAATAATTTATATAAATAACTTTAACAAACACATATTTTCTACTTCTTCCTCAAAAACAATTTTAAGATATACCATTAACAATAAATTTTTAATTAATGTTTTTGTTTAAATTTAATTTATTTTAAAATTTAGAAATTCGTCCATCACACGAGTACTAATCTAGTTACATATAAAACACTAAATCAAATAATCAGTAATTTATTTGGTAATTAGTTTTAAACCGTATAGTTAAGACTAACGAACATTTGCTTTAGTTAGGAAAAAAAAAAATCGTTTGCTTAGTTAGAACTTTTTTTTGTTTTTGTCTTGCTTTGCTTAGTGACAACTTCTTGATACGGTGGGGTTGTTCTTATGTTACTCTCACGTTACATGTGGATAGATATGTGTTTATTCAGTTGCTGTTTTATTTGACATTCATGAACATCACATACTTTATTTGATAGTTCCCTTCTAAGTTGCAGACCAGTCAAGCGTTGATAAAACACACTTGTTGACACAAGATCAGTGGTCATTTTCAATCAAATTTCAGATTTCAAAAGATTTACGTAATTAACACTTGTATACACAAGATCAATGCTCAACTCTTTTTAAAAATGTATACTTTACGATACATGACACAATTACGTTTACTCTACTCTTTATTAATTAAAAATAAAAAATAAAGTTGACAAGAGATACAAAAACAAATGCAACAAGAATATTTTTTTTAGTATCTCTCGAACAGAGATTTTATTAAAATCATAAACATAAAACCTCAAACTTCGTCTTTCTTTTTTCTCTCTCTCTCTCGACCGTGTAAGTACCGTATTTGAACTCGTATTTCGTATATATATACATTTTAGACCGGATCATAACCCGGTTTATCAACAAACCGGTCTCTGTCCACGATTAGGTGCAATTTCAGGGTTTTTGTCCAAAAGGGTAAAGAGTGCTCTGTTTCTCTTGCTCCTTCCTCTTCCAGCTTCTTTCAACAACGCAGCTAACCTCTGCTTCTCGTCTTCCACCTCCGGATTCGCAGTCCCGAGCTTCTCTTCTCTTGTCCCAACAACATACTCCAGTATCTCTATAGCATCATCTAACCTGTGAAGCAAGTAACACATTTCTTGTCCGTTAAGAAACCCCAAAACATAACTTACAGACGACATGTTTTAAAGTTTTAAATTTACCTTCCCATTGCATCGTATGTTCCCGCGAGATTACTGTATACTGCTAATGTATCGGGATGGTACGGTCCATACTCTTTCTCGAGAATGGTTTTCGCTTCTTCGAACAAATCCGCAGCTTCATTAATCGCGTAACGCTGAACACAAGCTAGTCCCATCTGATTCAAAGCAATACCAAAAAGAGCGGTTTTTTTCTCTCCGCTGTTGCGGAATTTCAATATCGCGCTCTTGAATATGTTGTAAGCTTCTGCGTAGTTCCCCATCATGTAAGAAATCACACCCATTTGAGCTTCAATACCCGCAATCGTGTTCTGTTGACCTGGAGCGTTTGCATACATCTTCAACGCCCGTCTCAACAACTTAAGAGATTGATCAAGTTCGTTCATTGACTGATATATCGCAGAAACCTCTATAAAACCCGTAGCAACTTCTTCTATAGGAGTTCCCGGAGACGGTTTTAGGTAAATCCTAAGAGCGTTTTCGCAGTATGATTTCGAATCGCGTATTTTCCCGATTTTGTTGTATAAATCAGCAAGCCTGACATAAACTGAAGCAACAGATGAATGATTCTCACCTTTCGCTTGCTTAAACACAGCCAAAGCCTTCTGATATGCGAATATCGCTTCATCAAACCGAGCTAGAGCCATGTAAGCATCACCAATACTGCAATCTATAGACGCAACATCTTCTCTGTGATTCTGAGAAGACATAGCCACGCTGGCCAAAACATAATGCTCAAGCGAAACCTCGTAATCTCCTTTCGCATCACATATAAGCCCCATCAGTTTTCTATCTGCAGCTTCTTCGATAGAAGCCGTAGTATTAGATCCGTTTTCTTTGTGAATATCCAAAGCCATTTGACAAAGCCTCGAGGCTTCTTCAAATTGCATTGCTTGAACATGAGCTTCTGCTAAGTACCTACAAGTTTCGCCAACTCGTGCATCCGATTCTCCAAGAACTTGTCTTTGAATCTCCAAACCCGCTGTATAAAGCAAAATCGAATTTTCAACCTGACCCATCAAACCATACAAGTCACCAAGCTGCATACACCCTGCGAATTTCGCCAATGCATGATCCTCACCATCTTCAATCATCGGTATCTCAATAGACCGCTCAAGAACAGGCACCGCGTCATTATACTTCCCTAAACCCGCATAAATCGCTGCCAAGATATGCAGTGACATGACCAAACTCAACTCATATCCTTTCTCTCCTTCAACACATTTCTCAAACGCTTTCACTGCTCGCAACGCCAAATCAAGAGCCTTGTTCAAATTCTCACCAGAAGAAACCATCTCTCTAGCTTGCTTCAACAACAATGCTCCAAGCTCAGGACTCTCCTCATCCACAGAAACCAGGGCTTTCCTCGAAGAGATCCTCGAACCGGGGATCTTCGGATTAGGAGGACTCGTTTTCGCAACCTTTTTACCATTCGAATGAGATTCAACTTGTTTCTTCTGACTCAAGCTACCTTCTTCCTTCTTCTCCAAGATAATCTCTTTATTTCTTTCTCCAACTTCTCCCACGTCTCCACCAACCAAATGTCTCAACTCCAAATCGATTCTTGATTCAGCTCCATACGAAATAAAACTTGCCCTTGATGGAGATTGATCATCAGAGCTTTCCATTTCACAGACGTTATGATACAGCTGCTCAATAGAAGCATTCATAGCACCATCAATAGCGAGATCTATAGAGCTTAAGGGACTCCTCGGTGAAGTTTGAAGGGCAGAATCGTCTTTTCCCCTCTCGTTCCTCTCCTCTACGTCCATGGCCAAATCAAACTATAAATCTAAATCAAGAAACAGAGATTTAGATTCAAAATTGGTTAAAACAAGAAGATAAAATCAAAAGACTCTGACTTTTTCAGTTACGATTAAAGAACTAAAAATCCTTAATTGGATTCAGTTACTAACAGAGACACATAAGCTAATGAAGATATAACATCACAAACCCAGAATCAAATTCGACGAAATTCATGAGAAAATCGAAACTTCGAAGAAATTAAGAAATAAAAATCGAACCTTTATGTGTTTGTAACTCTTGAAGAAGAAGCTCAAGAAGAAGCCAATTTGTAACTTCGTGGCTTAGTTGGGTCTAAGAGATAAAAATGAAAATGAAGGATTTGGTGTCTTGTACTTTTCGCTTTTAGGTGTTGTTTATATCTTGCCTCTCATAGTCCCATAGCTAATGTATAGATCTAACAAAATTTTGATATATATACAACAACTCTATAATGAGAGAGATGAAGCAACAACATTTATGCACAAACCCTTTCACTGTCCTTTGTTAGAAAAAAGGTATAGCTTTTTTTGGTCTACAAAGACATAGTTAATTAACGTCTCCTTTTGATTTAATTATTAAGATAAATATGATAATTGACTTTTTATGTGATTAATGATATTGTTTCAGAAATGAGTTAAAATAAAACCTAAATGAATTGAAGGATAATTAGGTTGAAGAAGATTGACTCTTGAAGCAATATAAAGAAGGTGACTTCTCTTCTACTCTCTCTTGAGAATAGAAGAGAAATATCGTTTCCTTGAAAATGCAATTTTTCTGTGATTTCATGAGAGTCTTAAGCAAATTCTAGTTAAAAAATAAATAAAATAATAAGTTATGAGTTTTCCCGTTAATTAGCCAGCTAATTAAATGCTTGGGAATGATCCACAAGTCTACGTCAAAACCCTTCAAATTCCCAGCTGTACAATAGTTCCGTTGAGATTCTGCCACGTGTCACACTTAATTATCCATTATCTTTTAATTAATCATCATCATCCCATTATCTCTGTTTTTTTTTGTATAATAAAAGTGTGAATAGTTAAAATTGAGCCTTTTGATATATGATGCACTGTTATTTACTACAGTCTTTAACTCTTTATGAAAAGAAAAAAATTGGACCACTAGATTCAAAGGATATGATCACTTAGATTAATTTAGTAAGGATATCTCTTAATGACGAAATGATTTGACACGTGGACTACAGCTGCATACCAGTAATACAGCCTGGTTTTATGGTCCAAATGTGGTCCACCTTCAAGCCCATTACGGCTCCATGGGGCCTTATGGTCACTGTAGGGCCTACCCAAAATGTCACTTTAATTAAACAGTAATTAAGAAAAAAGTCCAATAACAAAACTTTATAGAGAAATACGTTGAAGGTTTTATAGTAGAGAATATTTTTTATCGTAAAAATATAACAAGAAATAGTAGCTCCGAAACTAACCAACTAACAAAATAGCCAAATGAGTTTTTTTTTGTTTTTTTTTTTTGTTAAGGGGTTTAGCCGAATGAGTTACCAACTTTTATTTGGTCCATATATAATAAGGCCGGATCTGATAATAGCAAAGTGAAACATTGACTTAGGGCACCTATTTTTGTGGGATCCCGTTTTCAAATTTTCTTTTAATATATATATATATATAATATTGATATATATATATATATTATCTATAATAATAAAAAATAAGTGTATATTGTTAAGATAAAGAAGAAAATAAAAAATCAAGTGTATATTCTCTTTGTTTTTGGATCATTTGTGTTCTGTTACCAATTTTTTAATATGTTTGAAACTATGTTTATGTTTGATTATGTTTGTTAAGAGCCCCTATGTTTTTATTTTTTTAGGGCTCCCAAATTTTCAGAACCAACCCATTATATATATATATATATATATATATATAACATCATTTAAATCAACAAAATCCGATCTATAGCCAAATCTTTATTTCGTAAAGAAACATAACTCGACTCCATCGGAAGTACCGCAAATATGAAATGGTTACAACTGTACCACTTAACTAAAAAGACTTTCCTATTATGTCCGTAATTTTTTTTTTTTTGAATTGGGAAAAAGAAATCTTATTATCCATAATTATATAACACTATTTCGTACTTGTTTCATTGTTCCAAATTTTTTTTTTTTTTACAAAGAGCTTATAGCTATTAATAAGTACTAAATTTTATCTATCAAAACTCTGAGTCATACATTAGATCATTCAATTGTGTTGAAATGAATAGAAGGATATGCTTTTAAGATTAAATCTCTCAAAAATTTAGTCAAATACGTCATTCCATCCAAAATTGTATTCATTTTTTTTTGTCGACATCCAAATTTTATTTACAAAACTGAATTTAAAATTTCCTTTAATTAATAGTTGATAATGGATTCATATAATCCAATAACAATAAGATTAGTTTATTTGGTTGGTCGGTCACATACATTGACTTGTATTCTTACAAGAGACAGAGACAACCCACACGGTTGTTCATGATTCTAAGACCTAACAACATTTTTTCTTTCTTCTGATTTGTATTTTTTCTATTGCATAAAGACACTCAATAATACTATAGCCTCATATATTATTTTTTCAGGAAAATGTTCATAACCAATTCATTGATTTATAGACCGAAAACAAATTTTAATCATTGTCGACTGTTGGGCGGTGCTTTTTCCTTGAACTCTTTCGCCGCTCGAATCCATACCAAATCTTATCTATTCACAAATTATTTGGTTTTTATAAGTATCAACGCATTTATATACCGACACGTTTTTTCATCAACAACCATCGTTTGAAAGTTTCGGGTATTCGACATTGTTGAAGATTCACTATTTGTATTGACTACAAATTTGTAGCCGTTAGGGAGTTTTTTTTTCTCAAAAAAACTGTAATTCTTTACTTCTCAAAAGCTTTTGTGATTATGTGAGACTAGAAGTAAAGAATTACAGTTTTTTGAGAAAAAAAAAATTATTCTTGTTAACAGACAGTAATGCTTTTGAGAAGAAAAACAAACCGAACAAAGATAAGAGAGAATTTCGTCATAATGTTTAATATCGGAACCGAACCAAAATTGGTTTTTAAACCAATTAAGTCATTATTTTAAAATCTAAAGAGCAAAACCAAACCAAAGAAGGGTTTTTGTGTGACCAAAACCAAACCGAATCTAACAAGCTGAAACTTATCTAATATCTACTATAGAGGAGCTAAACCGACTCATCATATCTCCTGCCGGAACCCGGAACCAAGAGATTAAATCTCCAATTCCCATTTCAATAAAACTGTTGCTAATATAGATTCTGATAAGCTACATTCTACAGAGGAGCTATTTCAGAAGAAAACAGAAAGGTTGACTAAGTCACGGAGTTTGCAAAAATAAAGAGTTGGCTAAGAGGTTTTGCTATCACTTACTCTTACCAACTCCAAAGGCACCTTCTTATCTGAAAAAGTGAAGGCACTATCAGAAGCCATTAGATTCATAATCACGAGTTTCACTATGTTGAAGAATTTTTTCTTACTTTTTGGAAGTTGACGACAAGTCAGGAAAATGAATTTTTAAGCTACTTTGCAATACATGGGATGGTCTTAATATGGACATTGATGATGTCAGGAGACTAGGTTATGACAATGGATCTAATATGAAAGAAAAAAACAAGGGAGTGCAAAAGAGATTGCTTGATATCAATCCGAGGGCATTTTATACACCAAATGCTTGCCATTATCTGAATTTGGCTGTTTGTGATATCGCTAAATCTTCTGAAAAGGCGATTTCATTCTTTGGGATCATCCAACGTTTATATTGTTTTTTTCACCTTTTACGATTAGGTGAGAGATGTACAAAAAATTGTGGGAGGCCTCACATTTAAATCTTTATCGGATACGCGTTGGAAAAGCCATCTTAAAAGACTCAAAGCTGTATGTTTTAAAATTCCAGAAATCAGAAATGATTTACTTTATTTCAAAAACAAATAGTGATGATCCACAAGCGTGGAATGATGTTGAATGTCTTGCAGTAAGTGAAACACATGGAATTGGAGGATTTAAGTTTTTGTTTGGTATGGTTATCTCGTATGATATTTTGTTTGTCGTGAATACAGTAAGCAAGATGCTACACTCTAAAGATATGGATATCGATGATGTCATTACTTAACTAAAAGGGTTAGACTCTTTTTCCAAAAGTATAGAGAAACAGGTTTTCAAGAAGCAAAAGGGGGAGCTTTAAAAGTTTCAGTTGATATGGGTATTTAGCATGTGTTTAAAAAGAAGAGTAAGCGCCTTATTAGAAGAGAACGTCACTATGATTAGGAACCAAAAAAAAGTTATGATGTTGGACTCGTTTTAAGCTTGGAGCAGGATTTCATAATTAATTATTTCATCAAAATCGTGGATCAAAGTCTAGTTTCTTTTCAAACAAGGTTAGAACAATTTCAAGTGTACGAAAATATTTTTGGATTTTTGTTTAGTTTACAAAAGCTCAACTCAGCAAATGAAGATAGTTTGAAGACATCATGCACTAACCTTGAAGCTTTTTTTAAGCATGGAGTGATTTCAGATATTGATGGGAATGATTAATTTTTGGAAATTAAAGTCTTTATAGAAGTTCTAACAAATGATTTGAAGAACACTGTAGAAGCATTAGATTTTTAAAAGATTGAAGGACTGTTATCCAAATATATGGGTTGCTTATAGGATAATGTTCACTATTCTGTTTTCAGTTGCCTCGGCTGAAAGAAGCTTTTCTACGTTGAAGTTGATAAATTCTTACCTACTGTCAACTATATCACAAGAAAGGTTAAACAGATTAGCTATATTATCGATAGAAAAAAAGCCATAGTTAAAAACTCGATTATACAAGTTTGATAAATTCTTACCTATGGTCGACTATGTTACAAGAAATGTTAAACAGATTAGCTATGTTATTGATAGAAAAAGCCATGGTTAGAAACTTTGATTATACAAGTTTGAAGGAAAATTTTGGAGAGAAAAATGCAAGAAGGATTTTTTCAGAAATGTTAAATTGTTATTTTCTTTTAAGATATTATTGTGCTTTTTTAAAATGTGAGTTTTGTTGAGACTTTTTTTACTTTTTCTTTATTAAGTAATTCAAGAACAATTTGCTATACTGTGAAAATGAATGTTAGTGTATTTTTTTCGTTTGGGATCCCGAATTTCTCAGGACCGGCTCTGTATTGAAGAAGAGAAGAGATGTCAATTTTTCTCAAAGAAAATCAGAATCGTTTTTTTCTTTGAAGGTAAAAAACTAATTGAATGATATTTGTATGTTTGTTTTCTTTATTTGTGTTAATTTGTATTGTTTATGCATTCAGCAAATTGAATATTTAGATTATATAATAACTTTTATTTTATATGTATAATTTTGTTTATTGATGAATGCTTATATTTGTAATCCTTAGACCGCAGAAAGATGAGTTCATTAAGAACATATCTATCAGGGTGTAAGAAAATAGTAAATAAGAAAAGAGTAGACGAATCGGTGAAATCTCAATTTGATTCCCTTTTCAGGCATTTTAAGAAACCAAAACCCTCTTAGAACTGATGAGGTTTATGGAACTGGAGAGTTTGATGAAGTTGATAATGAGGATGAAATTAGAAATGAATGTGAAAATGAAAAGCAAGGAGAGAATGAGAATTGGGTTGAGACAAATGATGAAGATGTCAATCAAAACGAAGAGGATGGGCACTTTGAGGAACATGATTTATCTTTGGATATTATGGATCCTGCTTGGGATTAGGAACAAATTGATCAGAGGTTAAGAGAGGATTTGGTTAAAAAAGGTCCTCTTGCACCACCATCTTAAGATTACATATTTCCCAAAAATATTAGTGGTAGACATTTTTTTCACATGCATTACAAGAGGCATTTGAAGAATGGAGATAGAAAAGACAGGTGTTGGTTGATATACTCAACAACATCAAATAGAATCTATTGTTTTTTTGCAAGTTGTTCACTCGGCACATAGATACCATTCAACTAGCAAGCATTAGTTTCATGGATTGGAGCAATATCGTATTAAGGCTTAGAAACCACAAGACTAGTCATGATCACATCATGGGGATGAGCCAGTGGATGGAACTAGAATTGAGGTTGCAAAAGAATCAGACAATTGATAAGTGTGCCCAAAAGAAAATCAACAAAGAGAAGAATCATTGGAGAGAGTTGTTACTGAAATTATTTGAATTGGTGAAGTATCTGGCCAAGATAACAATGGAAACATTCTGAAAAATATTGAAATGATTGGTGAATTTGATGCAGTAATGTGGGAGCACATTAGAAAAATTATAAAGAAGGAAACTCACTACCATTACCTCAGTCAAAAAATTCAGAATGAGTTGATGGGAATATTAGGATCTGAAATCAAGCTCATGATCATTAATAAAATTAAAGTGGTGAAATACTTCTCTGTTATTATTGATTGTCCTCCGGTATTAGCCACAAAGAGCAGTTGTCTCTTATTATTCGATGTGTGGATGTATCCGTGGATCCAACTCATGTTGAATGTTGAAGAATTGTTTCTTACTTTTCTGGAAGTTGATGATAAATCAGGAAAAAGAATTCTTGAATTACTTAATTTGTAATATATTGGATGGTCTTAATCTGAACATTGATGATGTCAGGGGATAAAGTTATGACAATGGATCTAATATGAAAGGAAAAAATAAGAGAGTGCAAAAGAGATTGCTTGATATCAATCTAAGGGCATTTTATACATCATGTTCTTGCCATTATCTGAATTAGACTACTTTTGATATCACCAAATCTTCTAAAAAGGCAATTTTATTCTTTGGGATCATCCATCGTTTATATTGTTTTTTCCACCTTCTACGATTAGGTGGGAGATATACCAAAAATGGTGGGAGGTCTCACACTTATATCCTTATCAGATACGCATTGGGAAATTCATCTTAAAAGCGTCAAAGCTATACATTTTAAAGCTCCAGAAATCAGCGATGTCTTACTTTACTTCGTAAAATATAGTGATGATCCACAAGCGAGGAGTGATGTTCAGAATTTTAATTATTTCATCAAAATATTGGATCAATGTCTAGTTTCTTTTCAAACAAAGTTAGAAGAACGTCAAGAGTATGAAAATATTTTTAGATTTTTGTTTAGTTTATGAAAGCTCAACTCAGCAAATGAAGATGATTGGAAGACGTCATGCACTAACCTTAAAGCTTTTCTTAAGCATGAAGCGATTTCCGGTATTAATGGAAATGATTTAGTTTTGGAAATTAAATTCTTTAGAGAAGTTCTACAAAAGGATTTGAAGAAAGCTGTAGAAGTATTGGATTTTTTAAAAGATTGAAGGATTGTTATGCAAATATATGGGTTGCTTTTAGGATAATGCTCACTATTCTGGTTTCAGCTGCCTTAGCTGAAAAAAGCTTTTCTAAGTTGAAGTTGATAAAGTCTTACATACGGTCGACTATGTCACAAGAAAGGTTAAATGGATTAGCTATGTTATCAATAGAAAAAGTCATGGCTAAAAACTTCGATTATACAAGTTTGATGAATGATTTTGGAGAGAAAAATGCAAAAAAGGTTTTTCTCAGAGACATTAAATTATTACAAAAGAATGGAAAGGTTGTAGAGTCTCCCAAGTCGTGCATAATCACAAAAGAATGGAAATGTTGGACATTGATAACAATAAGTGGAAATAGCTCCGGTTTAGGAAAGTGGATGTGCAAATGGATCAGCCTGATTTCGTTGGATACTGATACATGTAAATATTTTCCTTCAAGCCTCTGGATGGAAGTAATTAAAGATCATACTTCCTTATTGAAAATCCCTATTAGGTGGCTCTAGATCATCTCTTGATTCAGTCCACCATGGCTATTTTCTCTCGATCATTCTCCTTAAAATAAATAGTTAGTTGGTGAATTTTGAATCCACAGTCAAATGGTCGAGTGAAATCTTTGTTGTGCAGCTTTGACTTATTTGTGATTGTTTCTGGGTAGACTTTGATGAATTTCTCTTCAATTCGATCAATCCAAAGGTGTTTGGCTTGATCGTTCTCTTTCTTTATAGTGGACTTGTTGGTGAATCTTCAAACCTAATTTATTTGGTCGAGTGAAATCTTCATTGGAAAGTTTGGCTTGTTCGTGATCGATTCTTAGTAGGCTCCGATGAACATCTTCTGAACTCGGTCAATCCACAAGTTTTTTACCTCGACCATTATCTTCTTTATGGTGGAATTTTGGTGAATCTTCAAGCTTGGGTCTTTAGGTCGTGTGGATTCTTCGATGGGTAACTTGACTTGGTTTTGGTTAATAGTGTTTTTTTTTTCTGATAAAATTTGAATATATTACCAAAAGGAAACAGGTTTGATTACATTTGATTCAAGGGTAAGGAGCTTCTAAGGCCAAACAAATTAAAAAGCCGTGGAGAAACTGAATTGAAGGCAATAACGAGCTTGAGATACGAGTAGTTCCGAGATTTTATGGTTTTGTCATAAAAACTTAATTAAAAAGCTCGATTTCACGATTTTAGCAAAAAAATGTAATTCCGAGATTTTATGGTTTTGGTGGAAAAACGTTATTTTACGAATTTTTTTGCCAAAATTGCAATTTCATAGTTGTTGAAGAAAATCGACATTTTAGGATTTTTCGTAAATATTGTTATTTCACAGTTTTGAAAAAAATTGCAATTCCAAGATTATATGGTTTTATCGCAAAAGTATAACTCCGCGATTTAGTATTTTTAGCGTGAAAATATAATTTTACGATTTTTATAAAAAAGCTCAATTTCACGAATTTGGCAAAAAATGTATTTCTGAGATTTTTCGGTTTTGGCGGGAAAACACCAAATTGCGATTTCATAGTTTAGGCGAAAAAATATCATTTTACAGTTTTCGGTCAAAATTGTGATTTTACGGTTTTAGAAGAAGAACACATTTCCGAGATTTTGTATTTAGATAGATCATTTGGATAGAAATGATAGATGAGCTAACGAACATGACCTAAGTCAACCAAATAGATAATAATCCACAGAAACCATTGCAAGTTCGTTGTGCCAGAAGACTATCCCGGATGTTGCGGTCTAATTGAAAAAACCGCAATTTATTGTTACGTTTTCGCCAAAGAGAAAATTAAATAGGGTAGCTTTTATGGAAATTCGCTTCAGCATTTTAGGAGTTAAACTTGAACCAGTGGCAAGCCAAGTCATCATGGTGGACCAATCAGCAAGATCCACCATCTTAGGGTTGTTTAGTAGTTAAACATCTTCACTTGATCTTTCTTGGCTTCAAGTGAGAATCCTCTAGTAAAACTTGGTCTGTGTGGAATTTATTGATATAAATTGATATTTGTTGGGTCATTGAGTCTGGAACATATCAAATAGTCTCTCCTTTATTTTTGTCATGTTCTCCAAGGTTATTCGTCTCCCCTTTGTCTTTGGTGTATATAGCATATATTCTATCTTCCAATCCCCTCTATGAGAATTATCAATGTTGTTGGTTCGATTATATCATCACATACATACAAGCAACATTTGTTTTGGTATATTTGATGTATTCATGAAACATTGGACTGGCCTGTTTAAGTTTTTGGCCAGATTTAACCGCAAACAAACAATTTTTTTTTTAATTTTTTTGTTTAAACAGGAGTATTTACGAATACATATGAAGTCGGGTAATCACTTCTTGTTCAGATTCTGGGGAAGATCTCTTTACGAATACATATATACTTTTCTAATTTGATTTCGGGATACGAATTATCTAGCTGAGCTTGCAGGATCTTTTTCAACAATTTTGTAAAAATGGTAGCATTACTCATATGTATTCAATGACAATGAAAATATGTTCCAAAAAATTAAATTGAAAAGAGACATAATAGATTAATATATATGTAAAATACAAACATTATAGTATAATAAAATAAAAGTAAGAAAAAACATAAATTTGTCACACACACACATATATATAATAAAGTCCATGACTCCATGGTAAAACTCATAAAGGAAAAGCTTACTGATTTTTTAAAGTCAAATAGACATCTTTCAATCTTTTTTAAAGGTTATCTGAAAGTTTCTATCCTTTGTTTTGTTTTCAAAATAATATTCTTCTTTCTCCTTTTACAAGCAAAAAAAAAGAAAGGCATTAATTATCTATACAAGTACACAAACAAATAACTTAGTCTTCTTTAATGGAAAAATAGCATTTTTAATCTTGAAAGTATCAGATGATAACACTTTAAACCTCAAAAATATTAAGCTAGTACTTTAAACCTTCAAACTATTTTTACTAACATTTTAAACCTTGAAAAACTATCTTCCATGTTTTCTCTGCCATAAAATTCTCTACAAAATAGTTACCAAAAAACTGAAGAAATTTCTGACGGTAATCCGACAAAAAAATTCTGAACATAATCTAATGGATTTCTGATAAAATAGTTTAATCAGAATTTTCAAAATTCAAACGGTTATATCAATGTACATATTTTCTGATAGATTTCTGACAGTTACTCAAAAATCCGTCGGAAATTTTTCGACGGATTATCGATAAAATAGTTTTGTCAGAAATCCATCTGTCGGAAAATATGTACATTGATAATCCTTCAAAAAATGTTAGTAAAAATACCTTCAAAAAATTTTGTCGGGTTATTGTCGGAAATTCCGTCAATTTTCCGGTAACTATTTTGTAGTAAAATTTATAGTGGAGAAAATGCGGGAGCTAGTTTCAAGGTTTAAAATATTAGTAAAAATATTTTAGAAGTTTAAAGTATTAGTGTAATACCTTCGAAGTTTAAAGTGTGAGAATCTAACACTTTTAAAATTAAAAATGTTATTTTCCCTTCTTTAATACTCCCTCCGATCCGTTTCACAAAATATATAATTTTAGAGTTTTATTTTGTTTTACAAAGAATGTTGTTTTATGTTTTCAATGTGATTTGTCAGTCTAGTTTCTTAATTTACCCTCAACCCAAAACTAATTTTTAAAATTTAAATCATTAACCGCTCATTAAATAGGGATATATATATATATATATAAATAATTTATTATTTTAATTTATGTGAAAGAAGTGAGAACTATCCTCTTTTAGAAATGGTGGGAGTAATACTTGGATTTAACTCTTTTGTGTTTTACACACTTAACATACGCTAACATTAAATGTTTGTAGTTGAACTTTTATTTTCTTACCAAATTTTTCTGTTAATTAAATGTTTAGTTACTGCATTAATTTAAGGTTTTTCTTTGTTAACAAAGGGAACTACGTTTTCAATTCTGTTCAAACAAATCTGTTAATATCTCTTCAATCAAAGGTACAAAATCCAAGTACAAAAATAAATTTAGGTGTTATATTGAGATTAAAAAAACTAAGCATTTTTATATAAAAAATAAAAAATTATAGATTAAAAAAAATTATTTAGAAATCCAAAAAATCATTGTATATTTATTGGTGCTAAATAGTTTGTGGTTTTTATATGTAGTTGGATTTCCTTTTTGAGTATATATGAATAGATGCAGTCATGAAACATGACAGAAAAAAACATCGGAACTACAGAGAATATACCTAAGAATATGTGCATGGACCTACCAACCATGCGCCTCTATATACAAATTTGTATATATATGGAACATGAATTTCATAAACAAAGAATGTGTAGTACACATGCCAGGAAGATGGTTACACCATTAGATGTATAATCTGCTGTAATTGAGGGGGAAATTGATATGAAATGATAACAAGTCCTATGAATTACAAAAAAGTCATATGATTAATTATACTCAATGCCCACATTTGTTTCTACGCATGTAAGAAAATATTATTTGCCAAAAATATTGTTTATCAAAAATATTTTCTTAACCAAAAAATAAGAGGATACTTGATGTTCTTGATTGTTTCAAACCAAATTAGTTATGTTTGTGTTTGCATCTACATATTAGAATATTGTATATTCATTTAACATACAAGAACATATCATTATTTTATCAAACATCATTTTTAAATTAACTAGGCAAGGTAATCTATATTGGTTTATGCTTAGTAGTAAACTTGTCGTTGTATCATCATCATCTGATTTCAAACTATTATAATATATATTATCTTTTATTGACAATAAAATATTTGAAGTAAATTATTATTTTTTTCCAAATTTTTATTTAAATTATTTAATTGAATTGACACCTATATTATGGTTTCAACTAAAAAAATCAGAACTTTAACATACATATGTAAACGCATTGGCAAAATAAAAGAGAAGAAAAAGACAATCAAATCAAAAGATAATTGAAATCTTAGCACTTAAACGAAAACGATTATAATTCTGGGAAATTATTATAGATGAAACGTGTTGAAGGAACATTTTCAATAAGAAAAAGTAAACATTGAAAATTGGATTTTGTAGGCTAGTGAAGAGATAGGCGTATATACATGGTCTGATACCAAAGGACCATTTTCTCTTTTGTTCTTTAACACAATTTTTGTCATGAATAATACTTTTCTACAAGAATTTAGAAACTTTTTGGATCAAACACTATAGCTTAGAATCTTAGACTTGGCCCATTGCTCGGTCAAAAGATAGTCTTCTAAGTGTTCCAACAACTTCAAACATCAAGAATGCCACCATCAAGAGAAATGCTTTTAAGTCAAAATTAAGAATCTAAAACATATGTTATCATTTTTCAGTCACATTAAAATACCTAATAATGTCACTCAATATTCGAGGCACTATTTTGATGACGTTTACATTGAATAAAGAATTTTATTATTAATTATAAGATCATGGTTCTTTCAAATGAATTCATCACGTTTAAACACAATAAAGAAAAAAGCCCTGAATCAATGTGAAATTAGTACCCAAAAGAGAGTAAAATACGTAAAGTGGTGAAAATTTTGTACAATTTCGTTTAAATTATTATTCTTTTTGATCACGAAGTTTAAGTCTAAAAATTTCGTTTTCATTCTTTCGCTCTAGTATTCGTAGATCAGATTTAGAAGCCAGTCTTTAATTTATTTATTTTCTTGAAAATTGATATCTACATATTTTATATATTTATTTTAATCACTTTTCATCTCATTTTGCACACTTAGAAGTGTATATATGCATTTGAATCTCACTTTTGTATTATCTTGCATTTTAGAGTCCTCGATTGTTTATATTGTATTTTATAAAGTTTTTGAGTCTTTTTCAGTGCTTATGAGACTTAAAGGATTTTGTGAAATGAAGAGAGGAGCAAGAAAAGATGAAAAACAAAGTAAAGAGAAACTTGTAGCGGTCACATAAACCGCTCAAAATCTAAAGTGGTTGAAAGATTGCATCAGACAAACTTTTTTCCATGCCCAGTTTAATCTTCAATTCGGTGTCAAGAAAGTAAATTGAGTTAGCTTTCCAATAAAAGTGGTCTCTAGTTATTTGACGTATTTCAAGAGTTATAGTCGAATTACTGGGCACATATTAGCTCTGCTGCGAATGAAGAATGAAGCATAATTTTGTGTTAACCAAAATGTTTAGGGTTGACCCGAATATTTTTGTTGCCTTCATATAAATATTTTTCAAAACACCAAATCTAAGTTTTCTTCTCTAGATGTTTTGGATTGATCCTCATCATATTATTCTTTACATATCTAGCAAACGAGAGTTGATGATTAGGGTGTTTAGTGAACATATTGAGTTATTTTTTAATGCTTATTGATTATTTGATTGCTAACGAGAGTTATTGATGGTTGAATGATTCGTGAAGTGATTAGGGCCATGAGAGTGAATTAGTCATGTTTGTGAATTTCATGTTCTAGGATGATGTTTAATTCAACCTTTTGCATCATTTTTTATTGTCAATTCATTCTTTTGATAGTAAAACTCATGGTCCAATGCCTTTCTCTCTCGTTTTTTTTTTGTATTTCACTTTTTTTCTTTTCATTCCTTTGTTTTATGAAAACCAAAACTAATTTTCTCTAAATTAATTTGAATCTCGCATCTCTAGTGCGTGGTCTTTAATCCTTGAGGATTCGATCCTAAAGTGCTATGCACTATAGGTTTAATTGATAGGCCTAAAACTTTTATAGATGCAAGGATTTACCAAGTTGATCATGACTAAGGTTGGAGATTTGAAGATTATAGTCAAGATCAAGTATTGCATATGTGGAATATGCTAAGTATGGGAAAGTCTCTGGAAGACTCAGAAGTTTTCAAGCAGCTGGGTTAACAACTGGTTCACCTAGGATTTGCATCAGAGTCCGGTTAGGTGAAATCGACTATAAAACCAACATGTGTTCTTCTGTCGTTGATTACGTGTGTAGATTCACACGTGTGAAGTTTGTTAGACATGAGAAGTCTAGATCCTTCTTTCTTCTCGTTGTATCGTTGTAAAGGAAGTTGAGAGGTTGTTACGGTGAGCGATTATGAGTGATTGTAATCGAGAGTTCCAAGTTTAAACTGAGATAATAGATTCTAGAGTATAACTCCAGCAAGACGTAGGATCCCGAGTTTGGGATCCGAACTCGTAAAACTATGTTGTGTTATCTTATTCTCTCTCTCTTATCTCTTCTTGAATCAAAACCAAAGAGAGTGATTGTGAGCTATCAAAGAGCGGTTTAGGATTTAGGTCCCATAAATTAGTATTAGAGCACAAAGATCTGGTGCATAATTAGCATGATTCGAGCGTGAATCTCCTTTGCTCCGTTATGGATCCGGTGAATTCTCGTTATGGAAGACACGGATGTATGCTCATCTGAGTAACCTTGGACTTAGGATGTGCTTATCGCACAAGAAACTTCATCATCGGCTAAGAGTGATAAAGACAAAGACCTGGATACAATGAAGAAGATCTTGGATACAAAATTGACAAGGTTAGATTGATATGAGAAAGTAATTAATGAGATCTTCTTGAATGTTGTGACAAGGTCCTTAGGAAGATAAATCAGTGCAACACAGCTGCAGAAACTTGGCTTTTGTTGGATTGATTATCATGATAAAGACTCTACCTAATCGCGTCAATCTGCAATTGAAAGTATATGACTATCGGATGATAGATAGTAAGTCAATAGATGAAAATATTGATGATTTCTTGAAAATTGTTAATGATTTGAGTAATCTAAGTATAGAGGTCCTTGAGGAAGTATAAGCGGTATTGATACTCTAATCACTTCTAGCGAGGTTTGATCAGCTCAGGGAAACTCTATAATACAGCAGAAAAATCATCAAGTTCGAAGAAGTGGTGAGCCTAGCAAAATCTAAAGAAATGGAGCTAAAGGATGAGTTGTCTTCAAGAAACAATGGAGAAGGTAATTTGTTCGAGAAAGAACTGACAACAGGTAAAA
Organism: Cardamine occulta; assembly: GCA_028015245.1. Lineage (NCBI taxonomy): Eukaryota > Viridiplantae > Streptophyta > Magnoliopsida > Brassicales > Brassicaceae > Cardamine > Cardamine occulta. The sequence goes on along the minus strand of CM051381.1, from coordinate 12,913,270 downwards.
TCAAAGAAATAAAAGCAACAAGAATAAGGCTAGGGCTAAGTCCAAATATGGGAAAAAAACTTGTTGAATATGTGGCAAGGAAGGCCATTTCAAGAAGCAATGTTACAAGTGGTTAGAAAGAAATAAAGGAATGGATCATGGACACTGGATGTTCTTTCCACATCAAATCTAGGAAACAATGGTTCATTGATCTAAAAGAGCTCATAAGTGGAAAAGTAAGAATGGCAACAAAACACACACAGAAGTCAGGGGTATATGATCCATTCGATTCTTTAATACAGATGGTACCACCTTTCTACTGCATGATGTGAGATTTATGCCGGATATCACCAGAAATCTGATCTCCCTCAAATATCTAGAAGCAAAATGCTGCGAGTTTAAAGCAGGAAATAGAATCATCAAAGTTATTAAAGGATGCAAAATGTTTATGTAGGGAGTAAGAAGACATTCACTTTACATCTTACAGAGTTCAGGAGAGAGTTCAGAGTTTAACAGTGCAGAGGTCAAGACTACAATCAAGGGTACAAGTGAATGCGGTAAGGAAAAACTGTGGCATAGCAGAATGGGACATCTAGGTCAGAGAGGTATAGAAGTCTTAGCCAAGAAAGGTTGTTTCAAAGATAGCAAAGTGAATGATCTGGAATTCTGTGAAGACTGTGTCATAGGCAAGACTCATAAAGTAAGTTTTGGCCATGCTATGCACATTAGTAAGGAAAAGTTGGATTATGTCTACTTAGATCTTTGAGGCTCTCCTAATGTTCCCATGAGCTTAAGAAAATAACAGTATTTCATCAGCTCTATAGATGATTATACTCGAAATTCTGGATTTACTTTCTAAGATACAAGGATGAAGCTTTCAAGATTTTTGTTGACTGGAAAAAGATGGTCGAGACACAGTGTGAGAGAAAGGTTAAGAAGCTCAGAACCGAAAATGGTTTAGAATTCTATAACATTCAGTTTGATAGATTCTGTAAAGATGAAGGGGTTGTTCGACACAGGACATGTGCATATACCCCACAACAAAATGGAATAGCAAACAGATTAAACAAAACTATTATGAACAAGGTCAAACGTATGCTTAGAGAGTGGTTTGGTTCAAAGATTTTTTATTGAGCCTGCTATAATACCAGTCTATCTCATTAACAGGTCATCATATTCTGCCCTAAACTTCATATCCCAGAAGAACTATGGACCTCAGTAATGCCTTCTCTAGAAAGTTTAAGGAGGTTTGGTTGTCTTAACTATATCCATTTAAGTGAAGGAAAGTTAGAACCAAGAGCCAAGAGAGGAATATTCATGGATTATCCAGAGGGTATAAAGGGATTCAGAGTCTGGTTGCTTGATGAGAATAAGTGTGACATAAGCAGAAGTGTTGCGTTCAGGGAAGACATTGTCTACAAAGATATCAAATCAGTACACTCATGTAATACTCCCACCCTATTTTCTTCTTTAACTGATAAAACTTTGAGTTTAGATCTTGCAGGAAATTATGAGGAACATATTGATATAGCTCAAGGTGGAAGTTCTCTAGTGCAAGAATCAGCAGTTCAAGAAGAACCAAGAACAAGTCAATCAGACCTGAGGAAATATCAGCTTGCAAGAGACCGTGTGAGAAGACCAATCAAACCAACAACTAGGTTTGAAGATTATGAGCGAGAAGATGAGCTAGATGAGGATATAGCTGGTTTTTTCTACGCAATGACAGAAGATGCATGAGCATATGAGACAGTCACTTATTAAGAAGCAATGAGTGATCCATATAGTGATAAGTGGTATGAAGCAGCAAATGAGGAGATGGGTTCCTTATGGAAGAATCACTCATGGAATTTGGTGGATAGGCCAAAGGATCAGAAGTTAATATGTTGTAAATGGGTTTTCAAAAGAACGGCTGGAATATCAGGGGTTGAGTATCCAATATTTAAGGCCAGATTAGTATCGAAAAGGTATTCACAAAAAGAAAGTGTGAACTACTAAGAGATATTTGCTCCAGTAATTAAGTATGTGTCGATTAGGTACATATTGTCAGGTGTAACACATTTCAACATGGAGTTGCAGCAAATGGATGTTAAAACATCTTTGTTGCATGGATATTTAGATGAATATATCCTAATGGAATAACCAAAGAGTTTCATTGATAAAGATCATCCGCATAAGGTATGTTATCTGAGAAAATATCGTTACAGCCTTAAGAAATCGCCTAGGCAATTGAACAAGAGGTTTGATGAGTTCATGGTTAAGAATGATTATGTTAGGAGTAAGTATGATCCATGTGTGTATCTCAAGTTACAGAAGATTACATATATATCTTCTCTTATATGTAGATGATATATTGATAGCATCCAACGATAAAAGTGAAGTTCAGGTTTTGAAAGTACGATTAGGCACTGAGTTTGGAATGAAAGAGTTGGGTGATGCTAAGAAGATTTTAGGTATGGAGATTGTTAGAGATAGAGAAAGTGAAAGTATGAAAATATCTTAGAAAATTTATCGTATGAAAGTTTTTGAGAATTTCAATATGGATCAATCTAAACTAGTCTCTACACCCATGGGAGCACATTTCAGATTAAAATCAGCATCAGAACAAGAGTCAGCAGATCAAGAAGAGTTTATGAAGAAAATGCCTTTTCAAAGTGCAGTTGGAAGCATTATGTACTCAATGATAGGCACCAGGCATGATCTTGCTTATTATTTAGGATGAGTAAGTCGATTTATGAGTAATCCGATCAAGGATCATTGGTTGGCAATCAAGTGGATTCTCAGATACATAAAGGGATCAGTCGATACTTGTTTGAATTACAAAACAAGGGTGACTTTACGATTAGATGCTATTGTGATTCAGTCTATGCGGCTGACTATGATCAAAGAATATCTATAACTGGTATAGTGTTTACTGCAGGAGAAAATCCTATAAGTTGAGGGTCAACTCTCCATAAGGTAATGGCTCTATCGACTATGGAAGCTGAGTATGTTACATTATCAAAATCTGTTAAAGAAGCAGTATGGTTACAAAGTCTTGCAGCAGAGCTTGATTTCTCACAAGACTTAGTAAAGATTCACTGTGATTCACAAAGTGCTACTGCACTATCAAAGAATGCAGTTCATTATGAAAGAACCAAACATGTGGCTGTGAAGTATCATTTTATCAGAGATCTTACAAGTCAAGGTCAGATACAAGTTGTAAAGATACCAACAGCCTACAACCCAGTTGATATATTCACAAAGGTTTTACCGGTCTACATGGTACAAGAAAAATTAAAGATGCTTTGAGTTTCAAAGAACTAAAAGTATGTCCAAGTTTATGGATGCAAGGATTCACCAAGTTGATCATGACTAAGGTGGAATATGATAAGTATTGGAAAGCCTTTGGAAAACTCAGAAGTTTTCAAGCAGCTGAGTTAACAGCTGGTTCACCTGGGATTCACATCATAGTCCGGTTAGGTGAAATCCACTATTAAGCCGACACGTCTACTTCTCTCGTTGATCACGCATGTAGATTCACAAGTGTGAAGTTTGTTAGACATAAGAAGTCTATATCATTCTTTTTTCTTATTGTATTGTTGTAGAGGAAGCTGAGAGGTTGTTACGCTGAGTGATGTGATCGATTGTAATCGGAGAGTTCAAGTTCAAACTGAGATAGTAAGTTTCGGAGTATAACTCCGTTAAGACGTAAGATCCTGAGTCTGGGATCTGAACTCGTAAACTTTGTCGTGTCGTCTTATTCTTTCTCTTATCTCTTCTTGAATCAAAAGCAAAAGAGTGTTCGTGAGCTATCAAAGAGCGGTTTAGAACTTAGGTTGCACAAAATTAAAAAGAGTATCTCCTCGCTGGAATGCTCTTAGTAGTAATCTCTTAGAAAATCTCTCAAATAATATGAATAAAATAATGTGAACCACTCAAAACGTACGAGAACTCTAAAGATAAATCTCTTATTTGAGAGACTGTTGCATAGAATTCTCACACTTTTTTAAATACCCTCATTATTTCATTTATATCTTTTTATATATTATATATTATTGCATAGAAACTCTCTGAAAGACTACCACTAAATCATGCTCTGAACATAATATTGCAGCAGTTAACAAATTTAGCTTTAATGGGAAAGTAAACCTTATCCTCAGCGTATTAAGATAAGGTCAAGATGACCTTTGAATATTTCTTGAAAATGAAGGGATTTAACCCTTTTGTGGGCTTTGTCTTTGAAAGAATCTAGACTTTGTGGGTTTTGTGTAATTTCCATTATCCAATAACATATCTTCAGAGGGAAAAAATATTTTGGTTCCTTGACAAGAGTTATTTCATTTATCAAAAAATATAGTTCATGAAAAAACAAAATAAAGAAAAAAGTAACTCATTAATTGAATTTGGGCTTCATCAGTTGCGCTTCGTTAGTAGAAATTTCTTTGTTTTTGAATTTGTGTCACTGTTTTTTGTTATTTTTCTTTATTATTTTGACCAAACAGATAGATTTTTAAGATTTTAGTTTAGCTTCATTACTAAAAAGGTTTGCCAATGTAATAAATGATGTAAGATTTTAGTTTAGTTATATATATATATATATAACAAACTTTAGGCAATGTTATAAATGATGTAAGAACATTTTATAAACTTTAGTTTATATATATAACAAACTTTAGTTTTATATATGACATTTTATAAACTTTAGTTTAGTTTTATTTATAAAACAAACTTTAGTTATATATATATATATATAAGATTTTTAAAAGTTTAGGCAGTGTAATAAATGATGTAAGAACATTTTATAAACTTTTAGAAACCATTCATAAAGCCTATGTATATGTTTTTTTATTCCATGCAACTACTAGTACTCGGTAATCCATTTATTATTGGTGATGTGGGTATTGATGCTTTGCATGGTATTAAAGTGATGATGAGGAGATTCAAAAAGTGGAAAGATTCACAGGCTTTATAATATTTATTTCTACATTTACACACACATAATATATATATATATATATATATATTATGAATATAAACCATTATATAAAAGATATATATGAGAATTTACTTGGTTAGACATTTGTATTTTTATCTATATAAAAAGTTTTCTCCAAGCCGAATACATCTTTCATTTTCCATTTTATCAATTGAAAATATTCAAATATTGTGTATATATACCATATTTGCTGTGTAATGTTTTAGTGATGCGTGTTTATGCCTCATATCATATGATCCGTAAACAAGTCTACGTTCTGTTTACGCACCGAAAAAATTATTCTAAAATACATGAGATCAATTAAAACAAATGTCTATAGTTAATTAATCGTGTGTTTATCTTAGGTATGATGTTCATGTTGGGATACAAGACCCATATGAAGATTGTGTAGCGACGATGAGGCTTTACACGAGAATGAGATATCAGAGACACAAGATTGAAGCCTACCCTTTAGCCGCGGATGCGCAGAACCGTAGCAACCAAGTGGCTTGGAGGCAGAGCGAGGTCGAGAAGATGTCTCCTGATGAAATGCTCTTCATATCTCGCTCCGACTATTACTGCTGGTGCCTGGACTCTCTTGCTTAATTTCTAAAACTATTGGTTTAATCCGAGTGATCTCTCTTAAAATAAGTAATTATTAATCATTTTTAGAGATTTTTAATTTAGTTGCGTAAGTCGAACAAAGCATTGGTTATGATTTTGTAGTAGAATCTAAATTTCATAGTGTGTGTCGTGTGAGATGCATTGATTGTTGTTGTACTCTGTAATAAGGTATTGATATTAATTTCTCCAAACCAAAAGTTAATTAAATTGTTTTAGTTCTAGATATATATATGTGCTAAAAATCAACCTTAAGATTAAAAGAACATAAAAAGAAAAAGCTAAAATTAGAAAAATTAGCATGGAACAGATTACTAAATCGGAGATCTTTTTTTGTATTTTCCTTATAAACCTGACCCAAATCAAATATCAATCCATTATGAACGACAAAACCAATGAAACTTGGTCCATTAGTGCATCGCCAACCTTCACAAGAAAAGGAAACTTCGGCAAAAAAAAACTCAGCAAAGAAAAAAATACCAATTCCTAAACCATTGTCAATAATAATTAAAAAAAAAGAAGAAGATAATTTCTTAAGTTAAATATAAACATTAATTTCTGAATAAATTTCTCTCACCATGTTAAAAAACAAGAGTGCCTTGAATATACAAACAGAAATTAAATAAATTAACTACCAACTCCACAAATATGATATATAAGTTATTAAAGCCGTTATGTTATATGCTTGTTTCATCTTAAAAGATTTAACATTATGATTTGTTATTTCGTTTGCTCTTAAGGTAATGGATTAACGAGTTGTAACTCCCTCCAAAGTTTCAATTAAATTTGTGTCTTCATAAAACTTTAGCTTTGGAGTGTAACTACACCAAAAAAAACTGTGACGGTGTAAATCTCCACCAAACTTTAAATTCAGGTTATAGCTCGATCTTCATTAATGCCTAACAAACTCTGTCTAATATGACACTAAATTGGATTAAAATCACAATTAACCGAAAGATCAATCTTAAGAGATAATGGCCCAAACTCAATTGCTTATACCAAACCAAACCTTCTCTTTCCTTCGAAGATTTTAAGAGAACAAAAACAAAACAGGACAGACTAATTAAGAGACGAAACTGAAGGTAGAGGAAGGAGAAGAACATAAGTGAGAACACGAGAAGAACATAGATGTGATTCTGATCGAATTGGAATAGAGAAGACTCACTCCAAATAGCTGATTATGTGCATAATTTGTTTCAATCTGATTCTTGGATGATTAATTTTGAGGGAATGAGAATTACAGTTAGCAATTTTCTCTGAATTCTTTCATCTTTCTTCCAATCAGTTGCTTAATGGGCTGATCTTCACTCAATTTTGATTCTGGGATGATTGAAGGAATGAGAATTAATTTGTTTTTCAGTCTAATTTTCTCTAAATTCATTTTATTTTTGTTCAATGATTTTATTGACTAAAATATTTATATTTATGTTTTAAAATAGTACTTTAGCCTAAAATGCTAAAATATTTTTGACCCTAAATTATTAAAAAAATTATCCTAATATGTGTTTATTTTATTCTAATAATACTAGAATATTTTATTTTATCCTAATCTATTATGGTAAGAGAATATTACCCTTATAATATTTTTGAGATTTTCTTTGATACTAAAATTCTATTTTTGAACATAAATATAAATGATTTAGTCAAAGAAATCATTGGTTGAATTCTTTGATACATGAATACAAATCGTATTACTTTAAAAAGAAAAATAAAGAAAAATTATAATCCACTTATGCAACTAGTATAAATCATAGACTCTTTAACAATTCATTCATCATATTTTTAGAATTGGTAGTTCATCTTTTATTTTATTTTGTATGTGTATGACAAGCTTATTTAGCCGCCGACACACAGAACCGTAGCAACTAGGTGCTTGGACTCTCGAGAGGATGTCTCATGTGAGATGCATTGATTTTTGTTGTACTTTGTAATAAGGTATTGATCTCAATTATTAATTACTTGATAGGTTTTTTTTTCCAAACCAAAATTTAATTACAATATGATTCTATGATTAATTGCCTACGTTTACATAAGAAATATAAAAAGTTTTAGTTCTAGAGATATACGCTAAACAATCAACCTTAAAATTAAAAGAAAATAAAAAGAAAAAAAGCCAAAATTGGAAAAACTAGCACGAATGATAGAAGATAAATCGCAAATTCAATATTACTCTTTTAAATATATCAATGTTCAAATAAACACAAATTCAATCTCACCTGTCAAAAGCTCAAATCAACTTCAAAAGTTCACAAATCTAGAGTTTTACAGAGATGAATGAATGAAGAAGATACAAAATGTGATATGATCCGGATGAATGTAAAAACGAAACGTTGACTGCGTTTTATCAAACTTCAACTTCTAACAAACTCTCTTCCAGCTCACTCCAATCCTTAACCTCTAAGTGTCAGTCTTAACAAACCCTCTCAAGCTAATCACAAGTTCCCATATGGTTTTTAGTAATAAAACCACTCAATTAAAGAAAAAACCTTCAATAATATGTTTAATGAAAAATCCCAACTTTAAATCCGTTAATAAAAAAATCCCTCAATTTTAAATCCGTTAGTAAAAAAAACCCTGTCTACAATGCCATTAAAATTAGGGTAAATTTAAAATGCAACATTTTTATTTTCTTTTTTTTGGTCAAAAACGACACGATATGTTATAAAATAAAAACGACATATTCTAAAATGAAAAAATTAGATTATATATTCTAGCATTTTTTTATGTTTTAGGAAAGTTAGAATAGAGATTTTAGAATACATATTCTAAACATTTTAGAATTCACCTTCTACAAAATTTAGAATACACATTCTAGCACTTGTACATATTCTAAAAAATTTAGAATATGTATTCTAGGGATCTACAAAATTTAGAATACACATTCTAGCAATTGTACATGTTCTAAAACATTTAGATTATGTCTTCTAGTAAGATTAGAATACACATTCTGATTTTTTTTTAAAAATTGTTAGAGATAGAAACTGAATCTAAAATTAAAAAAACTGAATATTTTTAAATATTTTTTTAATTAAACGGATTTTTGTATATATTTCAAAAAATTATATATATTGAATATTCGTTTATTTCCCAATAAATATTATGTTTATTTAAAAAAATTATCCTATTTTCAATAATTATAATCGCTTTCGAAGTATTTGTTTTTTTCCTTTTATTGATTTATTTTGGGATAGATATTTTAGGTTTTTAATATATATATATATATATATTATTTGTATTAAAAAAAAAGGTAAAACTCTATTTGAGATAGAGGTTTTGAAATTTGTTAATTTTAAGAATTTATAATAGAGTTTCTATAATTCAAAATGTATATTTTACCAAAGTTGTCAAAAAAAAAGTATAGATGATCAAATTTGATCAAAAACATCCCATTTTAACAAATTCCCCAAGTTATTTAGAAGAAGCAACAACGAAGTGTTTTTTTTTTTAATAAGACAACATGTGATTTTATAAGTTGTCTAGAAGAAGCAACAACGAAATGTTTTTTTTTTTAATAAGACAACATGTGATTTTATAAGAGTTAGACTGATGAATATCAGCGGCCAGCTTCAATGTCCAATACTGCTACATTCTGGATGCTGTCATAGCCAGTGCTACTGGTTACGCCTTGTGCTGATAAAATTTCAACATCGAGCAAGCGCTCAATATCCTCTGGCTCAGGATACTGATCTGACCTCTGATGTTTATTTGTTTTGATTCTCAAGGCCTCAAGCTCTGCAGCTACTTCTTTCATCCTTGGCCTTTCCTCTCCCACAAGTCTTGTACACTCAAGAGCTATTCTTGTAGCTTCATTTATCTCCCTCTGATTAAACTCATTCATCACTTGCCAATCAATAACCTCATGCAACCTATTCTCTTTCATGGCAGAAGCACAGTAACTCACCACATGTTTTGACTGTTGTGGCTGTTCAAAACACAATGCCTTTCGACCTGAGAGCAGCTCCATGAGGACTACCCCGAAGCTATAAACATCGCTTTTTTCGTTTAGCAACCCTGTGTTGTAGTACTCTGGGTCTAAGTAACCTAGAGTTCCTTGCACCATAGTTGCGAGCTCCTCTTTATCCATTGGTATGTGCCTCGAAGCACCAAAGTCAGCTACTTTTGCAGTTAAGTTTTCATCTAGGAGAATATTAGCAGTCTTGACGTCACGGTGGATGATTGGAATAGAAGCAGAGGAGTGAAGATATGCTAGAGTTCCAGCGACTTCTGTGGCTATCCTTAGACGGCTTTCCCATGTTAGAGAAGAATCAAACACTGAACTGTGCAAGTGATCGAAAAGGGTTCCATTTGTAATGAACTCATAGACCAACAAGGGAAATTCAGTCTCTAGACAGCAGCCCAAGAGCTTCACTACGTTCCTATGGTTGATTTGTGAAAGCATGAACACTTCGCTGATGAACTGCTCTACTTGGCTACTGTCTCCAAGCCGAGCCTTCTTTATGGCAACTATGGATTTGTCTGGCAATATCCCTTTGTAGACTGTTCCTTGGCCTCCCTGACCCAGGATTCTGCTCTCATCATAACCATTAGTTGCTTCTTTCATGCCTTCCTCCGTAAATATTTTGACATCAAAATTTGATGTCCCTGCTCCTGAAAGTCTCTGCATCAGCATGCCGCCACCATTTTGCTCGAAGAATTTTTGCCGGAGTTCGGTGTTCTTCTGGTGCTTCATTCTTTGTTGTATACAGCTAACGACAAGCATGATGAACAAGCAGCCGATGGTGGTTCCTAATCACATGATAGAAAACACATGGATGATAAGACCCGAATTGTTCTGGAAAACAAAGAATCCACAACGAGTAGAGAGAGCTTACCAAGAACAGTTGTAATCCATCCTAAGTACTTAGACTTTTTTTTGGGTGCGCAGGTCATAGACGTGGTATTTAAGTCCTGACCAGATGGGCACTTACAATTGAAGCTTCCAATCGTGTTTTCACATTTGCTGGTATCATGACATTTAGGTATACTACTAGTACACTCATCGATGTCTGGCCCAAGGAAAAAGAAGGCAAGATTCAACAATAAATGTAAGAGGAAAACAATTAACACTCAAAAGAAGTTGATGTAAAGTACCTTGGCAACCGTATTGAAGGTATGGGTTCCCATCAAAACCTGCTTTACATTTGCAGATATAACCGTTTCTAGTAGAAGAATTGATACATTCGCTGTTCCCACCGCATATGCTTGTGTTTCCAACTTGTTCGCATGTCTGTTTTCCGATGGACCAATCCAGTACTATGGGGAACTTCTTGACATTCCGTAGATTCTGCAGATCTTCCTTAACAGAGAAGTTAAACATACCTTCGACAAGAAAGGCATAGGAGCAATTATTAAATTTAGTAGTAGACATGTTTCTGTCAAAGCGATGAGATCTGATTACAAAATCCGTGCTCCCCTGAGGGACGGAGGTCTGGCAGCAGCCATTTCCGGAACACAGTCCGTTTCCGACTGGGAGAGAATCGCATAACGACAAGCATCCAGTTGAGTAATTTCCGATAATAATCGCGTAAGTGTTACAGCCTACTGCAGTGAACCTGTTCTTGTTTGAAAGAGTAAAATTTCCAAAAGAAGTGTTGTAGGACTTTCGATCAGTCAAATTGTTGTAGCAAGAGTGGGATACAGCCTTGAGGATGCGTAGCTCGCCGCTCTGAGAAATGTTGACGACTGGAATTCTTTTACCAAAGATGAGCTTCTTCTCTGTCTCGTTACAGGTGAGATTGAAACGATCATCTCCGGGATAGTAACAACCTGAAGAAATGCCAAAAGGGTACTCTATTGTGATGTTTCCACATCTAGTTTGGCAATCCTCGCGAGGTTGAGGTTGCCCCTTGACCAGCTGCGTATAAGCAAGGTATAAGAGAATAGCCACCATGAACAGACCCTCCTGCACCTTCATCTTCTTCCTCTCTTCTCGCTCTTCTCTCTTTCTTTCTTTCTTTTTCTAAATGTGTTTCTCTTCTGAGTTTTCTCTCATCTCTCCGAGCCTTCTTAAAGCTAAGAAAACAAACTCTAGTCTTGTTCTTTACTTGTGCTCGTTGTGGCCTGTCCCCATTTCCCGACAAACTACAAAGACCAAACCAAGTCAATTACACACAAGTAGCCAAAGTAGGACGTTTAAGTCTTGGACTTTTCAACCATCTTAACGTTTATCTCTTTTTTTTTTTTATTACCAGGCAAATTAACCCTTCCCTTTACAGTTATTTCCACTTCAAAATTGATTATTTTTTGAATTATGCAAATTGCCTTGTAGGGAAGATGTATGTAGGAATAATAAGGCTCCTCTGTTTTCTTTACAGTTACTTTACGAGTTCTTTTTTTTAATACCAATATTACTAGAACTACTATTCCGGCCTTCTGGGAAACTCTGTCGAATACCATGGAGGTTTGAGATCTACTTTTCATAACTACCACAAAAAAGAAAAAGGGAAAAATAATTGGGTAAGTCATATAAGACAAATATCCATTATGTTAACCGTACAATGTATTTAACTCACACCTCACACCTCACACCTCACACGTCACACGTCACACGTCACACGTAACACGTCAAACGTCACACTCTCTTTTGTTAGTATCGAACAACTACTTGTAAGTTGTAAAAGCATCTCTAAATTTTTTAATTTTACACTATATTTCTTACTATTTATAATAATTTATTAAAATTTTAAAATTTTTATAAATAACAATAAAACATACATTAAAATTAATATAAACATTATTTATTAATAAAAAATTAAATTATAACAATAAAATTACAAAAATAAAATTACAAATTACAAGTACAATACTAAATTATTAAACAACATTGTTCCTATAATGTTCTCATATATGATCAACCAATGCATTTCGAAGTGATTAATTTACTAATTAAGAAGATAAAAAAATCTTTTGAAATTAATTTGTGTCATTCATTAGATTTTACTCATCATCAACTGTTGGATTAAAATCTTATTCATCTATCCAAAATAATTTTATATTATTTTTTTATATTATCCAAATTATTTATTTTTATATTATCCATGAATATCTTGATTTACTTAATCTACACCATTCATTAGATCCTCACATTTATCAACCGTTTGATTAAAATCTTATCTAGCATATCTTACATATCAGATAAGAAAATTTTCAAAATTTAATCTATACCATTCATCTTAGATTTCATCAACCGTTGGATTAAAATCCTATCCAATCTATCCAAATTATATTTTTCATATTATCCAATAAAATCTTGCTTCATTTAATCTACACTATTTATTAGATCCTCTCATTTCATCAACCGTTAGATTAAAATCTTACCCAACCTATCCATTATCATCTATAAATCATAGGTTTCAAGCAAAGAAAAATTCACACTTCAACCAACACCTCTTTCAAAGAAAAAATATGGAAAAAATAGAGGCTCATCATTCACTCAAAATGAAGATGAGTTGTTATGTCGTGTGTATCTAGAAATATCACAAGATCCCATTGGTAGTAATAACCAATCTCTGGGGAGATTATGGAAAAAAATAGAAAATAGTTACAATGAAAAAAAAATGAGAGTTGGGAACTTAGAAGCAGTAGATCTCTACAGGGTATGATGAATGTTATTATTTATGCTGTTAGAAGTTTGAAGAATTGTGTGATCCAAGTGGAGAATATGCATCCAAGTGGTGCATCCGAATTTGACATTGTAAGTCAATTTATCTTTATAGTCTATTTATATATTTTATCTATTTATATATTTGACAAATTTGTATGTTTTAAATACTTTACAGATGGAAAAAGCCAAAAAATTGTTGGTACAAGATCCAAAACTAAAAAAAGGTTTCAAATTTGATCATGTGTGGGTTTTGATGAAGGATATCCCAAAGTTTACAAACAATGTCAACATCGGTGTTCCAGATACTCCTAATACTGGGAATAATATTACCGGTTCTCCAACATCACAATCTCAACAATCTCAAGGAATGTCTTCATTTTCAATCAATTTAAGTAGTGATGATGGTGGATCAAATTCATTACAACGTCCCATTGGATCGAAGAAAGCAAAACTCAAAAGAAAAGTTACCGAAGGTAATAATTTAGCTCTTGACAATTTGGTTTCATCAAATGAACAAATTCTTGATTTTTTAAAAGAAAGTGCAGCAACTAGAGAAAAGGTTTATGAGATGGCTCAATTACGTATGCAAAATCAAGCAAGAAAATTAGCCCTGAAAGAATTACATGAGGAAAATAAAATGTTGTTAAAAAATTTAGACTCTGTCGCTGATAGTAATGCTTGTGAGTATATTTTATCTGAGCAAGCACGAATCATACAAAAAAAAACAAGAAAAAGAGCAATAATCTTCGACTTCGACTGAACCATATATCTCACCATAATACTTTGGTGATCTTGGAGGCTCGGGATCAGATATACCTGAATATTAGTATTGTTGTAGTGTTTGAATTTGTGTAATATTTTTGTGTTTATGTAATTTTATTTTCTTGTACTTTTTTGTTTTGTATTAAATTTGCTTAATGTAATATTGTTGTGTAAAATTTGCTTTCAATGTTTATGTAATATTTTCTATATTAACATTTTTATTTTCACTTTAAGATGTTTATTTAATAATTTAATATGTGAAAACTAAATTTATAAAAGATTTTTAAGGACTAAAATGATAAACAAATAAGTTAGTAAGATTAATTATAAGATAGATAATTAAAAGGAGTAAAATGTAAAAAAAAAACATGAAACCTCAAATTTGAGGTTTTGAAGTTGCTTTTGAAGAACAAAAAACTTCAAATTTGAAGATTTGAGGTTTCTTTTGAAGATGTTCTAATATGTGCTAAAAAATCAATCATAAGATTAAAATAACATAAAAAAAAAAAGCCAAAATTAGAAAAATTAGCATGGAACAGATTACTACATCGGAGATATTTTTTTTGTATTTTCTTTAAAATTTTATATTAGCTTCTCATAAAAACAGTGAAACTTTTTATTGCGTCGGAAGGATGAGATCTTCATGATAAGCGCTAACAACCTGAAGTCAATCTTACCACTTCACTCGACAATATCCACAAAACAAGTAGTTCAATTGTTATGTTAACCGTACAATGTATTTAACTCACACGTCACACGTACACGTCACACGTACACGTCAGTATCAAACATAAATTTAAATTTATTTTGGCTGGTAAGAACAACTTGTAAGTTGTAAATATGGTCCTCCCAACCATCTCTTCTAAATATATATGGAAATTTGGAAATAAAGGATATTTTTAAAATAATTTGTCCATCTAAATTTTTTTTGCTAAAGTTTGTTGGAGTAATCTTTATTTAAAATTTAATTCCATTATACCCTCAGTTTAAACATTTCCAACAAAATCAAATATATTATAAACCTCTAACTTAAAAAGAGGGTTTCATTTAAATTGAAAAATTAATCTACATACTATTAAAAGAAATCAGATATTTACAAATAAAAAAAATAAAAACCATAACTTCTAAAAACCATAATTTTTTATTCTTCCTTTTACGCAAATTTCTACTGATTTCTCCAAATCAGAAATTCTTCACCTCCGGCAAATCTTCTCTGATCTGTTGAAGTCTCGGCATCTTAAGGTTTCCAGCGGTTTCGGACACAAACATCTTACCTTCCTCTTCTTTATCGGAACTCCTTCTCTGCTGCTGCTTCAGTTATTCGGCGTCTTCTGTTCTCCGCCGGGTTTAGTCTGGGCGGCAATTATTGTGAGTAAATCCATTTCATTAGCTATCACTTCCTAATTTGTGCTTTTACAGTTTCTGATTTGACGAAATTGATTAAATTTCTAGGGTTTATGACTACTATTTTGGGGATTTTGGTTTCTAATATTTCATAGGTTTGGTTTTCTTTGTTTTGTTAACAGAAAACTTACTTGATTGAAGATCTCCTTCCCCTTCGTCTCTGACCAATTGTCTCCGGCGTTAGGTTTTTCCTTATCCTTCTGATCCGTAAGTCCTCATGTTCTTGATGATTAGGGTCTTTGGGATGTAACTTGTATTTGATCGATTTTTGTTTGTAGATTGATTTCTTAAATAGCTCTAAACGATTATGCACTAGTGCATTACCTTGTTTTGCTGTTTCGAATGAAAACGACTTTCTGAATAGAAGTTGCTACTTTTATTCGAGTTATTCCCGTGAATCTTCTTTAGATATACTAGTGTGATGTGACATTCTGGATTTGCGTAGTGATGAAAACAAAACTGTTAGTTAACTTGAAGTAACTTGTTTTGTTTTTGGCTTTAATCTGGTTTAAAGCTTGGTGTTTTGTGGTTATGTTCATATTGCTAAGAGTTTTGTTATGGATTCAGGTTCTGTTTATAAGCAAACTCGTGTAGACCAAGTCTTTGATTTATTAAACTCTTGCTAAATTTGGTTCTGTTTTGTGGTTTGAATTTCTTTGTTTTTGAATTTGTGTCGCTGTTTTCTTGTTATTTTTCTTTATTATTTTGACCAAACAGATAGATTTTTAAGATTTTAGTTTAGTTTCATTACTAAAATGGTTTGCCAATGTAATAAATGATGTAAGATTTTAGTTTAGTTATATATATATATAGGTCAGAAAGGTATAGAAGTCTTAGCCAAGAAAGGTTGTTTCAAAGATAGCAAAGTGAATGATCTGGAATTCTGTGAAGACTTGTCATAGGCAAGACTCATAAAGTAAGTTTTGACCATGCTATGCAAGTTAGTAAGGAAAAGTTGGATTATGTCCACTCCGATCTTTGAGGCTCTCCTAATGTTCCCATGAGCTTAGGAAAATAGAAGTATTTCATCAGCTTTACAGATGATTATACTTGAAATTCTGGATTTACTTTCTAAGATACAAGGATAAAGCTTTCAAGAGTTTTGTTGACTGGAAAAAGATGGTCGAGACACAGTGTGAGAGAAAGGTTAAGAAGCACAGAACCGAAAATGGATTAGAATCTGTAACATTCATTTTGATAAATTCTGTAAAGATGAAGGGATTGTTAGACACAGGACATGTGTATATACCCCACAACAAAACGGAATAGCAAAAAGATTAAGCATAACTATTATGAACAAGGTCAAACGTAAGCTTAGTGAGAGTGGTTTGGTTCAAAGATTTTGGGTTGAGCCTGCTTTAACAGCAGTCTATCTCATTAATAGGTCACCATATTCTGCCCTAAACTTCATACCTCATAAGAACTATGGACATCAATAATGCCTTCTCTAGAAAGTTTAAGGAGGTTTGGTTGTCTTAACTATATCTATTTAAGTGAAGGCAAGTTAGAACCAAGAGCCAAGAGAGAAATACTCATGGATTATCCAGAGGGTATAAAGGGATTCAGAGTCTGGTTGCTTGATGACAAAAAGTGTGACATAAGCATAAGTGTTGCGTTCAGGGAAGACATTGTCTATAAAGATATCAAATCAGTACACTCATGTAATACTTTCACCCTATTTTCTTCTTTAACTGATGAAACTTTGAGTTTAGATCTTGCAGGAAATTATGAGGAACATATTGATATAGCTCAAGGTGGAAGTTCTCTAGTGCAAGAATCAGCAGTTCAAGAAGAACAAGCTACTAGCATAGTTAACACAAAAGAACCAAGGACAAGTCAATCAGACCTGAGGAAATATCAGCTTGCAAGAGACCGTGTGAGAAGACCAATCAAACCAACAACTAGGTTTGAAGATTATGAGCGAGAAGATGAGCTAGATGAGGATATAGCTGGTTTTTTCTACGCAATGACAGAAGATGCATGAGCATATGAGACAGTCACTTATTAAGAAGCAATGAGTGATCCATATAGTGATAAGTGGTATGAAGCAGCAAATGAAGAGATGGGTTCCTTATGGAAGAATCACTCATGGGATTTGGTGGATAGGCCAAAGGATCAGAAGCCAATATGTTGTAAATGGGGTTTCAAAAGAACGGCTGGAATATCAAGGGTTGAGTATCCAATATTTAAGGCCAGATTAGTATCCAAAAGGTATTCATAGAAAGAAGGTGTGAATTACCAAGAGATATTTGCTCCAGTAGTTAAACATGTGTCGATTAGGTACATATTGTCAGGTGTAACACATTTCAACATGGAGTTGCAGCAAATGTATGTTAAAGCAGCTTTTCTGCATGGATATTTAGATGAATATTTCATTAATAAAGATCATCCGCATAAGGTATGTCATCTGAGAAAATCTCTTTACGGCCTTAAGAAATCGCCTAGGCAATTGAACAAGAGGTTTGATGAGTTCATGGTTAAGAATGATTATGTTAGGAGTGAGTATGATCCATGTGTGTATCTCAAGATGGTTACAGAAGATTATCAATATATCTTCTCTTATATGTAGAAGATATATTGATAGCATCCAACGATAAAAGTGAAGTTCAGGTTCTGAAAGTATGATTAGGCACTGAATTTGAAATAAAAGAGTAGGGTGATGCTAAGAAGATTTTAGGTATGGAGATTGTTAGAGATAGGGAATGAAAGTATGAAAACATCTCAGGAAATTTATCTTATGAAAGTTCTTGGGAATTTCAATATGGATCAATTTAAGCCAGTCTCTACACCCATGGGAGCACATTTCAGATTAAAATCAGCATCAGAACAAGAGTCAGCAGATCAAAAAGAGTTTATGAAGAAAATGCCTTTTCAAAGTGCAGTTGGAAGCATCATGTACTCAATGATAGGCACCAGGCCTGATCTTGCTTATTCTTTAGGATGAGTAAGTCAATTTATGAGTAATCCGATCAAGGATCATTGGTTGGCAATCAGGTGGATTCTCAGATACATAAAGGGATCAGTCGAGACTTGTTTGAATTACAAAACAAGGGTGACTTTATGATTAGACGCTATTGTAATTCAGACTATGCGGCTGACTATGATCAAAGAATATCTATAACTGGTATAGTGTTTACTGCAAGATCAAGTATTGCATATGTGGAATATGATAAGTATTAGAAAGCCTTTGAAAAACTCAGAAGTTTTCAAGCAGCTGAGTTAACAGCTGGTTCACCTGGGATTCACATCATAGTCCAGTTAGGTGAAATCCACTATTAAGCTGACATGTCTACTTCTCTCGTTGATCACGCATGTAGATTCACACGTGTAAAGTTTGTTAGACATAAGAAGTCTATATCCTTCTTTCTTCTCATTGTATTATTGTAGAGGAAGCTGAGAGGTTGTTACGCTGAGAGATGTGAGCGATTGTAATCAGAGAGTTCAAGTTCAAACTGAGATAGTAGATTCCGGAGTATAACTCCGTTAAGACGTAGGATCCTGAGTTTGGGATCTGAACTCGTAAAACTTTGTTGTGTCGTCTTATTCTCTCTCTCTTATCTCTTCTTGAATCAAAAGCAAAAGAGTGTTCGTGAGCTATCAAAGAGCGATTTAGAATTGAGGTTGCAAAAAATTAAAAAGAGTATTTCCTCGCTGGAATGCTCTTAGAAAATCTCTCAAATAATATGAATAAAATAATGTGAGCCACTCAAAACGTATGAGAACTCTAATGATAAATCTCTTATTTGAGAGATTGTTGCACAGAATTCTCACACTTTTTTAAATACCCTCATTATTTTATTTATATCTTTTTATATATTATTTGTGAAACTCTCCGAAAGACTACCACTAAATCATGCTCTGAACATAATATTGCAGCAGTTAACAAATTTAGCTTTAATGGGAAAGTAAACCTTATCCTCAGCGTATTAAGATAGGTCAAGATAACCTTTGAATATTTCTTGAAAATGAAGGGATTTAACCCTTTTGGGGGCTTTGTCTTTGAAAGAGTCTAGACTTTTGACGGTTTTGTGTAATTTCCATTATCCAATAACATATCTTCAGAGGGAAAAAAATTTTGGTTCCTTGACAAGAGTTATTTCATTTATCAAAAACTATAGTTCATGAAGAAAACAAAATAAAGAAAAAAGTAACTCATTGATTGAATTTGGGCTTCATCAGTTGCGCTTCATTAGTAGAAATTTCTTTGTTTTTGAATTTGTGCGCTGTTTTTTTTGTTATTTTGACCAAACAGATAGATTTTTAAGATTTTAGTTTAGCTTCATTTCTAAAAAGGTTTACCAATGTAATAAACGATGTAAGATTTTAGTTTAGTTTTATAAACTTTAGTTTTATATATGAACATTTTATAAACTTTAGTTTATATATATAACACACTTTAGTTTTATATATGAACATTTTATAAACTTTAGTTTAGTTTTATTTATAAAAGAATGTTTAGTTATATATATATACATATATATATATATAAGATTTTTAAAAGTGTAGGCAGTGTAATAAATGATGTAAGAACATTTTATAAACTTTTAGAAACCATTCATAAAGCCTATGTATATGTTTTTTATTGCATGCAACTACTAGTACTTGGTGTTGGCTAGTTACCTAATGAGGTTTTCTTGTTTATAAACTCGATCGACATCAAATATTCACACACACGTGCACAAATACGATAATAGCATCTTCTTTATTGTTCAAAACATATGAAAACCAAAATTGTGATTCTTTTTACTATGAGTAGCGACCCCACCGCATTAAGGCATCTACGTCAATTGTGTTTGACGTCCTTTTTTGTAATAATATTTACAAAGCTCTAAACGGTCATATATGAGAATGGTCAGCTTTGCTTTTCTATAAATACCTTCTCACACCTTCTTCATTCTTCACACACTCAGCTATAAAACCAGAACAAACTCATTGAAACGAGTATTTAAAACTCTCTCAACCCTCAAATCGTTTAGTTTTTGTTTGAAGTATCCTATACGAACCATGGATTACAGATCATCAATGGAGTCCTCGGAAACCCTAAGGTAACTATTTTTACGAAAAAAGAACGCGTGGAGTGCATGCAATATCATATCCAAATTCTATAATCAACTGATGAAAATCAATGTGCAGGAACAAGTGTGCCGCATGTTATAGGCAATTCAACAAAATGGAACATTTGGTGGAGCACATGAAGATCTCTTATCACTCGGGTCGTGAACCTACTTGTGGCGTTTGCAAGAAACATTGCCGATCTTTTGAGTCCCTCCGTGAACATCTCATTGGTAAATAATAACGTCTATATATATACTTTCCATATCTATAGATATATACCATTTCATTTTTTTTCTTTTGCCATTTCATATATACACTTTGCTTATGCAAACTTTTCTAAAAACAATTTATATCTATAGGGCCCTTGCCAAAACAAGAATGCAAGAACATTTTCAGCCTTCGCGGATGCAGATTCTGCATGGCGATTCTCGAAAGCCCGAATGCTCGTAGGATCCATCAAGAGAGATGCCAATTCTCGAGCGTCAACTCTGTAATATTCTCTTCTCATTTTTTTTTTTAAATTGAACTTGTAACCTATGAATCGACTGAAAACCAAAAAAAACAATCTATGAATCGACCACAAGCAATATATATTTACATATATCATATGATTTTTCATTTTCAGGGACTGGCCACTCGTATGTCGGCCTTAGGCCTAAGAGAGAAGGCCATGATCGACTACACGTCATCGAGGTCTCCAAGAGTGGTTGCACTCTCATGCAAGATGGTAGGAGGAGGAAGCGACGGGTCGTTGGATCTATGTGCAAGGGTTTGCATAACGGATGAGAGTGACAACGTTGTGTTCCACACTTATGTGAAACCATCGATGCCGGTGACGAGCTATAGGTACGAGATGGCGGGGATACGTCCGGAGAATCTAAGGGACGCAATGCCGTTGAATAAGGCACAAAGAAAGATTCAAGAGTTTCTTTGTAATGGAGAACCCATGTGGAAGATTCGTCCAAGAGGTGGGAAAGCGAGGATTCTTGTGGGACATGGCATCGATCACGATTTTGACCGCCTTCAAATTGAATATCCTTCCTCCATGATAAGGTTGATATTTTTATAAAAAACGATAGAGAATACTACTGTTACTTCTCTTTCGATATAACCCTTGATTTTATGTGAGTTTATAAATTAACTTTGAATTTTAATATCAATTTATTGGTGTATGTAGGGATACTGCGAAATACCCTCCATTGATGAAAACAAGCAAGCTGAGCAACTCTCTCAAGTACTTAACCCAAGCCTATCTCGGGTAATATATCTAATAAACATTTCTTTTTGTTTAAAGTAACATATTGACTGAAATACATGCATGAATTTATATATTTGTACATATGTGTGTATTTATATGTATCATATATTTCCATTCGGTAATCCATTTATTATTGGTGATGTGGGTATTGATGCTTTGCATGGGCTTAAAGTGATGAGGAGGAGATTCAAAACGTGGAAAGATTCACATGTTTTATAATGTTTATTTCTACGTTTACACACACATAATATATATATATATATATATATATATTATATATATTATGACTATAAACCATTATATAAAAGATATATGGGAGAATTTACATGGTTAGACATTTGTATTTTTATCTATATAAAAAGTTTTCTTCAAGCCGAATACATCTTTCATTTTCCATTTTATCAATTGAAAATATTCAAATATTGTGTATATATACCATATTTGCTGTATAATGTTTTAGTGATGCGTGTTTATGCCTCATATCATAGGATCCGTAAACTAGTCTACGTTCGTGTTTACGCACCGAAAAAACTATTCTAAAATACATGAGATCAATTAAACAAATGTCAATAGTTAACTAATCGTGTGTTTATCTTAGGTATGATGTTCATGTTGGGATACAAGACCCATATGAAGATTGTGTAGCGACGATGAGGCTTTAGACGAGAATGAGATATCAGAGACACAAGATTGAAGCTTACCCTTTAGCCGCGGATGCGCAGAACCGTAGCAACCAAGTGGCTTGGAGGCAGAGCGAGGTCGAGAGGATGTCTCCTGATGAAATGCTCTTCATATCTCGCTCCGACTATTACTGCTGGTGCCTGCACTCTCTTGCTTAATTTCTAAAACTATTGGTTTAATATAAGTGAGAACACGAGAAGAACATAAGTGAGAACACGAGAAGAACATAGATGTGATTCTGATCAAATTGGAATAGAGAAGACTCACTCCAAATAGCTGATTATGTGCATAATTTGTTTCAATCTGATTCTTGGATGATTAATTTTGAGGGAATGAGAATTACAGTTAGCAATTTTCTCTGAATTCTTTCATCTTTCTTCCAAACAGTTGCTTAATGGGCTGATCTTCACTTAATTTTGATTCTTTGATGATTGAAGTAATGAGAATTAATTTGTTTTTCAGTCTAATTTTCTATAAATTCATTTTATTTTTGTTCAATGATTTTTATTGACTAAAATGTTTATATTTTTTTTTTCCGCAAATAAGATTCATTATATTGATAGAAAATCCCATTGGCAAAAACACAGAAACACAAACAGAGCCTATCAGCCCAAAGAACAAATTGAAAGAGAAGAATAAGATTAAACGGCCCACCAACCAAATGAGAGAAAACAGAGCTCGTTACAGCTCAAGCTCTGCTGAGGAGAAAAAATCGGCTTCAAGATCCGACTGCGTTCCTCTCCGACAGTATTAATGGTAGTAACCAACCAGGGGCACCTTGAGCAATGTAAGATTGATCACGATTTTCCAAGGTAACGCTTCTTGCTATGCGAAGAACATGGTCATTGCAAGCTTCTGGCGTTATGGAGATAGACCATTCATCAAATATGTTCAATAGATGATGTATTTCGGAAATCAAAGCAGAAAAAATGGGGTACCGTTGAGGATTTTCAAAAGCTTTCAAAGCTTGGTCTGAATTCAACTCGAAATTAATCTTCCACTGTCTGAGAGTCCCCAAGTTTTCTGCAGCCCAAAGGAGACTCATAAGCTCTGCATCAATTGGAGATTGTATAAGGGAATAAGATCTTCTGCTATGAAACAACGGGTTTCCATGGCTATCTCATAACAGCCAAGCTACACCACAGTTCCGGCGAGAATTGATCCAAGAGCTTCCAATATTGCATTTGGAGAATGGCGGAGAAGGAGGAGACC
This sequence comes from Cardamine occulta, assembly GCA_028015245.1. NCBI lineage: Eukaryota > Viridiplantae > Streptophyta > Magnoliopsida > Brassicales > Brassicaceae > Cardamine > Cardamine occulta. The sequence continues at coordinate 12,889,741 of CM051381.1, read as the reverse complement.
ATTTTATCCTTTGAATTTCTGATGTTACGCATAGATTACGAACCGGAACTGTAGCCGAATTAACCAGGTACCATTCCTCTGCTTTTATCTGCGCCTTAATCACTAAGTTAAATGGGGATATCCGATATTTCTCAAAGATGAAAGTGTTTCTTGCTTTCCAGATGTGCCAAAGAATCCACGGAAAAACTCTTCGTATAGAGAATGCTACCGACTTGTTATCACAACAGGTGAGTATATGGTGTAAGTTAACGAAGACTGAGGAGTGTGAGAATCCCGATCTAGGCATAGGCAATCCAGCCTCACTCCAAGCCTAAATAGCCAGGGGACAATTGAATAATACATGGCATATCGACTCTGGTCCCTGGTTATATGAGGAGCAGTTTAACTCAGCATTAATACCTCTGGAATGTAGTCTCTCCGCCACTGCCAAAGCTCCTTTTAAAACTCGCCATGTAAAATGTTTGATTTTGGGAGTAGTTTTCATACTCTCGACCACATCTGCTTTTCTATAGAAGGAATGTTACGAGCCAGATTCTCCAAGTCCTCGATGATGATCTCACTTAGCTTATAACCACTCTGTGTACTGTAACATCCATTCTTCGTGAAGCCCCATGTATATCTATCTTGCCTTCCTAACACAGGCTTGATCTGGAGTATGAGCCTGATATCATTCGTTATAAACAACTGTCTAAGTAATGGTATATTCCATTGGTTTGAACCAGCGTATAACAAATCTGCAACTCGAAGTTCCCCATCTTGTGATGGAAGGAGTTCGGCCGGAGGTCTTGGAATTCCATCCCCTAGCCAATTTTCTGACCACACTTTCGTGTTCTGACCATTCCCAATCATCCTAGTCAAGCCTCTTTTCAACAGATCACGACCGAACAAAATACTACGCCATGCAAATGAGGGGTGAGTGCCAGCTCCACAGTCCAAGAATGATTGGTTTTTAAAATACATGTGTTTGAGAATCTGTGTCAGCAGCGAGGATGGATGATCCCAGATGCGCCATGCTTGTTTACCAAGCAGAGCCTGGTTGAAGCGTTCTATATCTCAGAACCCAAGACTACCCAGCTTTTTTTGGCGACACAATGACTTCCACGCCACCAAAGGTATCTTCTTCCTATCTTTTTCATTACTCCACCAAAACTCGACCATTGCACTAGTAAGGTCCTTACATGTATCTTTAGGGAGCTTGAAACAAGACATTGCATACACTGGAGAGACATAGCGACTGATTTGAGGAGAATTTCTTTTCCTCTTTGCGACAAGGTTTTGGAGAACTATCCATAAAGGCGAGATTGCAATCTTTCTCTTATGAAACTGAGCAGTTGAATTTTTGACCCATTGAAGCATTCTGAGAGGCCGAGATAGGTACCTTCTCCTCCTTCTTTATCGATGCCTAAACATCTCTTTACTTCATTTCGACTTGGTATTGTCACCTTAGCTCCAAAGATGATGGAGGATTTTTGATAATTGATGCTTGACCAGATGCAGTTTCATATAAATCCAGACAGCTTTTGATCTCCAAGCTTTCTCTACGATTAGGTTTACACATTAACAGACTATCATCAGCGAATAGCAAATGATGTACAGCAGGTCCCGTTGCAGAAGCGCGTATCCCAGTAAGATGTCCTCTTGCTTCAGATTTATTAAGGAGATGCACTAGAGCTTCCGCACATAAGATGAAAAGAAAAGGAGATAGTGGATCACCTTGATGTATCCCCCGTTAAGGTTTTATGAATCCATAAGCATTATCATTGATCAAAACAGAGTAAGTGACTGATGTGACACAATACATAATCCATTTGCTCCATTGTACATCGAAACCCATCCTGTTCAGCAATTTCTCTAAAAAGCTCCACTCTACCCTATCATAGGCTTTAGACATATCTGTTTTAATTGCCATGAATTCTTCAGAAATTTCAGCTTTAGTCCTGAGAGTGTGGACCATCTCATGCGCAATTATGACATTATCTATGATCAATCGGCCTGAAACGAAGGCGCCCTGAGTATCAGAAATTAGCTCCGGTAATATTTTCTTCAATCTTTCACAAAGTATCTTCGAGATAATCTTATAATGGACTGAACAGAGACTGATGAGTCTCATTTCTGACATCTTCGTAGCGTTCGACACCTTAGGAATTAGACAGATGTTTGTAAAGTTCCATTCCAGGGGGAAAACCGCTGTGCGAAAGAACTCTTTAATCTCTTCCATAATCGCAGGTCCAATAATGCTCCAGTGCTCTTGGTAGAACTTTCCATTGAAACCATCTGCTCCAGGACCACTACATCCTTTAATACTAAATACAGCTTGTTTTATTTCTGCATCTATGACAGGAGCAGTCAGATCCACATTCATTGCAGCCGAAACTCGGGGACTAAAGTCCTCAAAGATTGTATCAAAATCCTCTGGCTGTGAACTGGAAAACATCTTCCTGAAATAATCTGCCGCCACACTCCCTTTAGAGCCCTCAGAGAACCGCTCATATCCATGGTCGTCTAACAACATATGTATGCGGTTTTTTACTTTTTTGGTCTTCACACAATTGTGGAAAAACTTTGTATTTGATCTCCAGCTTTCAACCATTGTTCACAACTTCTGTCCTTCCAATATATCTCCTCATCTCTGTAAGCTTCTGATAATTTTTCGTTTCAGTAAATACATTCTCTGATTGTCAGGCCGAATTTTACAGATTTCAGCCTCTAACTCAGTCTTAATTCTCTGAATTTCTCTCTCTGAGTTTTAAAATAGTACTTTAGCCTAAAATGCTAAAGTATTTTTGACCCTAAATTATTAAAAAATTATCCTAATATGTGTTTATTTTATTCTAAGAATATAAAATATTTTATTTTATCCTAATCTATAATGGTAAGAGAATATTACCCTTATAATATTTTTGAGATTTTATTTGACCCTAAAATTCTATTTTTGAACATAAGTATAAATGATTTAGTCAAAGAAATCAGTGGCTGAATTCTTTGATACATGAATACAAATCGTATTACTTTAAAAAGAAAAAGAAAGAAAAATCATAATCCACTTATGCAACTAGTATAAATCACAGACTCTTTAACAATTCATTCATCATATTTTTAGAATGGGTAGGTCATCTTTTATTTTATTTTGTATGTGTATGACAAAATTGCTTATAAAACTAGGAGAAAGAAGTTTATCGAAAAACTAAGATTTATTCTCAACCTAACAAAATGTCTTTTCAGTTTCTGATCGGGAGCAGTAACCTGATTATACAAGAAGATTTTGGTAAAATCTTAGGGAAGAAGAGCAGTCTATGGGGATTCTTATATAGAAAGGAGATTAGGATTTACACATTTATCATACATGTCAAAGAGGCTAGTTTTATAGTAGCTATGAATTATGAATCAGTGTAACGCATTCAGTTTACATCTAAATTAGTATTTACTATACCCACATCAAAAGTATCATTAAAGAATAAACAAAATGTTTAATATAAATCTGTGTTACTCATACTATTAGTATGAATTTTTTAGGTAAAACAGATTTACATTAAAGATTTTGTGTATGTTTTAATGATAACTTTGACGTGGAGATAGAAAATATCGTTTTAGATATAAATGGAGTGTAGTACACTAACTTACATATTCATAACGTAAAAACATCGACAAAAATTTGGTACATTATTTATAGCTATTGGAAAACTATCTTTTTGACACATGATAAATACCTAGAACTTATTTTTCTCCCTATATAAGAATCCTAAAGATATCAGAGACCAAGAATGAAGCTTACCCTTTAGCCGCCGACGCACAGAACCATAGCAAGTAAGTGGCGTGGAGCCAGAACGAGGTCGAGAGGATGTCTCCTGATGAAATGCTCTCTGCACTCGCTCCGACTATTACTTGTTGCTTGGACTAGAACCGTAGCAACTAGGTGCTTGGACTCTCGAGAGGATGTCCCATGTGAGATGCATTGATTTTTGATGTACTTTGTAATAAGGTATTGATCTCAATTATTAATTACTTGATAGGTTTTCTTTCCAAACCAAAATTTAATTACAATATGTTTCTATGATTAATTGCCTACGTTTACATAAAAAAATAGTGAAATTTGCATAAATTGACACACATTTCTGCTGCTCCATATCTACACAGAGAACGACAGCTATATAGATGATGAACAAAAAAAAAAGATAAACGAAAAAGAAGATGAGAAAGATAAACGAAATCTTAAGATGTGGGAAGTTGTAAGTTTTCTGGATCAGAGAGGATGAAGATGAGAAAGAAAAGAAAAAAGTAAGATCACGACGAAACTCTCTTCAGAGGCGGCGGCAATGGCCAAGCTCAGAGAAGAAAAAGCCCTACATCGTGTGGCCCTGATTTAACGATCTTGATTTTAAAATATAAGTCTGCGATAACTACAAAAAAAACAAGTCTACGGTAACTAAACAAGTCTGCGGTAACTAGATTTGTCTTACAAGTCTGCGACAACGACAAAAAAAACAAATCTGCAGTAACTAAATTATTCTAAAAAGTCTGCGGTAATAGAAAATAACTATGTGAGTGTAAATAACTCTGCGATCATTCTAAAAAGTGTGCGGTAACGAGATTTGTCTCATAACTCTGCGGTAATGGCAAATAACTCTGCAAGTGGAAATAAGTCGGCGATAACGTTAACAAGTCTGCGGTAAAGAGGAAATTCACATAACTCTGCGGTAATAGACAATAACTCTGCAGATGAAAATAAGTCTGCGATCACTTTAAGAAGTCTGCGGTAACGAGGTAATTGACATAAGTCTGCGGTAATGTAAAATAACTCTGCAAATCCGAAATAAGTCTGCCATAACGCCAACAAGTCTGCGGTAACACATAACTCTGCGGTAATGGACCATAACTCTGTAGATGAAAATAAGTCTGCGATCACTTTAACAAGTTTGCGGTAACGAGGTAATTGATATAAATCTGCGGTAATGTAAAATAACTCTGCGAATGATAATAACTCTGCGATCACTTTAACAAGTCTGCGGTAACAAGATAATTGACATAAGTCTGCGGCAATGTAAAACAACTCTGCGAATAACAATAACTCTGCGATAACGTTAACAACTCTGCGGTAACGAGTTTTCTCACATAACTTTGTGGTAATGTAAAATAACTCTGCGAAATAATAAGTCTGCGATAACATATACGGAATGACATTTTTGTAAATATCGGCCCCGCTGGAATTTAATTATTAATGGCAGTTTCGTAATATTGTTTTTCTTTCTAAAACTTGTGAAGGGTACTTTTGGGTTTTAAAACTTCAAAAGACAGACTAGTAATTAAAAAGAAATGTATGTCATTCTAGTAATAAAACTATTTACTTGTGTCATTCTAGTAATCCTCCCTAAGAAATATAAAAAAATTTAGTTCCAGAGATATGCGCTAAACAAACAACCTTAAAATTAAATGAAAATAAAAAGAAAAAGCCAAAATTAGAAAAACTAGCACGGATGACATAGATAAATCGCAAATTCAATATTACTCTTTTAAATAAATCAATGTTCAAATAACACAAATTCAGTCAAATGCTCAAATCAACTTTAACAACGATGAGGTTCACAAATCTAGAGTTTTACCGAGATGAATGAATGAAGAAGAAGAAGATACAAAATGTGATATGATCCGGATGAATGTAAAAACGAAATGTTGACTGCGTTTTAACAAACTTAAACTTCTAACAAACTCTCTTCCAGCTCGCTCCAATCCTTAACCTCTAAGTGTCAGTCTTTATAAACCTTCTCAAGCCAATCACAAGTTTCCACATTTCTTCCTCTAATATATCGAGCCTTTACTTCATAGCCTTCAGCTTAAACAATCATATACTTCTTATTTCTTCATAATTCCTACAAATCTACCTCTTTCAAATAACCTTGATCTCAAGGTTCAAATGAAGGGACTCTGGATCTCACAAAGATACTCCCAAGTTGTTTTTTCTGCAGTGTTGGTACCGGGTTTAGCACCCTTACTATAAACCCGACCTAAATCAAGAACTAACTCGTTTTGAAGCCCGATTAGCTCGGCCATGAAAACTTAAACCGACCTAATCTCAGAAAAGGAAACCAAGTCAGAAAAAGAAATCAACTCAGAAAAGGAAATCAACTCGGAAAAGAAAAGTTTAGACAAAAAACAAACCTAATTCAAAAAGATAAAAAAAGCCCTAAACCTCTTCAAATCACTATACTAATAAAGAGGTACCCTCATCTTCACAAGACATGAACATCAAGACACATATGGACAAATCGACTCAGGAACCCTAATTAGCCTAAACTCTTTTGTACTATGAACTACGAATGGTTTGATCCTTTTTCAAGGGTACATATGCAGGTTTTTTCCACAAGGCACAACTGTCCCATCCATAAACCCTAATTTTCCTTCTGTAATCATTGAGCTAAAGCTTCAGAGTCTCTGAATCATAGTTACTTTGTTGCTATGGAACCCTAAAGAAACCCTAGGTTCAACAGTTGGTGCTGCTGTAGGGATAAAAGATTTTTTCACGCAAGAAGCCCAAAATCTCAACGATGACAACAACACAACCCTCAATTCTTCATTACAATAAAAAAAATCCAAGCGGCCTCTTTGCGAGGTGATTTACCGACGGAATACAACGACCCATGTGATTATAAACCTACCCAAACCGCATCCTTGCAAAGCAATTTCCCGGCGGAGTTTGACGAACCAGGTGACGAAAAACCTATCTACGGATTTCAAGTGTCATCTTTCTATCAAACCTGAATTTGCCTTAATCAGAGCTGTCTGATGATGGTTATCGCCGTTTTTCTGAAAGATGCGCAATCTGTCCGAAGCCCTAAAACGCAGATCCGTCGCTGTCAGATTGGCCAACTTCGGGATAAGTTTCCCAGTGAACCAAAAGGAACCACGTGACGAGCTATATGTCAACAGAAAGCCCCGAGACTTATCTATCTATAGAGACTGACTGCGTCTATATCGCCAAGCTCATCCGACCTACATTTCTGCATCTGTGCATCCACTTCTAGGAATGTCTTCTCCGTCGTTTATCAAACAACGTCTTCATCCACAACCTCCCCATAATTTTTCCATTTAAGATGCGAGATATATTGCAACGTACCATATCATGCTCTAATTGACGATGTCTCTGTCCTCCACCTATAAAGAACCAGATCAAAGCTCACCTAAGCTCGAGCTTGACAAACTCATCAGCTCTCCAATTTAGCATGAGTTCATCAAAAACAAAGCTCTACCGAGATCAAGACCTCATGTTTACAATGCCTTAAGCTTCATCATTGCCAGAGCGAGTTCTCAACTCAGTTTGTCGAAGAACAAAGTTTTAGCCATCGCCAAAAAAAAAAAAAAAACAGCTTGTCTACCGAGCTAAAGAAGAAGAGAGTGAACGTGCAAGTTGAGAAGAAAATACTGGTTCTTGTACCATATAGATCGCAGCACTTACAGCAAGGAAAAAGAACAGATGGGGAAAGAGAGAAAAGAAGAGAAAGAAGGAGAGATAATCAAATCACCGGAATATTATGTTCACCATCATTAGCTACCACACATCATCGTCACAAGTTGCGTATCATGAGAAAATCAAATTGGAGCAGTCGCAACAAGAAAGAACCAGATCAAAGAAGATACAGGAGAAGAAAGAGAAAAGTAAAAAAAAAACAATGGCGTAAAAGCAGTGTGGAAGAGGCAATTTTGGAGGCTTTCCAGCACCGGAAATAATGCTGACTAGGCAAGAAGAATGTACGTTTCTGATGGGTTTGAACAAACGTTTTAAGTGTTGTGAGAATGCAAATCATGCTCATGAAACCTCCTCTATCTATTTACCAAGCTTACGATAAGGTAAACAAAAAAGAATTGAAGATGAACTCGACAAGGCGCTGAAGAATGTTGATGATCCATCACAGTCTCCCTGCTTTTTTGTTTCTCTCTCTTTTTATTTAATTTTTATGTTTTCTTTAAGTCCTAGCTAGTGTTTATTTGTTAGTTTTTTTTTCAGAATAGTATTATCAAGAGTTTTTAATAATAAAGCCCCTCAACTAAAGATGAATCGTAAAAAACCCCTCAATTATATATTTAATGAAAAAACCCTCAACTTTAAATCTGTTAATGAAAACACCCCTCCGTCTACATTGCTGTTAAATTTTAAAACGCAATGTTTTCTAAAATAAAAAACTATGGTTTTTAGTAATAAAACCCCTCAACTAAAGATGAATCGTAAAAAAAACCTTTTAATAATATTTTTAATGAAAAACCCCTCAACTTTAAATTCATTAGTAAAAAAACTCCTCTGTCTACAGTGTCATTAAAATTAGGTTAAATTTAAAATGCAACATTTTTATTTTATTTTTTTTTGGTCAAAAACGACACGACATGTTATAAAATGAAAACGACATATTCAAAAATAAAAACACCATGAATTTTGATATTCTAAAATGAAAAAAAAAAATATTTTTTTTATTGACTTTTGACAGATCCAATAACCTATTAGAACATAAAATTCTTAATAATAAGATTATGTGCAATATAAAAATCAAGAAAAGCAAGAATTCATACTACATGTTGAATTCATTAGGTGGTCTGTTTTCTCTTTAAACGGTTATTACCACTTAACACTACACAATAAACAACCGTTCAAAGAGACAAAAAATCACTCAATGAACCCTGTCTATAGTATGAAGTCTTACTTTTGTAAATTTTTATGTTGCAACTAGTTTGATTTTGATGTTGCACGTAACCTTGTTATTATGAATTTTATGTTCTAATAGGTTTTTGGATATGTCAAAAGTCAATTTAAAAAACATGTCATTTTTCTCATTTTAGAACATCAAAATTCATGTATTTTCATTTTAATATATGTCATTTTCATTTTAGAACATGTAATGTCGTTTTTGACCAAAAAAAAATGTTACATTTTAAATTTAGCCTAATTATATTGCCACTGTAAACAGAGGAGTTTTTTTTTACTAACGAATTTAAAGTTAAGGGGTTTTTTATTAACGGATTTAAAATTGAGGGATTTTTTCATTAAACATATAATTGAAGAGTTTTTTAACGATTCATCTTTAGTTGAAGTGTTTTATTACTAAAAATGCTGCATTTTAAATTTTAACGGCAACGTAGACGGAGGGGATTTTTCATTAACGGATTTAAAGTTGAAGAGTTTTTTCATTAAATATATAGTTGAGGGGTTTTTTTACGATCCATCTTTAGTTGAGGGGTTATATTACTAAAACCCCTATTATCAATGTCCTATGGAATCAGATTCATGAACTGAAATTTTGAACAAGATACTCTAAGTTTTTTAATACTAGATCGGCTGCTACTGTTTTAGAATAATTGATAATCTAAATCAAGAATGTCATGTTTTGATACTCTGCTTTCTAAGTTATTTAGAAGAAGCAACAACGAAATTTTTTTTTAAATAAGACAACATATGATTTTATAAGACAACATGTGATTTTAATAAGACAACATGTGATTTTATAAGTTATTTTACAACGAAATGTTTTTTTTTTAATAAGACAGCATGTGATGTTATAAGAGTTGAACTGATGAATCTCAGCGGCCAGCTTCAATGTCCAATACTGCTACATTCTTGATGCTGTCATAGCCAGTGCTACTGGTTACGCCTTGTGCTGATAAAATTTCAACACCGAGCAAGCGCTCAATATCCTCTGGCTCAGGATACTGATCTGACCTCTGATGTTTATTTGTTTTGATTCTCAAGGCCTCAAGCTCTGCAGTTACTTCTTTCATCCTTGGCCTTTCCTCTCCCACAAGTCTTGTACACTCAAGAGCTATTCTTGTAGCTTCATGTATCTCCCTCTGATTAAACTCATTCATCACTTGCCCATCAATAACCTCATGCAACCTATTCTCTTTCATGGCAGAAGCAAAGTAACTCACCACATGTTTTGACTGTTGTGGCTGTTCAAAACACAATGCCTTTCGACCTGAGAGCAGCTCCATGAGGACTACCCCAAAGCTATAAACGTCGTTCTTTTCGTTTAGCAACCCTGTGTTGTAGTACTCTGGGTCTAAGTAACCTAGAGTTCCTTGCACCATAGTTGCGAGCTCCTCTTTATCCATTGGTATCTGCCTTGAAGCACCAAAGTCAGCTACTTTGACAGTTAAGTTTTCATCTAGGAGAATATTAGCAGTCTTGAAATCGCGGTGGATGATTGGAATAGAAGCAGAGGAGTGAAGATATGCTAGAGTTCCAGCGATTTCTGTGGCTATCCTTAGACGGCTTTCCCATGTTAGAGAAGAATCAAACACTGAACCATGCAAGTGATCGAAAAGGGTTCCATTTGTAATGAACTCATAGACCAACAAGGGAAATTCCGTCTCTAGACAGCAGCCCAAGAGCTTTACCACGTTCCTATGGTTGATTTGTGAAAGCATGAACACTTCACTGATGAACTGCTCTACTTGGCTACTGTCTCCAAGCCAAGCCTTCTTTATGGCAACTATGGATTTGTTTGGCAATATCCCTTTGTAGACTGTTCCTTGGCCTCCCCGACCCAGGATTCTGCTCTCATCATAACCATTAGTTGCTTCTTTCATGCCTTCCTCGGTAAATATTTTGACATCAAAATTTGATGTCCCTGCTCCTGAAAGTCTCTGCATCATCATGCCGCCACCATTTTGCTCGAAGAATTTTTGCTGGAGTTCGGTGTTCTTCTGGTGCTTCATTCTTTGTTGTATACAGCTAACGACAAGCATGATGAACAAACAACCGATGGCGGTTCCTAATCACATGATAGAAAAACATGGATGATAAGACCCGAATTGTTCTGGAAAACAAAGAATCCACAAGAGTAGAGAGAGGTTACCAAGAACAGTTGTAATCCATCCCAAGTACTTAGGCTTTTGTTTAGGTGCGCAGCTCATAAAGGTTTTATTTAAGTCCTGACCAGATGGGCACGTACAATTGAAGCTTCCAATCGTGTTTTCACATTTGCTGGTATTATGACAATTATGTATACTACTAGTACACTCATCGATGTCTGGCCCAAGGAAAAAGAAGTCAAGATTCAACAAGAAATGTATGAGGAAAACAATTAACACTCAAAAGAAGTTGATGTAAAGTACCTTGGCAACCGTGTGGAAGGTATGGGTTCCCATCAAAACCATCTTTACATTTGCAGATATAACCGTTTCTAATAGTAGAATTGAAACATTCGCTGTTCCCACCGCATATGCTTGTGTTTCCAACTTGTTCGCATGTCTGTTCTCCGATGGACCAATCCAGTACTATGGGGAACTTCTCGACTTTCCGCAGATTCTGCAGATCTTCCTTAACAGAGAAGTTAAACATACCTTCTTCGACAAGAAAGGCATAGGAGCAATTATTAAAGCTATTAGTAGATATGTTGCTGTCAAAGCGATTTGATCTGATAACAAATTTCTTGCTCCCCTGAGGGACGGAGGTCTGGCAGCAGCCATTTCCGGAACACAGTCCGTTTCCGACTGGGAGAGAATCGCATAACGACAAGCATCCAGTTGAGTAATTTCCGGTCATAACCGCGTAAGTGTTACAGCCTACTGCAGTGAACCTGTTCTTGTTTGAAAGAGTAAAACTACGAAAAGTAGTGGTGTAGGACTTATCAGTCAAATTTGTGCCGTCGTAGCAAGAGTGGGACATAGCGTTGAGGATGCGTAGCTCGCCGCTGTGAGAAATGTTGACGACTGGAATGCTACCAAAGAAGAGCTGCTTCTCTGTCTCGTCACAGGTGAGATAGAAATCTTTATCTCCGGGATAGTAACAACCTGGAGAAATGCCAAAAGGGTACTCTATTGTGACGTTTCCGCATCTAGTTTGGCAATCCTCTCGAGGTTAAGGTTGTCCCTTGACCAGCTGCGTATAAGCAAGGTATAAGAGAATAGCCACCATGAACAGACCCTCCTGCACCTTCATCTTCTTCCTCTCTTCTCTCTTTCTTTCTTTCTTTCTTTCTTTCTTTTTCTAAATGTGTTTCTCTTCTGAGTTTTCTCTCATCTCTCCTAGCCTTCTTAAAGCTAAGAAAACAAACTCCAGTTTTGTTCTTGACTTGTGCTCGTTGTGACCTGTCCCCATTTCCCGACAAACTACAAAGACTAAACCAAGTCAACTACACACAAGTAGCCAAAGTAGGACGTTTAAGTCTTAGACTTTTCAACCATCTTAACTTTTATCTCTATCGTCTTTTTTTTTTTTATTATTACCAGGCAAATTAACCCTTTTTTATACAGTTATTCCCACCTCAAAATTGATTATTTTTGAATTATGCAAATTTCCTTATAGGGAAGATGTATGTAGGAATAATAAGGCTCCTCTGTTTTCTTTACAGTTACTTTACAAGTTGTTTTTTTTTTATACCAATATTACTAGAACTACTGTTCTGGCTTTTGGGAAACTCTGTCGAATACCATGGAGGTTTGAGATCTACTTTTCATAACTACCACAAAAAAAGAAAAAGGGAAAAATAATTGGGTAAGTCATATAAGACAAATATCCATTATGTTAACCGTACAATGTATTTAACTCACACCTCACACTTCACACTTCACACTTCACACTCTTTTTTGTCAGTATCGAACAACTTGTAAGTTGTAAAAACATCATTATTGGTAGAAATCCAAATGGATTTCTTAAATATTATTTTAATATAAATTTGAAGGTAAGAAACTGTGTTAAAAAAACTTATGTTTTTCTGCTTTATTGGTAGAACCCCATTAGGGGTTCTTAAAAAAAAAATTTAATTAAATTTTTTTTTTTAAATTGAATTGGAGGACTTCTAGATGCCAAACCGAAAAAGCCCAAATCCAAACATCTAAATACATACATTTTTCACATTTTTTAAAGCCAAACGAAACCACACAATGATGCAACCGGAGAGAGAAACCGATCAAACTTGGGGACTGGTTTGAGCAGATGTGGGAGGAGGAAGCGCTTTACCATGCCCCATTGTGAACCCTCTGGTCCCATCAGGACTTCTCGGGCCAAGAGGACGTTTTGAGACCTCAACGGGATGATGAATATGATGGGAAGATGATGAAGCTGATGGTGCGGTTCCATGTCCTATGGAAAAATTACAAATAGAGTGTCAACATTTCAATTTCGCTTTCCCTAGTTGCAAAAGTGAAGAAAATATAGACTTTCTCTTTCATGGCAGAAGCAAAGTAACTCACCACATGTTTTGACTGTTGTGGCTGTTCAAAACACAATGCCTTTCGACCTGAGAGCAGCTCCATGAGGACTACCCCGAAGCTATAAAATCGCTCTTTTCGTTTAGCAACCCTGTGTTGTAGTACTCTGGGTCTAAGTAACCTAGAGTTCCTTGCACCATAGTTGCGAGCTCGTCTTTATCCATTGGTATCTGCCTTGAAGCACCAAAGTCAGCTACTTTGACAGTTAAGTTTTCATCTAGGAGAATATTAGCAGTCTTGAAATCGCGGTGGATGATTGGAATAGAAGCAGAGGAGTGAAGATATGCTAGAGTTCCAGCGATTTCTGTGGCTATCCTTAGACGGCTTTCCCATGTTAGAAAAGAATCAAACACTGAACCGTGCAAGTGATCGAAAAGGGTTCCATTTGTAATAAACTCATAGACCAACAAGGGAAATTCCGTCTCTAGACAGCAGCCCAAGAGCTTTACCACGTTCCTATGATTGATTTGTGAAAGCATGAACACTTCGCTGATGAACTGCTCTACTTGGCTACTGTCTCCAAGCCGAGCCTTCTTTATGGCAACTATGGATTTGTCTGGCAATATCCCTTTGTAGACTGTTCCTTGGCCTCCCTGACCCAGGATTCTGCTCTCATCATAACCATTAGTTGCTTCTTTCATGCCTTCCTCGTTAAATATTTTGACATCAAAATTTGATGTCCCTGCTCCTGAAAGTCTCTGCATCAGCATGCCGCCACCATTTTGCTCGAAGAATTTTTGCCGGAGTTCGGTGTTCTTCTGGTGCTTCATTCTTTGTTGTATACAGCTAACGACAAGCATGATGAACAAGCAGCCGATGGTGGTTCCTAATCACATGATAGAAAAACATGGATGATAAGACCCGAATTGTTCTGGAAAACAAAGAATCCACAAGAGTAGAGCGGCTTACTAAGAACAGTTGTAGTCCATCCTAAGTACTTATGCTCTTGTTTAGGTCTTTCATTAGGTATTGCACAGCTCTTAGTGGTGTTATTTAAGTCCTGACCAGATGGGCACTTACAATTGAAGCTTCCAATCGTGTTTTCACATATGCTAGTATCATGACATTTAGGTATACTACTAGTACACTCATCGATGTCTGGCCCAAGGAAAAAGAAGGCAAGATTCAACAAGAAATGTATGAGGAAAACAATTAACACTCAAAAGAAGTTGATGTAAAGTACCTTGGCAACCGTGTAGAAGGTATGGGTTCCCATCAAAACCTTCCTTACATTTGCAGATATAACCGTTTCTAGTAGAAGAATTGTTACATTCGCTGTTCCCACCGCATATGCTTGTGTTTCCAACTTGTTCGCATGTCTGTTCTCCGATGGACCAATCCACTATTATGGGGAATTTCTGGACATTCCGCAGATTCTGCAGATCTTCCTTAACAGAGAAGTTAAACATACCGTCTTCAACAAGAAAGGCATAGGAGCAATTATTAAAGATATTAATAGATCTCTGGCTGTTAAAGCGATTTGATGTGATTACAAATTCCTTGCTCCCCTGAGTGACGGAGGTCTGGCAGCAGCCATCACAGGAACACAGTCCGTTTCCGACTGGGAGAGCATCGCATAACGACAAGCATCCAGTTGAGTAATTTCTGTCTTCTTTCATTCTGGTCATAACCGCGTAAGTGTTACAGCCTACTGCAGTTAACCTGTTCTTGTTTGAAAGAGTAAAACTAGGAAAAGTAGTAGTGGTGTAGTACTTTTGACCATCCGAATTTGTGCCGTCGTAGCAATAGTGGGAAATAGCTTTGAGGATGCGTAGCTCGCCGCTGTGAGAAATGTTGACGACTGGAATGCTACCAAAGAAGAGCTGCTTCTCTGTCTCGTCACAGGTGAGATAGAAATCTTTATCTCCGGGATAGTAACAACCTGAAGAAATGCCAAAAGGGTACTCTATTGTGACGTTTCCACATCTAGTTTGGCAATCCTCGCGACGTTGAGGTTGCCCCTTGACCAGCTGCATATAAGCAAGGTATAAGAGAATAGCCACCATGAACAGACCCTCCTGCACCTTCATCTTCTTCTCTCTCTTCTCTCTCTTCTCTCTCTTCTCTCTCTCTCTCTCTGTCTTTCTTTCTTTCTTTTTCTAAATGTGTTTTTCTTCTGAGTTTTCTCTCATATCTCTGAGCCTTCTTAAAGCTAAGAAAATAAACTCCAGTCTTGTTCTTGACTTGTGCTCGTTGTGACCTGTCCCCATTTCCCGACAAACTACAAAGACCAAACCAAGTCAACTACACACAAGTAGCCAAAGTAGGACGTTTAAGTCTTAGACTTTTCAACCATCTTAACTTTTATCTCTATCGTCTATTTTTTTTTTTTTTTATTACCAGGCAAATTAACCCTTTTTTATAAATTTCATCACGTACACGTCACACGTCACTCTTTTTTGTCAATATCAAACATAAATTTAAGTTTATTTTAATTGGTAACGAACAACTTGTAAGTTGTAAACCAACCATCTCTTCTAAATATCTAGGGAAATTTGAAAATAAAAGACATTTTTAAAACAAATTGTTCATCTAATTTTTTTTTTGTTAAATTTTGTTACAGTAATCTTTATTTAAAATTTAACTCCATCATACTCTCAGTTTAAACATTTCCAACGAAATCAAATATATTATAAACCTCTAACTTAAAATGAAGGTTTCATTTAAATTGAAAATTTAATTTACATACTATTAAAAGAAATAAGATATTTACAAATAAAAAAATAAAAAATCTAACTTCTAAAAAACCCCAAATCGCAAACTTCTTATTTTTCCTTTTACGCAAATTTCTACTGATTTCCCAGATTAAATTTGGAAAAATTGCTGATTCTGGTAAATTTGCAGGGTGTTGATCATTTGAATTTCTCAATTTGTATACATTTTGTACATGTTTTCGTGTTCAATGAGAACACTATGCAATCATAGTATTTCTATCGCCAATTAAACAATACTATTTGTCTTTAGTCTCTTGATACATTAGGACTTTGCCATCTGCTGTCTCTTGTTTTAATTTGGTTCTCGTCTCTTGATAAATTAGAACTGTAGAAGCTATTTATGCTTGTGTAAAATTCATTGGATAGATAAGTATTTACTGTTGGACCACAATTTATCAAGACACATTGGGTCTATAAATTGTGTAAAAGTTGAATTGAAATGGCATGGGCCAAAAATGGCAAAACCTCATTTTTAAGTGAAATGTGAAAATTGTCCCACATTGCTTGGAAGTTGTATTTCAAAGTGATATATATATAGTCATGTTTATACATTAATTTAAATGACTATGGGAAGAGAAAATGAGAACCACACGTGCGCGCCGCTGCCGCCGTCCGGCTCGGCACGGCATGTGGGTCGTGGCAATGGAGGCCCCCACGCGCGTATCTTTCTTTTTGGGAAAAATTCGTAAGGAGTTTCTGAAACCCATTAAGGAATTCGAAAAAACCAACAAAAAATCTCTCGCCGTTTTTCTAAATTCATTGGATATGCACACAATAGTACTGCCTATCGATTCTTGGTATATAAATCAGAGATACCTGATATCCATGTTAATACAATAATGGAATCACGCAATGCGTCGTTCTTTGAAAATGTGTTTCCTTGCAAAGATACATCGTATCCAAAGCGGACACGTGATCAAAGAGACGAAAATGAGGCAAGCACCTCTGGTACTTCAGTCCACGAGGACGAAGAACATCCTGAAGATGAACCTAGGCGAAGTAAAAGAGCTCGTAAGGAAAAAAATTTTGGCGATGATTTCATGATGGTCTTTCTTTTAGAGAACGAACCAAGAACATTCGCAGAAGCCATGTCTACACCAGATGGACCTTTCTGGAAGGAAGCCGTCAATAGTGAGATCGACTCCATTATGCAAAACCATACATGGGAGATAACCGATCTACCCCAAGAGTTTAAAGCACTAGGGTGTAAATGGATCTTCAAAACCAAGTTAAAAACTGATGGATTAATTGATAAATACAAGGCCAGGTTGGTGGTGCAAGGTTTCGACAAAAAAAAGGTCTGGATTTCTTTGACACTTATTCTCCGGTGACGAAAATAACCTCTATAAGAATGTTGATAGGAATTTCAGCATTAAGAGACCTGGAAATCCATCAAATGGATGTAAAAACTACCTTTCTAAATGGTGATTTAGAAGAGGAGATTTACATGAAACAACATGAAGGTTTTGTCATCCCAGGACAAGAACACAAAGTCTGTAGACTTGTGAAGTCATTATACGGGCTTAAACAAGCTCCAAAACAATGGCATGAGAAATTTGACAACGTAATGATGTCAAACGGATTCTCAATAAATGAATGTGACAAGTGTATTTATGCTAAAAGTACTCCAAATGGGTATGTTTTGCTATGTTTATATGTAGATGACATGCTCATTATTGGGAGTAATAAAGACATGATCAATCATACTAAGACCATGCTTAGTCAGAAATTTGACATGAAAGATATGGGACTTGCGGACGTGATTTTAAGAATCAAGATTATTAGAAATTCTAAAAGAATTATCTTGTCCCAAGCCCATTATGCTACAAAGATACTTGAAAGGTTTAAAACATATTCTAATGGGACGGCAAAAACTCTAGTTGACGCCCAACTTCATCTGACTAAAAATTCAGGCGAAGCGGTGTCACAAGTGGAATATGCAAGGGTGGTCGGAAGTCTGATGTATTTAACAAATTGTACTAGATTCGATTTAGCGCACTCAATAAACGTACTTAGCCGCTACACCAGTAATCCAGGACATAATCATTGGAAAGCTATAACAAGAGTATTAAATTACTTATGTTATACACAAAACTATGGTCTGCACTATGGCAAAGAACCGGCAATTTTGGAAGGATATAGCGATGCAAATTGGATATCCGACTCCAAAAACTCAAAATCTACGAGTGGCTATGTCTTTACGCTGGCAGGTGCAGCCGTGTCCTGGAAATCTTCCAAACAAACTCTGTTGGCCAAATCAACCATGGAATCTGAGTTTATAGCGCTAGACAAAGCCGCAGAGGAAGCAGAATGGCTTCGGAACTTGTTGGAAGATATACCGATGTGGGAGAAACCAGTGCAAGCTCTTCGTGTACACTGTGATAGCCAGTCGGCTATAGCTAGAGCACTGAATAATCTCTATAATGGTAAATCTCGTCATATTAGAAGACGACATAAAACCATTAGACACTTGATCTCAACGGGAGTAATCACCATAGATTACTTCAAATCAAATGACAATCTAGCGGATCCATTTACTAAAGGATTGTCACGTGATCAAGTGGTAAAATCATCAAGAGGAATGAGTCTAAAGCCTGTAAATTAAGAGGAAGTTTGATGGAAACCCTACCTACGTGACTAGCGATCCCAAGAAGTAGGTTCAAAGGGATAACTAAATCAAGCTGAATCAGAAAGAGCATTGAAAAATCTTGTAGGTGCCCGGTTCCTAGGATGATAAACAATGCTACCTGTATGTGATAAGGATAAGCTTGGGCTTTTAATGATTTCATAGCTTCGTCATAGTGGAGTATAACAGGATACTTCTGAAAGGAAGCTCATGACAGATCACCTAATGAGTGTGAAATGGGGTCGTTTCTAGGAGAATGAAAGTAAAGTTATATTCTCCAAGTTCACTCATGAAAAATCAGGAAAGTTCAAGGCCAAAATGAACACAATAGAGAACATAGTTCTATGAGAAAATGTCGCTATGCTATACCTATTGTCTCGGTTTACATCAAAGTCTAGGTGGTTCAAGACATCATGTTCACCTCCTGGCCAAGTAAACCCGACAGATATTAAAAATGATTAGTTCAAAGCTGAAACACGCTACCTCTCAGATATAGTTACATCTTCGCATACTCTCGAAAGTCTGTCTAGTCTATTCGAGTAGTGTCTAGTCTAGTTAAGTCTGTCTAGGTCTTTTTGTTTCAAATGTTTAGAGTCATTTCTATTCATGTGGGGGATTGTTGGGCCACAATTTACCAAGACATATTGGGTCTATAAATTGTGTAAAAAGTGAATTGAAATGGGCATGGGCCAAAAATGGCAAAGCCTCATTTTTAAGTGAAATGTGAAAATTGTCCCACAGTGTTTGGAAGTTGTATTTCAAAGTGATATATATATAGTCATGTTTATACATTAGTTTAAATGACTATGGGAAGAGAAAATGGGAACCATACGCGCGCACCGCCGCCGCCATCCGGCCGGCTCGGCACGGCACGGCACGTGGATCGTGGGTCGTAGGTCGTGGCAATGGGCCTCCAGAGGCCCCCGCGCACGTATCTTTCTTTTTGGGAAAAATTCGTAAGGAATTTCTGAAGCCCATTAAGGAATTCGAAAAAAGGAATATCCGAAAGAATATTCCTTTCGGGTGCGCGTTTGCTGCAAAAATTTGAAAAAAAAATATTTGAATATTCTTTAGAATATTTGAATATGCTCCGCGAATTTCTCGAGCGGAAACCGCCCCTCTCACCCTATATATATATCGCGAAATTCGATCAATTAAATCATTAAATCATTCGATCTTCGATCTGAAAAACCAACAAAAAATGTCTCGCCTTCTTTCTAAATTTGTAAGTCGTTTTCTGGAGAGTATCGTAGAATATATAGTTCGCTGGATTCTTTTTTCGAGTGTTGCAAAAAAGGGTCGTTTGCAATTGTATCGTGGGATTCAAAAATCGCACCGAACGGTCACACTACCGGCGATTTATTGAGTTAAGAACAGAGACCAAGTCTCGCCTTTGTATATTTGATGTTGCGTTTATAAGATTTAGTCCGCAATTTCATTTCCAGAAATTTGAGCGCCTACATTTACTTCATCTTTTTAGCTTGGAAAAGGATGATTGTTATATAGTTCTGATTATATTTGAAGGAATTAGGTATTCTTTAGCTTTTCAGATTGATGATTTCTTGGCTAGTCATCGATGATCTCATTGTGTTGTTTTCAGATCTTGGATTAATTGGTAACTAGTTGAGTTTCTCCGACAGCTTCACTCTTCTAAGGATTCAATTTCTACGGTAACTAGTTCACTCTTCTCTATTCCCTTCCCAATTTTGTCATTGTTCTTATTAAATTTAGGATTTTTGTGATTTTTGTGGTTCTGCTTTCGTCATTGTTCTTTTTTTGCAATATTCTGTTTTTAAAGAGGAGTTTCAGATTGTAGTCTTGACAAAAGACTATAATTTACAATATAATTTTAAGATGTATGAGAAATTAAGAATATAATTTAGCTATATAAGTTAATAGTTCTCTAGAGCTTTGTTGTGCTATTCTCTGAAAGCTATTTATGCTTGTATAATTCACTGTCTTGCTTAGTATATAGGGAGAATATGCGATTGAGAATTTGCTTCTGTTTCATTTTAGCTTCTTGTTGGTAATTAGCTTGTTGTTTCATTTGAGAATTTACATGATAGTAGCTGATAATTAGCTTGTTGTTTCTTGTTTTTGTGCAGACATTGAAATGGAGTATCCACAACGTCTTATAAGACAAGGAAACGAACCACAATTGGGTCATGTTAACAATAACTGCCGAATGTCTTACTTAGAAAGAATCAAGGAGGTTTTGCCAATTGAGTATGCTAAAGTGATGAGTGAGCCTGTATTTGCACATGTATTTGCAAATATATGAAAACGGTCTACATTTTTTGGGTCGGACTTTACACACCATGTTGTGTAGGTAGTTGGTAACAAAGAAAAAGCATAAGCTCTGGTTTGTGTTTGGAAGCAAGCCACTCAGATTTTCTTTGCAAGAGTTTCATGCAGTCACTGGGATGAAGGTCAACGATATCGTAGTTCTGATTTAGAGAGATATACAGATGATAATGGCTTTTGGGCTAAGTTGCTGAGGAGAAAGGAGCAGTTTTCCATTAAGAAGATGTTGGATGTGTACTTACTCGCAACTCCGGATTGGGAAAATGATGATGACAAAGTTAGATTGGTGTATCTTTGTGTGATAGTTGTGCTGGTAATGGCTATTGGTGAGTCGAAGAAAATCCCACTAACATATGTACAATTAGTGATGGATCTAGATAAGGTTAAGACTTATCCTTGGGGTCTTTTAGCATTTGATCATTTGGTGGATTCCATCGTAAAAAAAAGATTATTTGAAGAACCCCTCCTATATTCTTGATGGTTTCACTTACACACTTTAAGTTTGTGCTATTGAAGCAATTCCTCTGCTTGTAGAATTGTGTGGACAGAAGATCGACAATGAAATAACGGAAGCTCGATGTTCTAATTGGACAGGCTCTGCCAGATTGTCTTGGGATCAAATTATAGAGATTGAGGGCTTATTTTCAGAAAAGGTTAGTTGAACAATCATTCTCTTTTGATTATTTGAAATAGTTATTTGTGTTAGGTGCTTTGATGTTTAGTTTTGATGAATAGAAGTTTGTAATATAGTTCATCCATAATACCACTGCTTATTCTTTATATTTCTCAATCTAGGTGGTAATTTTTTAAATATTTTGGTTGATCTCTAACTGTGTTTTGATCTTTTTATTTATATACAGGATGTCGTTTATCCTTATATTTCTTCTACATGAAATTATGACCTCTCTGACTCAGTTAACTTTTTGAGGTATGATGAAATTAGAGATTTGCAAGTGGATTATTTGAATGCTTTGATCAGATCTGGATATGATTTTACAAAGCATATTTGGAAAAACCTAGAAGATAATGATGTGGATTATGGCAATATTTAAGATGTAGAAGCAGAAGATTCTGTTAGAGGTGACATAGATTTTCCTGAAGATGAGAATGATATCGCACAAGCTACTAATGTGGAAAAGTCTACTTCGCGAAAAAGAAAGAAAAAGCAAGCTGATATTGGTGTAGAGTCACGGAGAAGAAAGTTGTTGTATGAGCGTGCATCAACATCACATGGTTATACAATACAGGAGAGTTTGAATGATTCTAATCAAGTCATTCTTTATTGGATTGTTATAGTCTTCTTTCAAGAGTTTTGCATACACCATTGACATGTGATTTGAGACATTTACAGGGGAGATTGTCACGGGGTTGGATAAATTAGAGGACGAGGTATCATGACTTAAAGAATCGATTTCTACATCTGGAGTTATGTCCAATTCACCAAAAGTGAAGGATAAATCTGTGGTGCGTAAATAAGAAATCTAATTGTTGTATTTTGTGTCAATAACTTTGCATGTAAGAATCACTTAGAGCAAATCGGATATGTATAACTTTATTTGTAAATTTTGAATTGTAAGCTTTATGTTTATGTTCTAAACAATACTGTTTTTGTTGATGTAAACTTATCTATCAATTTTTACTGACATATTGTCGTTTCTCTTTTTTTATTAATAGAAAAAAACTTTATGATTGATGAAATTTTCTGTCAAACTGGTGAGATTGATCTGAATATGGGTACACAAGAGTTTCTTCGGGAAAAATTAGGCCACCTATCTAAAAACTTATATGTAAGAGAGCTTGATCGTACATAGAATTTATTTCGCAAAGAGGTCGACATGCGACGGATCAAACAAGAAAGAGGAACCACTGATCAAGATTCTGTGAAAGTTGATTTTGGAAGAGTTATGCTTTAGAAAATGACAAAGATGTTGTACTGGTGTACGTTTTGAACGAAAAATGAGAGGCTTTTGAAGCATGGTCCATGAAATAGGAGTAAGTCATTTCTATTATTTTCTAAGATTTATTTCAATTTTACGCTTATCGGAAAAACACATATATTAACAGTATATATGGCAACTGTTATACATTTGCAGAAATATTACTTTGGATCCAGAAGTACTTGATTAGATTTTGTTTCAACGAATCATGGGACGCAACGTGTGGCTTCACAACAAAGTAAGTATTAATCATATTAGTAACACTATGATGTATTTAACTTGTTAATGTTGTGTTAAACTCTTTTTCATGATTTAAATAATTTCAAGAAATGAACGCTATGATGTATAAATTCGGGGAGGATACATCTTTAGGCCGATTCAACGAAGACCGTGTTGGTTTCATGAATAGTCTGTTCAGCATGCAATTACAAAACAAACACAAGAAGTTTCTGGAAAATAAATGAGGCCACAAGAGGGATACTCATCTTCTTGCTTATACCAACGGTGAATTATCATCTCATGGGAAAACAGGAAAGAAATAGGTTTTAGATTTCGACAGAATTTATGCTCCGGTCTTTGTCCAAGGTAATCATTGGATTTTGGTTTGCGTTAACTTCAAGTTAAAAACAGTTGAATTCTTTGACTGTAATAGACACAACAACAGAAGGAACGTGGAGTCATTTGCAATCACCATCCCTCATATTTTGAAAAAAACTCAAGGAAAGGTTTATGGAAAAACTGCACTGTTGAGACCATAAGAGATCATAGAAGTTCCCCTGCCAGATGGATTAAATAAATCGTGTTTTGATTGTGGAGTTTAAATAAATACGTTGAGTGTCATTTGCGTGGTCTACCTTTGGATTTGATTAATGATGAAAACATTACAGAAGCACGTCATAGGGTTGCAGTTGATTTTTGGAAAGCAGCAAGTGATCTTCCCGTGGTGCTTTCACGAATTAAGACAAGATATGAACCAAATATGTTAAATCAGGCCTGGTGGTAGCAAGATAAATGAGCCGACCTACCTAACATCTATATCTTTCAGGGTCAGGTATGCACTTACTCTTTGACATGCAAGAGTCTGATCTCTGTCCATTGGTGTCGAGACTGGTTTGCATCCCGAAATCCCCACTTCACCGATTATTTCTAAAGCATATTTCCGTTGACACAAAAATATCCCTCTTTGTTCCTAGCAACTTCAATCCCTAAGAAATATTTAAGTGGTCCAAGATCTTTCATATGGAAATAACGACTTAAATATTCTATAAACGCAGCAATGTCAGCCGAGTCGTCACCACCAATGATTAAATCATCAACATAGACAAGAACATAAATTTCAAAACCAGGTTTGCGAAGTGAAAATAAAGAGTAGTCACAACGAGACTGTTTGAAGCCATACTTAATCAACGAGCCTCGCAACTTCGCAAACTAACATCTAGGCGCCTTGTTTAAACCGTAAATAGATTTCCATAAGCGACATACCAGAGTTGGATCATCAGATAAAAACTCTTGGAGAGGTTTCATGTATACATCCTCATCTAAATCCCCATGCACAGATGCATTGTGTACATCCATTTGATGTAGTTCCCACTCTTTTGCTGAAGCAACTCCCAAACATGTGTGAATGGCAGTCATGCGAACTACTGGGGCAAAAGTCTCCTCGTAATCTATTCCTGCAACCTGCATGTTGCCAAGTGCCACTAAACGAGATTGATATCACTCAATTGTGCCATCAGCTCGATATTTGATGCGATAAATCTATTTAGAACCAATCGCCACTTTGCCTTGGGGGGGGAGGGGGGGGGAGGGGGGAGATTCGTCATATCCCATATCTTATTAATCTCCAAAGCATCAATCTCTGATCGCATAGAACCATGCCATACTTTACTTGCTACAACATCACGAAACAGAACCGACTCTGTTTCATTAGAGATTGCTGTAAGAAAAACTCTATGTTTTTTAGATAATTTTAAGACTTATGTAGTCAGATATCGGATAAAACGACCTATCACCCAGCTCATCTTCATATTCTTCCACAATGTGGTGTAATACATAATCATTAAGCCACTCTGGTGGTCATTTCTCACGCATGCCTTGCCCCAAAACTTCTTCTGCATCATCATCAGTAGAAGAGTTTTCTGTTTCATCACCCTGTTCAACATTGTCATCAGTGGACGAAGTTTCTGCTACAGCACCAAGCTCTGTATTTGGTGCAGTGACTTGTGTTTCTCCAACTATCATAACAGGTGCCGGCGTGACTTCTGCAGTCGGAATTAGAGGACCTGCGTCAATCACTGGAACTAGTTCTGCAGCAAGTACTGGACCTGCATCAGCCACGATCACGAGCTCTGTTGCATTTGGCATTCCTTGCTCAGTGATCGGATTCACGTCTGCATCAGCTTCTGTAACACCTAATATCGCATATGTTTCTTCAAACGAAGATTCCTCTGCTTTATCAAATAATTCCAAATCAATGGCTCGTGTCGCTGCTTCATGTCTAGAAAAATTTGCACTCAACAGAAATGTGTCTTCAACAAAGACAACATCACGAGATACAAAGAACTTTTGTATCCAAATCAAATATATTCCAATCCTTTTTCCTAAAAAGATAGCCAACGAAGACACATTTCATTCTCTGGGAGCCAAACTTATCACCGGCTTTTGATTATGAGCAAACGCCAAATAACCAAAAACTCTTAGATTATCAAATACCGGTGGTTTCCCATAAATCACCTCATCACGTTTCTTCTCCAATTCGGATCCAAGATTGCAGGTGCACTTTCCACACTTACAAGTCACTGTTGTATCATAGTTTGACAGATCATCCCAAAGCTTGGTTAATTTGCCAAAGTATTCAATCACTTTTTCACCTCTTTGTCTCAACACGCAAGCTCAGCCTTTATTTCTTGGATTTGAGGACCATTCCCTTCTGAGAATCGATTTTTAATCTCTTTCCACAATTCGTGTGGATTTTCTTTATTTGCCAAATTTCTTCTCATCTTCGGCTCCACGGTATTAAGGATCAACAATGCCACCATAGAAGTTACAGACACCCAATCTTCATAGTCAGGTTTGTTTTTGTTTGGTTTTGTGATACTTCCATCAACAAAACCATATTTCTTCTTCACTCGCAAAGTTGTACGCACAGCCTACGTCCATTCATTATAGTTCTTGCCATTGAACTGTACCTGCACTATCACACCTCTAGGATTTTCGTTAGACGTGAGTTGATAAATCTTTGATTTCTCTGTTTTGTTAGCTCTGCTACCATGAAATGCTAAGTGTTTTGTAGAATTGTGTTGTTTATTAACGTAGGTTACCATACAATATATAGAGAGGATACACTGGCCCCTTTTTAGGTTTACCTAATATTGACATCATATATACACTGATTATTCTAATTCGATAATCCTAAATATCAGATTAACGTGTTTTTAAATAAAAATGTCTAAAATGCGGAAATTCTAGAAAAGAGCCACAAAACGGGTGTTTTGGGCAAAGGGGAAGATAAGACCTTTTATTTTTGAAATCACATTTTTCTTTTGCTTTTCTGAAAGCTAATTTTTGTTTCTTTTATCAATAATTATTAATTAAGAAATATATAAATCTCATTAATGTTATAAGTGTGAAAAGAATTAATGTTGACTGTTAGTCGATCCTAGCTACATCTAGTGTAGAATAAAATGAAAGTGTTTTAAAAGTTAAAATGCAGTGCCTGTTAAAACAAATATATGATACATATGTTTAAAAATGATTCAAACGTTGGTCCTAATCATACATGCAATCAAAAATGTCATTTTTGTTTACTAAAAATAGTATATTATCATATATATTACGTCCAAAATATCATGTAACAACAATATTGAACAATATTTTAAAATAAAATAAAAACTCCCACTGTCGTCACCTAGTTAGTAAACAATTTCCCTGAGTAATTATGAAATATGAAACAAGAAAACATTCATTACAAAGAACTATCATCTTCCCCACCAGAAAAAGAACTATTATCATTTAACTATCCCATCTTTAAATAAACTTATATCAAAGTTTATAATTGAATAATCATAAAATTGTCAACCTCAGTTATATGAATTAAGACCTATAATATAGGCTGCATCTATATATGATGTCTAACGATAATGTAGAATTAGTTTTAAAAACAAAATAACCTTAAGGTAAAATAAGTCAATGTAATGTGTGATTTATTTATTTTGCAATATGAAATATAAAACATTGATTCATACAAGTTTGAGAAGAAATTAGTACAGATATCGGAAAAGAGTTATGAGAATCTGATCTAATTATTATGACGATGTTTTATGATTATCAAGACCTAATGAATCGTAAATGTAAGACTAACTAATTTTGATTGTACATTTAACAGAGTAACTAGCTCAGCAAACTTTTGTCAAAAAATTTCTGCACGCACAGATTTATATTGTAGCATGCATATATTATCTTTTCTCAGATGAAAAAGGAGTTTCGAATTTTACAGATAAACCACGAATGTGATTTAGTTACTTTTAGTTAAATCACCGAAAAAGCTTGAAAAAACAGAAACCAAAAAAGAACATATATAACTAATTTAATATTTGATTTATCTAAAATATATGATTAAGCTGAAACTCGTTTAGCTTGTCCATGGTTGTCACTGAGTTGTAACTGAGAGTTAGTCTTCGAAAGATCATCTTCATCTGCTTCATCTTTTCGTGTTGTCTTGTAATAACAAGCATAAATTATAAGTTGTACTGCTCCTGATAATGTTCCTAGTCCATTTCCAATCTATAAAAAAAATTAAGTGAAATCAGTATAATATAATATAAGGTGAATAGTAACATAAATAATTTAATAAACTTACCAAAATGAAAAGATCGAATTTAATAAGGGCATAAATAAGCCAAACGACACCGTTGAGAAAGTTGGCAAGTGAGAGAGAGAAGGGCATGTACTTCACACTTTTGGTCTTGATCACCTTACTCTGTTTTCATTCACAACAAAAAATATCATGATTTTTATTTGAAAAACAAAATAAAAGAAATAACAAAAAAATTTATAGAAAGAGAAGAAGTGGAAATGAATAAAATAATATTACCATGATGGTGAGAGGAGCAATATACATGAGGCTAACAAAAATGACACAAAGGATTCCAACAAAAGATCTCTGGTTATGTGTGTGGAACAATAGCAATGTGCATGTGGCTACTGTTCCTACAAACACCATCTCTCCTATCAACCATAGCCCCACTTTCACCTGCACCAATTCAGAATAAAAATTATGTAAACTCTCTTTTTTTTCTTACCTATCACAATCCCAAAACGGAATCAATCATTCTCTACCATCACTTATTACTATAGTGCATGATACAGCGTTCATTTAAGTCAAAACACTCAAGAATTGAATCGACTAGAGTTTAGTTAGTTTTGGTTCATCTCAGTTTGATTACCACTAATTAAACTAAAGCTCAAAATTTTGTTAATACACCATTTAAATATTGTTAATTGTTACATATATATGGTTCATCAAACTCGAATATTCACTCTCGTTTAAATTCTTTTGAAATTTTCCATATAATTTTATAATCAAACAAAAATATTATATAGTTCTTTGTAAAATTTAATTCATGAAATAAAATTAACTTAGCCTTTTATCAAAAAAAAAACTAATAATCAAAGAAAATCTCAAACATTAAACAAAAGTGTATGTTGTTGCCTTCTTATATATCACTAGGAAACCATATATATGATTCAAACTATACCCATTAACATTTATAGAGACTCATTTAACGAACTAACTAGAATCATGGAAACCAAAACAAAAAAAAACAATAGTTTGATCCGGTTTATAGATTTTTAGTTCATCTTTAAGTAGATCAAAGAATTACCAACAAAAAAACATGTTAGAAAGATTAAGTAAAAGGAAGAGAGATATGGCTGGATAATATTATACCTTTCGAGGAGTTGAAGAAAAGTAAAAGAAGATAGCGAGATAGAAGAGTTCAATGGCTAGACCAGTGGCATTAACGGTGATCACAAGGAGACTATCAGGTTGGACCACTGGTAAGCCATAAAAGACCCATAGTGCGCAATTTAGCACCGTGGCTAAGTATGGGTCGGCTTTGTACTCTTCCACTTCCTTCTTCTTGTAAATTGTTATAAACGTTGGTCTGCATTAAACATGTTTAAACATTAATTTTGGAATATTACTTGGTATGTGTGTACGAGGGAGATCTAAGTTGTTAAACCAAAAGAATAAGGTTAAAACAAGATAGAGAGATTAATTAATGATTACATGGGAGATAGGAACAAGAACAAGGAGATGACATTTCCTGCGATAATTAACAAATAATTTCTAAAATATTAGTAAAAAAACGTTAAAGATTCTTCAAAATATTCACACACATACAAAATTCATATTTATAGGTACCAAAAATGCCGGCAATGTTTCTCGCAACTGTCGTGCTAACCAATTCACTTAAAAGCAAAATCGAACAAGAACAAGAATCGACGAACAAGAAGCAAGAACAAGAAGAAGAAAAGAGAGAGATGTAATTTTGTATGTTTAATATTTGTGTTTGGTCGTTGATTATATTTATAGATCCACGATGAGATGTTGGTATAAATATAGATACTCATGTATACTTACATATAAGTCTATGTATACGTATTGTGATGACGAAGCGAAACTCAAGAAGAAGTTTAAGGAATTGATATGAAAACGACCTTGAATGTGTTTCTTTCGGTTTTAGGAAACAATCATGACATTTATCTGATTATCGTGCAACACTTTCTCGTTGGCTTATTGTTTTTTGGAGCCATGATTATAACTGCTATGCCTACTCTATATATTATACATGTATACATGCATGTGTATTGTATATAAGTTATTTGTAATAAACATATTCACGGCCATATTTACAAATTACAAAAATAAGACTATTAATTGAAAGTGATCCATGTGAGTGTAGCGAGTGATCTAGATAGAAAATCAAATCACGCAACATTTATTTTCTTCTCCTTTCCAATCTTTTTGAGTGACTTCTAAATTTGCGTTGTTATATTAAATTATATATCATATGATAGAAAAGGTAAAAGTTCTGTTTATTTTTTCATGGATTTCATATGAACATCTTTCTCTTCATTTTCTCTTCTTTTGAGACATCTCATTGCTTTTCCCGTTATTAAGCAGTTTGATAATTTCATCAAGTAATTAGTTCATTCTGTGAACCAATTACGTATGTATGTGATTTCGCATGATCAGTATAAAAATAAACACTAAATAATTGCATGTCTAATCCATTTATAGTTTGAATTTTGTTGTGAACAATAAATAACTATTTTTAAATTTAGGCGACGTAATGACCGTTTATAAGAAGATTACTTTGCTTTAAATTCCGTCTTATAGATATTATGGAGTGTTAGGTCTTTAAGTCTTTAGTAAAAAGAATATACTATAATTCATCTGCTATGATCGATCCCAACATGAGGGATTATGGAACAAAAAATCATGAATTAATTAGCCCTTACGTATGCATATAATATTCCGAGATTTTAAACGCTGTAAAGGATTAATTTTCCTAAAAGATCTTGTGGATGAGACATTATAAAAAAGAGATAGAGAATTAGCTCTTACTGAAAAAGAGATGAACTTATTTAGATAGTTGCAAATGATAAATAAAAGTTTGAAGGAAAAGGAAAATGACTTTACAGGTGTTGTGGGAACAAACAGCGATGATTTTTGCAAAACTTTAATATAAAATAAAGAAAGCATGCGACTATGTCGATTTCGAATATTTGATTCCGATTTAACAATTTTTTTTTTTTTGAAGGTATCCATATTTCTAACCATCTTTTTCATCTTTATGAAATCTGTGGGTGAAAAAATTGCAATATATATGCTTTCATTTTGAAAATATAAAATTTTATTTTTCCAATGATGGGTAACGACGATATAGTGGAAGCACCTTTGGACGAGTTAATAATTTAAAGGATTTTACAACCAAGTATAGGATTCAATCCCAAAGAGTATAGTTTTTTTGCTGATTATTGGATCCAAAACTTATCAAAAATTTTAGAGTGTTGCACATAGAGTCTTTCAATGTTGATCTAAGTGTTGAGGAGAGACTATGTTCATCATGAAAATGATAAATACATAACATATATCGGAGAAAATTTAAATAATTGTTTAAAGAATTTGTTCATTGTAATTGCATAGTCTACAGCAGCAGATAGTCAACTATCATCATAATATTAATTATATTATCAAATATCTTTAATAATGATGATGTAATAAACTATTAAAAATGTTATAAGAAAATTAATTTAAAATACAAATTTACGATCACCTAATCTTGCATTTAAAAGAAACAGTAAGCATTTATTTTTTTAAAAAAGTCAATAGATGATTGTCTAAAGATTTTGCAAGATAAATTGAGGTAACAGAGTTCGAGTCTTTAGAATGTGATTTCATCATTATTGTTTACTATAGATACTTTACAAAGTGAAAACAATCTATTTTTCACAGGCCTCACGGATTAGTTCGAGTATCAATTTATAAAAAATCAGTTTTAAAAATATAACTAATAAAAATCATAATATATTTTTGTAGACAAAAGAATTTACCTTCACTTTTATTTTAAGAATTTTTTTGAGAAAATAATCATATTTATTATAACCATGCGACTATAAATATTCTAAATACTATTTACAAAAATATTTAACAAAACGATCATTAATTTTTATATAGGAAAATCTTCTTCCTCGTGAAAATTATGTATTATGCGCAAGCTAATATCTAAAATACAAATAAATTTTAGTGGAAAATAGGGAGAATATTTAGTGGTTAAATTTTAGCTTAGCATGAGATTCGATTCATACTTTGATATGTTAACATTATACAGTTTTTTAGAGTAGAGATATCAAACTAGGTTTTCTTAGATAAGTGGGATTGTTTAGTTCTAGAATCGGCTTATCTATTTAAACAAAATAAAAACGTATTTATAGAGTTTACTTTACCCGTTTTGGTTCCAGATTATTAGGTCTAATAATTTCGGTCAAGATTTGGTTCGTGATTAAGCATAATGGAAAATGTCCGCTCTATTCTTTTCATGCATGAGTTTATTCCTCAATACAAAATGTGATGTGGTTTCATGAATCGTTATGTTCTCTTCAGCACATTTTTTTTTTTTTGATAAAGGGGTTATATTCTACTAAAACTTTTTTCTAATTACAGGGTCATTAATGTTCATTCAGAAATTTATAAATTCTACTAACTTTTTCTAATTAATTGCGTCAGATGGTATATCAAGCGTAACCCCTATACTTGTTTCATAAATTTTCCTTATATATCATTCTTTAATCCGTTCTCGTCCAAAAAGATTTTATCAATTTGATAAACATTCAATAAAAAGGATGATATCCCTATATATTAGACCGTTTGGTTATTTATCAATTTGATGAACTCTTAACCCTACTTAATTGTCTTCTAGTATACAAATATATTCGAGGCCTAATGATACTCTTGAAATGGGAATTGGAAACTAAATATCAGAGATTTTTCGAGGAAATAGCTTTCTTCTCTAGGGAGATTGCTTGACAAAGTGTCACTCACATTTAATGGTCAATCCAACGGCTTCAACCACTTTCAGAAAATGATTATTAGGAAAATAAAAACAATATTTTTGAAAATATATACCCATAAACTTAATATGATTTACTGAAAAATGTTTAATGGTACAGAAAATCTGATTCGTTTTAAGATTTACGATGCTAAATGTCTAATAATATTGCTAGTAATATATCGTAAATTAAATACGGAATTCACTACGTCGTCATCTTATCACCAATGAAGATGTATATAAGCCATGAAAACTTAAAAATAACAACTGCTAAAAACAATTGTTTTTAACCTAAAACTCTTATAGCAGATGTACAGTATGCTAAAAATTGATAATAATCGAAAGTTTTTTTATATAATCACATCTCTCTTAATTAGATAGATATGATAGCTTATTAAAGTATACAATACATGTCAAAAAATATATTTCAATTGATCAGTTTAATACGTTTTACATAGAAAAATAAGAAACGGAATTCATCACGTAGGGCATGAGATGTTTCTTAACTTAAAGGCTTAAACATGTAGGATGATATTTACATCTAGCTTGACTTTTTGCTAACCTAATTGAAATACTTAAGTTTCATCAAAATAGGGTTTCATTCGATGACCAAATAAACTTAAATATAGGGATTCATTGCACGTTCCCGTAACGAATAAGTATGTCTTAAAATGCTAACATTTCTTTTGTAAGGAGAGTAGCTAACATCAAAAGAAAAAGAGCTTTTAACGACAAACAAGAGAGCTATTAAACCTTCATTTTTTATTGGTTATCAGTATAACATCAATATTTTAATAAATGAAGCATTAATATATATTTTTTAATTTTTTAAAACACAAAGAAAATTTATCTATTAATGAAAACCAATTAATAAAAAATCTCCAAATGGTCAATTTGATAGATCATCCTTTGTATTGTATGAATATATTTGTATAAAGAGATTCACAAAAAAAAAAAAAACCAGAAATGACGATTGATAAATTTTCGAAAACGCAATCAAGCGTACTCCTATTAGTTCAGAGAAACACAACACATCCTTTTTAACACAACAACAACAAAAAAAAAGAAAAAAAAACACATCCAACGTGCTTTCAAACTATATCGTTAAAAAGTATTTATATTAATTTACATATAAATTTAGCTAAACATTGGTTTTCCTATTAAATTTATAAAATGAAAATATTATACAAGCAAAATCCGGGGATATTCGTGGATAATTATCTATTAAATAATAATTTTAATAAATAAATTGTTTTCTTCAAGGTATTTAAAACTAATTTATTGACCTAATATTGAATTACCCGAACAATAAAGAAGTCATACAATTTTATGCAGAAATATAAAATACTCAATTATTTATCATAAATTTAGATACCTTCACTATAATAAGTTAACTATATAGCTACAAGATAATCACTAAATTTTAATCTTCTAATTAGTCATACAAAGGAAAAAAGATTCAGAGATTGACTAACCTTTACGTCGACACTTGACATGATATATATAGTAATATGATAGTGTGTTCGTGAATAATATATTTTTATTTTTGTTTTTGTTTTTAAGATTTTATTTGCTAAATGGAAGCGCTATTTAGTTTAAAATTGGTTTATTTTTTTGGAGGTCGTTTTCATTGTTCATTTAGCATGAGTCTACAAAAATGCTCTTATGAGTATTATGAAAAGTATTCACCGCTCACCATTTATAGTATGAACTCTATAAATTAATACTTAATAAATTAATAATTATTATAAATTAACTAAATTTTTGGTTTTGAGTTGAATCAATATAATAATTAATATATTTCGATAAAATAATATAATAATATATTTTTTTGAAAATTTTATGTAGATATATAGTCTTATCAATATCATAAATTAATAATTGTATAAATTTATAAAATATAACTAAGATAATTTAGTAAAATATGACTTTACTATTATTTATTTATTTGTAAATTGTATATTTTGTTGATTTTTATTGCATAAAAAACTGTTGATACTATTTGTTAAAATTAATTACATCTAAAATTATGAAAAATTTAATTGTAATGATTTTTTAACGTATAACCGCATCTAAAAAGTATCGCAATATTATCTTCAATTTTTTACTTTACATAACTCCTCCGTCAATATTTTTTTATTGTTCACTGCCACCACATATGCACTCAGTGGCTGAGGGAGATAAAGAACAAGAGGTCTATGAATTTGTAAAAATAAACTTATTTCTTCGTATATTAAGCAAAAAATTGATATAAATACTTATAAATTTGATTTTTGACCCTTATAAAAATATTGAAAATACATTTTGACCCCTAAACTTAGTCGCGTCACTGTATCCACTATTCACCATGCATGATTCATCGTCTATAACCAAATACTGTTCATGGTATATTGTTCCTCATCTACAGTAATATTCCACTATCGATCGTCCATCACCGTACACTGCTCAACGTCACCGTCTCCATATACACTATTCACCATCCATTTAGGGCAGTAGATAATAGTGAAATTTTTGTAATTTCTTTTCTAGAAATAGGGTTTAAATGTCTAGGAAATAATAAACTGCAAAAAACTATTCGTTTAGCAAATTAAAAACTATAAAACTACTTTTCGAACCAATTTTCTCTGTATAATGGAGTAAGATTTGGAAGATATAAATGAATATTATAAAGATTTTGTTATATATAAACTTGTGAATTCAACATGCATGAGTTTCAATAGTATATAGTATCACATGATGCAATAATTCAAACTTTATGTCTCTTTTTGTTAGAGAGACCGAGAAGCTTTTGCTTTTCTTCATTTAGACTATATTTATATGGACGGTTTGGAATTGTTACTTGTTAGGATTCAATTCTATCGTGTTTGGTACACAATTTTTAAAGTAATATATTTATTGACCCAAAATAATACACACTCTAACACATTACAATTAATGGATAACAACAGATAGTGGATTAATGTTTTCTTGTTCCGGTCTTTTCATATCACTATTTGAAACATTCATTTTGATTTGGATCATTTGCTATAGTTTGATTTTAGTTCCTTTCTACCAAAATTATCCCGGCTTCACTTAGTTTTCCACCAAAATACATTATTGGGTTTGAATCCGAGTGATATCATAATAACGTTATTAGTAG
Source organism: Cardamine occulta (assembly GCA_028015245.1). Lineage (NCBI taxonomy): Eukaryota > Viridiplantae > Streptophyta > Magnoliopsida > Brassicales > Brassicaceae > Cardamine > Cardamine occulta. The sequence goes on along the minus strand of CM051381.1, from coordinate 12,854,216 downwards.
TTGGATAAAATAAATTTATAAACGGGTTTGAAATATGAGCATTTAACTTATTGAAGTTCAAGGGTTGCTATTTCATACCATTAACGAAGCTCTAAAAGCTAAAGAAAATCATTAACTACGCTTCTAAAAGGATTAATTAGGAAATCATTAGTTCTACGAAGAGACTAGTACTCCACATTTAAGTTCCATAGTCTTCAATGATGACAATGAATTTAAGGTTTAACACTGACCGGATACGACTTTAACGGATATAAACATCTAATAATCTTTAATTTTCTGTGAAATTTGTGATTTTCTTTGACATTAAAACATTTTCTGATCGTTAATTGGTAAAAATCTAGATTTCGCAGTTTTGATTTATATTTTGCTAATTATTTCTAAAGTTGTCTCCCCTTTTTAGGCTGTTGTCATCGATAATTTTAACATTTTTTTGGTCGGTTTCATGGTTATTTTTTTTTTCCGTTGTAAATATTCATGTTGGGCTGAACTGAAACGAGTCGAAGTATAAGTATATGGGCCAATATTGAGACGGTCTAGTACTTAGCTCATAAACCGGGCGTTGACCAAAACCGTTTGGTCAAAATTACGCCAGGGAGAGTCAGAACGACACCGTATAACTATAGACGGCCGTCGATCATATATAAAGGGGTTTTGATTTCACGGCGAAGTTTCTGAGTTCAAGAAATTAAGAAACTGAGAAAAAAATGGGAGTTCAAGGTCTATGGGAGCTTTTGGCTCCTGTTGGTCGCCGTGTCTCAGTCGAAACCCTAGCCAACAAACGATTAGCCATCGGTAACAATCTCCGGCGATCAACTTCAATGTCTTCTTCTTCTTCTTTATTTGAATTCGAAGATATAAATTGATGATGTTATTTATTTGAATTCGAAGATATAAATTGATGATGTTACTGCTTCTTCTCTCGTTCGATTGCAGATGCGAGTATATGGATGGTACAGTTTATTAAAGCGATGCGTGACGAAAAGGGAGATATGGTTCACAACGCTCACTTAATCGGATTTTTCCGAAGGATTTGTAAGCTTTTGTTTCTGAGGACTAAGCCGATCTTCGTCTTTGACGGAGCTACTCCGGCACTGAAACGCCGCACTGTTATCGCTCGTCGTCGTCAACGTGAGAATGCTCAGACTAAAATCCGCAAAACCGCTGAGAAATTGCTACTTAACCGGGTTTGATTCCTTGTGTGATTGATTAAAATTAGCAAGTTTGTACGAGTTTTGAGTAAATTGTTAGGTTTTTGGGATTTATTGTAGCTTAAGGATATGAGGCTTAAGGAACAAGCAAAAGATATGAAGAACCAAAGATTGAAGCAGGATAATAGTGATAGAGAGAAGAAACGTGTGGCTTCTGATTCTGTGCAAGAGAATTTGATAGATTCTGCTGAGAAAGATGATGAAGGGGGAAGTTGTTTTCAGGAGGAGAAGCTAGATGAAATGTAAGCTACCAATTTTGGTTAATTTTTAATTATGGGTTGAATTGATGTTGGTGGAATTTGCTTTAACGACCTCAGTTGATGTAGATCTCCAGCCTCTATGGTTGAAGAAAATGGTGTTGATAATGTCATCAAAGAGTCTAAGGTGAGTGAATACTAAATGTTGAACTGCAAAGATGAACATTAGATGGTGTTGTTGGACTGCCTTAGGTGATTCGTGTAACTACGTATCTAGTTCTTTACATTCTATGTTTATTAGTTAGGGTGTTTTTGTTAGGATTTGTTGGCGCAGATCACTCAAAATAACTTGATGCTAATTGTGGATGTCATCGAATGGAGTCCAGTTTATATTCTTTTTGATATTTTTTATGCCGTTGATCATGCAGCTTGCGGTAATGATTAGTTAGAAGCTGGAAAATCTGTTTATGCTGTTTTATTGTGATGTGTTTCCAGTTTATGTTATTACTTTGCTTACACATGCCCTTAGTCTTGCATCTTTCATAGTTTAGTAATTATAGAATCTTGAGAATCAGGTTACATTACGCTTGGTGGCAAACATGTTACTGATTCCTTGATGGTACTTCCATGTTCAATCCCTAACCTGTAAATTTTTTTACTGTCACTCTTTTTTCAATAATTTGTAAGTGCTTTGGTCACTGAGATTTATACAATCTTTATTATTTTTTTGTGGGTGACTCGCAGAAATATGATCCCAAGGGAAAGGGAGTTTTGTTGGATGGGGATGACCTAGATAACACAATGAAGAGTAATATTGAACAGGTTTCTTCAGTACGAGGAAAGGATTATCAGGAAAAGTTAGATGAGATGTAAGTAGTAATTGAGATATTGATTAAAGATGTTTACTTGCATGTAGTCATTTCGTGTTTTCCTGTCTTGGTTTAATATAGGTTGGCGGCATCCCTTGCAGCTGAAGAAGACGGAAATTTTACTAGCAACGCATCAACTTCAGCTGCAGCAATCCCATCTGAGGAAGAGGGCAGCGAAGAAGACGAGGAAATTCTATTGGTAATCTGTGGTCTATGTATTACATCTTTTTCTTGTTTAGTTTATTGATGCTTAAGGTACAGATCCCTTGTATACAGGGGATGTAAATTGGTTAAGTGAAGTTTTTTTAGTTAAGCAATCAGCACTAATTGTCAGCTTGGCTGGACCTCTTTCTGAAAAGGAAAACTCCCTTCATCCAGATGAAATCTTCATTTTCTTAGTAAAGAATCACGATAGTATCTTTCGAATTATGTGTGTTTCTTGCCTTAATTAAGGAGTTATCTGATAGTTTACTATCCTCATCTGCTAACATTATTTTGTCTACTTTTCTAGCCAGCAATGGATGGGAATGTCGACCCAGCTGTGTTGGCTTCTCTTCCTCCATCCATGCAACTTGATCTCCTTGTTCAGGTAACTACCTACACTGACAGTGTATCTTCGAAGCATCTTGATTGTTGAATTTCATGGACGTTTAAAATTATTTAATAATGTATTTACTTGTATAGATGAGAGAGAAATTGATGGCAGAAAACCGGCAAAAGTACCAAAAGGTCAAGAAGGTGAGTCACATCAATCACTGACTCATTCTTGCTCCATTATGTATGTGAATCTTTCTTGTATGAGGAGACATGAAATACTGACTATGGAAGTTGTTATCTTGTTTATGAGCGTATAGGCCCCTGAAAAATTTTCTGAACTGCAAATAGAAGCATATCTTAAAACCGTAGCCTTCCGTCGAGAAATAAATGAAGTTCAGAGAACTGCTGGTGGAAGGGCTGTTGGTGGAGTTCAAACTTCAAGGATAGCTTCTGAAGCTAATAGAGAATTTATCTTCTCATCTTCCTTTTCTGGCGATAAAGAGTGAGTTGCAATTTTAAATCCATTAATGAACAAAATGCTGTCGTTTTAGAAAATGGCTGATATATTTAATGTGTTCTAGAGTACTTGCGTCTGCCAGAGAAGGAAGAAATGATGAAACACTAAAAAATACATCACAACAGTCTTTGCCAGTCCCCGTTAAGAATGGTTCCTCGCGGAATAAATCAGATGCTACAATTGAATTAGATAGAGATGAACCTTTGAATCCTGATGAAATTATTGAAGTATATATAGATGAAAGGGGGCGTTTAAGAATAAGGAACAGACACATGGGGATCCAAATGACGCGTGATATACAGAGGAACTTACATTTGATGAAAGAAAAGGAGAAAACAGCTTCTGGTTCTATGTCTAACAATGATGAAACATTCAGTGCCTGGGAGAACTTTCCTACTGAGGACCAGTTTCTTGAAAATTTACCTGTTGAGAAAAGTGATGTTGTGAACCTGGAGGACCGGAATGATGATTCGATGCTGCAAAATGCATCTTCAATAGAAATATCATTTGAACATGATGATGGTGGAAAAGATCTCAATGACGAAGATGATATGTTTCTACAGTTGGCAGCGGGAGGACCAGTGACAATCGGTTCTACTGAAAATGATCCTAAAGAAGACTCTTCACCGTGGGCTTCTGACAGTGATTGGGAAGAAATACTTGTTGAACAGAATAATATCGTCTCTAAGCTTGAAGTGAATTCAAGCAATCAGCATATCCCCGAGGATATTAGTTTTGATGAGGGTGCAGCAAGGGAAGAAACTAGGTTTAATAAAGCCAGTAGCTCCATTGAGAATGATACAGTAACAAAGTTCTCAAAAGGCTATCTGGAAGAAGAAGCTGATCTACAGGAGGCTATCAAGAAAAGTCTTCTTGACTTACATGATAAGGAATCTGAGGATATCCTTGTTGAAGAAAATCAAATGGTGGGGGTAAATCAAGTTGTTGACAAGCCAACTCAAGACAGTTTGTGTTCTAGTGAAACCTTTGGTAAAGCTGAGGAAGAGGGAACTCTGGACGGAATAACAATCTTGAAAACTAGTGATACTATACATGAGCAGTCCAACACTTCTGTAACGGGTAATGCAGATGGTCAGAGAGGGATAACCAAACAATTTGGAACAGATCTTCTACTGGTTCTATGAGCAACAAAATGTCACTGGTAAAGTCAGTTATCTCATCTGAGAAAGCATTTAATGTTGCTAGTAAGAGCAACATGCTGTCCTCCTTGGCTAAACAGCAAAATGAAGACGATTCTGAAAGTTTTGGTGGAGAATCTGTCAAAGAGTCTGCTATGCCCATAGCTGATGAGAAGAGAACTGGTTTTCTGGGTGAGGCATCTATTAGTGATAGTGTGGAAAAAGCTCGCGCTGATGGTGACTTATTTACCATGATGGATGATAAGAGAGATTATAGTAGATATAAATTCCAGAGTCCTGTCACTGAATCAAGGGACACTTCTCGTGATGTTAGCAGATCGCACATAGGGATACTATATGACACAGATTCACAGAAAGAAATAAGGGAGCAAAATAACTTTAACGAGTGCACTTTCAATATTGAGAGCTCGATAGGTTTAGAGGACAAAGGCGTGCCTGTTGAATTTTCAGAAGCACATTTGGAGGAGGAAATGCGAGTTCTCGACGAAGAATATGTAAATTTAGGTGATGAACAAAGGAAACTTGAGCGGAATGCCGAATCTGTTAGCAGTGAGATGTTTGCAGAATGTCAGGTTTACCTGTTGCCTTTTATTACGTATAAGTCATTGTCCTCTTTATATGGTCGTCTTGCAAAGTTTTCGAAGTTTCTGTTTTGTTTGATATGACAACAAATTTACAGTGTTTTATGATTTTGAATTTTGTTAGGAGCTACTCCAAATATTTGGCTTACCATACATCATAGCTCCCATGGAAGCAGAGGCACAGTGTGCATTTATGGAACAGTCAAACCTTGTTGATGGCATTGTCACTGACGATTCTGATGTATTCTTGTTTGGAGCAAGGAGCGTGTACAAAAATATATTTGATGATCGAAAATATGTGGAGACATACTTTATGAAGGTGTGCATATCCGTCCTCAAACTCTGTTTCTTACTTGTGGTTTTAAGAAATCATTTTTTTTTGCTGTGATGAGTTTATTTTATTCAGCTTGTCTTCTGTTATAACTTCTTAGAACTTCTTTAGTTTCCTTTGGATTTTTACTCTTTCGGTAGTAGGTTGATACATTTGCCTTTATAGGGAATAAATTGATACATAGTTTTGGTATTACATCTCTCATCGTTTGCATTCAATTTTTCAAAAGTTTGGTGTTTACACCTCTAAACTCTTATGATTTCAGGACATCGAGAAGGAACTTGGTTTGAGAAGAGATCAAATAATCCGCATGGCTATGCTTCTAGGAAGTGATTACACAGAAGGAATCAGGTTAGCAGAGTTCTTAACTGCATAGGGTCAAAGTCCTGTTCTTTATGTATTTGATATCGTAATTGTTTTGACATGCAGTGGAATTGGTATTGTCAATGCTATTGAAGTTGTGACTGCATTTCCCGAGGAAGATGGGCTTCAGAAATTTCGTGAATGGGTTGAATCACCTGATCCAACCATTTTAGGAAAGACTGATGCAAAAACAGGTTCGAATGTAAAGAAGCGTGGATCGGGCTCTGTAGATAAAAAAGAAGTCTCGACTGATGACACAGAAGAAACAAAGCAAATATTTATGGATAAGCATGTATTGCTCTTTTCCCTGAACTTTAATATTTAATTTACGATGATCCATCTCATCAGAGATCGACATAAACTTTCCACTAATTTGATTAACCATTTAAAATTACAGAGAAAGGTAAGCAAGAACTGGCATATTCCGGCTACATTCCCTAGTGAGGCTGTTACTTCAGCCTACTTAAATCCACAAGTGGATCGGTCGACTGAGACTTTCTCATGGGGCAAGCCTGATCTTTCAATTCTTAGAAAGTAAGTCATTTCTTGACTTCTACATTTCACTATTATTGGGTATCTATATGATCATAGCTTGACATTTTGGTGAAGCCACCTAAGGCATGATAAGGATTTCAATGAATCTGAAATAGATTGCATGATTTGGCCCCGGACTATGTTTCTGCATAAAACTACGTACCTCCAATTTATGAAACAATGTCCCGAGTTCTGATTTCTCTAGTCTCACTTTTTTTTTGGGAAGGCTATGTGGCGAAAAGTTTGGCTGGAATGGTAAGAAAACAGATGATCTGCTATTACCAGTCTTGAAGGAGTATGAAAACCGAGAGGTCTTCATCTACATTTGATCTTTTATTTTAGATATGCATATGATTAATATATGAACAGAATCTGAAAATATGACTTGTTTCTTGTTCCCATGAAGACGCAACTTCGGATGGATGCTTTTTATTCCTTTAGTGAAAGATTTGCCAAGATCCGTAGTAAAAGAATTAAAAAAGCTGTCAAAGGCATTGGCGGAGGTCTATCATCAGAAGTGGCTGATCATACTCCTCTGGAAGGTCCAAGTAATCGAAATAAGAAAAGACTTGCTCCTAATGAAAGTGAAGATAACACTTCAGACAAAGATTCACCTAAAGCTGACAGGTTGGGGAAAAACAAACGGAATCGCAAAGAAAAATCATCTAGTAGAAGTTCAGAGGGGAGCAAAAGGGGTAGAGGTAGAGGTAGAGCTCAAAAACAAGGACGAGGAAGAGGAAGAGGAAGAAGCCAAGAAAATATCCTCCCTGAGCTATCAGACGGAACTTCTAATGAGGATGATGATGATAAGGTAGTAGAACTGCTGGCAAAACCGGGGAATCTTCAAAAAGTGCGAAGGGTAAGCGTTAAATATAGTTTTCTTACTATGGAACCAATGGTACTCGTTTTGATTGATTATGTGATGGGTTCACTTCGTTATCTGTTTTGTCCAGTCAACCCGATCTCGAAATCCTGTGAAGTACTATGCAAAAGAAGATGATGAATTGGACGAGTCAAAAAGCAATGGAGAATCCCCTAGTGAGAATTTGGAAGACGATGAAGAAGGCAGAATAAGAAATGTCTCTGCAGAAAGAACACAAAACGAAACAACAAATATTGATGAGTCCATCAACGATTGTCCTTCTGAAGAGTATATCCAAACGGGAGGTGGATTCTGTACTGATGAAGCTGAGATTGGAGATGCTCATTTGGAGGATAATAAAGCTAGAGATGATTATAGAGGGGTTGGTGGCGGTTTCTGTGTGGATGAAGATGAAACAGGTGAGGAAGATGCAGCAATGGATGATACAGAGATGCTAAAGATAGAGAGTGAAGAGCAACAAAAGAAAGGTAAACGTCGAAATGAAGAAGATGCATCAGTGGAAGAGAATGTGAATGTTGATTTTGGGAATTCTTCAGGTGGAGGATTAAGTGCAATGCCTTTCTTGAAGAGGAAGAAAAGGAAGAGTTGAAAATTATATATATATATATATATATATATATATATATGTTAGTAAATGGTAAAGTAGGGACTAAAAATGTATGGTATTTTGAGATTTTGTTGTGTTATTGATTTGACATGATTAACAAATGATTATGATGTGAATATAATCTCGAAGTTAGAGCTTTTAAAAGGACGAAACTGTATTAAAGTTTAAAGGGTTTTGTGGGAAACGATAAAGGTAAACAGTAGTCTGTGAATGAGTTTGAGAATCAAACAGGTTTATCCGTTGACGGTCTCCTTTAGCTCTCCCTTCGATTCTCGAGAAAATACAAAAAAATTTTCATTCATCTGCCTTTTTACGTAATTTTTCTGACAAAATTCTGAGTATAAAGGGCAATGTTTCACCCAAAAAAGGGCAATGTTTCATGTCCAGACCAGCCGGCCAGACTAGTAGACTCCTGACCCTGCCAGGTAGAGGTGGGATTTTGAATCAATCGGTTCAAATCGGTTTGGATAGTTTGGTTATCAGATATTTCGGTTAAGGTTCGGATATCGGTTAATTCGGTTCGCTTTTTGTGATTAAAATCCGTATGAAAAATCCATTCGGTTCGAATACCAAATCTTATTATATAATGCTTGGTTGCTCTCACCAGGAATTGACATATCAAAATTTTAATTAACAAAATCATCACACGTGTTGGTAAATCGATTAGATTATGACACGTGTAAAAAAAATTATTTCCCTAATCAAACTCTAATCAAAAAGAAAACCAACATAAATAAAGAAAAAACCAATATCAAATAGATAATCTTTACTTTTTATTTTTATATATTATTTTCTTAATAAAACACACACAAAGAAAAAAAAAGAAAAATAAATAAATGATCAAATAGATAATTTTTACTTTTCATTTTTTACATATATAATTTTGATCATGTTTTTAAACAAGTTTAGATGCTTTAAAATTAATCTCAAATAAATGTTTAAATTTTATTTATTTAAAATTTATAATTAGGTTAAATTTTTAGGTAATATATATTTTAAGAGCAGTATGTATATTTAATTAACTATTTACCTAAATTATTTCATTAATAAAAAAAAGAAACCTAACAAAAAAGAGAAAAAAAATTAGATGACTTAAAATTTTCCAATTTTCTAATATATGTTCAATCTTATTATTTCCATAAAATTTAAACTTTTCTTTTCAAATTTAGATATTTAGATTTCCATATTATTTAGAATCCAATAAAAATTTCACACATCTAATTTTTTCAACCTAAAAAATTGATTGAGTATAATCCAAACTAATTGGTTAAATGTTAAATAAATCATAAAGTAAAATGATTGAATAAAGTCATAAATATATCCAATTTAATGGTTTGAATCAACACATAAATTTATTTAATTTCATGGATCAAATAGTTTAAATAGCTCTAATAAATTTATCATCATAAAAGAATAAGAATTAAGTAATTGCATAAACTTCCATAAATTATAGAATCAAAATGTTTATACAAAATTATAAAATTAGAGATTTAGTGAGAAATATGTGTCTATGCAAGAAAACTGAACATCAAATAAGTTATAAGTGTTAAAAAAACAACCAAACAAGCAAAAATTTGATACAATATATTTTGGAAAAACACAAAAAAATAAAATTCGAAAATGATGATTATCAAATTGATTACAATATAATTGATACAATATAACAAATTGGTTAGGAATTAGATAATATTATAGGTTTACAAATAAAAAAAATTAACGCATCTATTGGACAAACAAATTGAAAAAAATATTTTCTCCATAGCGGAGACATCGTATGTAAATGATCTTTTTCAAATGGAAAAAATCATATTTATTTTCTCCCAAAAGTAAAAAAGTCAAAACAAGGAGCAGAAGTCCACTCAGAGAGAGTTACTTCTGTTGGAGTCAACTCTTATACATATGTCTGGATACAGAGGAGAGAGGATGGCAGTGGAGCTTCTACCGAAGGTTGAAGATGGATGGGAATCCGAAGACGGAGAATAAATGAAGTCGCAAAAACAAATATCTTCATAAATATAACACAAGATAGGAATAAAAAATCAAGATCTGGTGATGGAAGGGCTAAAATATAGAATGTTGTCGGAAAATATCAGGAGACAAGGAATGACGAAGAACTTTAACAATTTTGTAACCATCCCACAACAACACTTCAGATTAGGTTGTATTCAAGAAAGTCGTCCCTCATAAATCTATTCAAACAAAAAATCGATTTTACAACCATGTGCATTTATTTATGAAAAATTTGCTGAAAATTTAACCTGATAAAAATAAAATAAAAATATATATACAGATTTAGGTTCTATTCATCTTGAAGCAAACCATATTTCTAAATATATTTTATAGTTTTTATCTCCTATTTCTATAATGTTTAATTGCCAAAGTAGTCTTGGACATATTATCCTTGTTTGAGAATTGTGACAACAACTTTTTAACTCATGAACCTGATGAACGTTCCCAACAGAAAACGGATTATGAATTCTTTGCCCCAATACGTAAACACTTTTAGAGTACGAGATAAAAGACTGCAACGATGACTCAATTGCATTGAGAATCAAATATACAAGCATAGAATTGACAATTCTCCCGATTTTGTGATCGCCATCATCCTTGCTAATTAGTCAAAGAAAAAGTGTTTCATGCCTAAGAGCAACTCCAACGAAACTGCAAAACACCAAATTTGGTATGTTTTTATCTCTAATGGGACTGCATATTTAAAACAAAAACAAAAACATATCTATGCTATAAAATATGGTATAAGTGTAAGCCAGCATAAACATGATTTTTAAAATATAGATGACGTACAATTTTTTTTTAAGATAGACATTATTCAACAAAATTAGATGTAATAAAGGTAATGCACAACAACATTTAAATATTTAAAGACCAAAATATTTTCTGAAATTTTCAAAAACATGCCCGCGTAGAGAGGGCTCAGCCCTAGTATATAATAAAATTGAAAATTTTATCTAATTAATTATCTATAAAATAGTAATGGTTTATATCGTAAACAAAACAAAAAAAACCATCTAAGAAAAAAAAGCTAGTGTGAAATTGTTTACAAAACACTAAAATAATATTACTTTATTTGTGTTTTTATTTAGTAATATAATTAAAATGTTGTTTATCAATTAAAATTAAATAACCATCAATATTTTATGAAATTTTAGTTTGCATAAAATATCTAAGTTAATACATAATTAATTAAAATTAAAAATGTATATTAAAGTTCAGTTAAAAATTGAAAATATAAAATTACAAATTAAAACCAAACAAACATAAAATTTAAAGAACCCAAAATAACTTTTAAGGACATAATATAACTTTAACAATAGTTATAATAGTTAGTGTTTATCAAACTATTAAAAATAAAGAGAAATCTTAAATTTAATAACGTAATAATAAAAAATATTATTTTCGGTATGTGATTTGGTGTTGTGTTTGGAGATGAAAAAAAATTGAGACATCAAAACACCAAATTTAGTGTGATTTCAAAAATCAAATTTGGTGTTATAGTTGGAGTTGCTTTAGATTAAAAAAAAAAGTCAAAGGACATTGGGAAATTAGTAAAATCATGCCTAAATATATTGTAGGGGTCTCATGAGGTAGTTGGATCAGGAAAGTATTTTGAAGACAACAAAAGGTAGAACAATAAGAACAATATTGTATTATTTTGTTTTAAGTTGGTATAAAAGCTAGAAAGGGACCTATTGTCATAGAAATCAATTTCCTTAGATCTATAAATGCAATAGGACTAATGGATGAAAATGTGTAAGATGTTTTCCTAAATATCTTTTATTTATCTTCTTCTTCTAAAACCCTAGAACACACTATGAAAAAACGCAATTTTTTTTTTCATCTATTTTGCTTTTAACTTAAGATATGATATTTTCTATTATTATGTTATTATGAATGGAGAAACCAATAACTGTTTTTCCGAGCATGTGTCTATTATGTGAACATCTAATTTATTAAATGAGCTCTTAACAAACTAAATATTAAACTCATAAATCTCAACCTTCATTTAACAAATTAGACGCCTACATAACATAAACATATTATGAAAAAAATTCATGTATCCCAGATATATAAAAAAAAAAAGTAAAATAATTCAAACTCATCTAAAAAGTAACACATATTTTGCTTACCCCATTGCTATTTTTTAAAGTTTTACTCAACTTTTTGCTATTGAACACAAATAGTCTCTATTTTATCAGTTTAATTAAAGTTGTAAGATGAACGCCGGACAAAAAAAATCAACCAACCGAGGAATGTGAGAACAACAAACAACAGAACTTTACAAAAGCTTAGGCTCAAATCCTTCTGTTCACGTTACATATTATGTCCACATGATTTAACCCTTTATTAAAATAAAATAAAAATAATGTCGATGTCACCATATATGTAATTCGAAATTCAAATTTTATCATTTTGGAGAAATTTATTAAATTCCTTTTTGTTAAAGATTGTTTTGGCATGAAGAATCTCTTGGAATGAGTAAACAATAATTTTTCAAAAACGACCAAGATTTGAGAACATGCTCCATTCCCAAACATCAGACACAGCTTCAATCTTCCATATCTCATCGGCGATGTTTGCTATTATTAAGGATGGAATCGTGAAAAACAAATATAAAACAGAATGAAATTATAGTAATAATACATAAAATCAGGAAAACAATTACAGATGAAACATGTGAATCTTGGATTGTACATTTATCACATTGAAACATATTTTCTTGTAGCCTTGCTTTACTACGTAAAGTGACTGTTATTTTGTTTCTTAAATATATTTTAAAAAGATACTATCAAAAATATAAAAAGAAAATAATGATAATCACATTAATCATCATAAAAATGCTAATTGCAATAACGTTTTACCATAAATAAAAGAAAATTTTAGTTTCTCTATTTCTTAAGTCTCTAGTGATTGTGTTGTCTAATCAAAACAACATGTACCAAAAACTAAACACGACCACAAACTGTAGTCAATGGTATTTTTTTTTAAAAATGTCTCTAACCAAGAAACACATGAACCTATCTTAACAATAGGGTATAATCTTAAAGAACTTAGTTTAAATTCGTAATTTTGAATCTTAATTTGAGAGGCGAGGATGAGAGAGTAGGTCGGGACAAAAAGACAGATAAGCTAATTGGGTGGTGGATTTTTCACATAACTTTGTCAGTCACGAGTCTCTCTTGTTCTAATGACACCAAATTCAACTTTTGTTCTTTTCTTCTTCCGTTTATTCAATTTTCTTTTATTTCATCATATTTTTTTTTGGATTCTCAACATTCATAGGTCTCTATCGTATTGACTATATCTTTTATCTCATCTCTTCCTTTTCTTGTGATATAACTTTCTGATTATTACGTGCCAGTTGGGGCTATTTATCTATCTTATATATATATAATGATATGGTTGCAGAGACTAGAGATTTCCTTATATTTATTGGATATACACATTAGACAAGACCATGATATTTTTGTTATCAAGAAAAAAAAAGTTAGAAAAAACCCATGATATTTTAGTGTGATCTCAGGGAATCATCTCTTTCAGATTTCTGCATTAGTTTATGTAAACATCAAATTAGGTTATGATAGTTAAAATGATTACTATTTTTCGAAAAAAATAAAATAAAGATGAATAGTATATAATTATGTAAATTAGTAATGTGGAAACTATGATACTTTAATAATTTATAGAAAAAATTAATTTAAAACCGAAGAAATATTGAATTATCGAAGTATTAATTTATAAAGAGTTGACTATATTTCTCTAATAGATTACCATTTACCATAATTTACTTTTTTAATTCCATACACTTTAGTGTTTAGTTGTTTACAATTATCATGCGGTTATGTTTAACTTTATGTCATTTGATGTGTCTACCACCTAAAAGGCTAAAACTTGTAATATGGTATAAACTAATGGTAATGACTTATCTCCATTTCTGTATTAAACAATTGAAAACACATTAATTAAGAGAAAATCAAATTAAACCGGACATTTTTGGTTAGACCAGAGTAAGACCATGTGGTCCATTTAGCCTTAGTGATTATATGTAACTCGATCTAGTTGTTGTCATGTAGCTAACTCCAGAATCTTACACTCACTAACACTTTGATTTTCTTCTCATTTGGCACAAAACTCAACTCTTCTCTTTCATCAAAATGCCATAACTCTCTCATCTTCTATCTCCCTCTCTTTCCCAACCAAATTAAGCTTTTTTTATCTCTCACATAACAATGGACAATCAAAGAAGACAAAGGATCTCATGTACTGTGTTTCTCACAATGACATTGATGATATCACTCATCAATGGTGATACTGACTCAATCCAACTAAACGACGACGTTTTAGGTCTTATAGTTTTCAAATCAGACCTCAACGACCCATCTTCACACCTCAACTCTTGGAATGAAGACGATGACTCTCCTTGTTCATGGAGCTACGTCAAATGCAATCCCAAGACATCTCGAGTCACCGAGCTTTCCCTCGACGGTTTAGCCTTAACCGGAAAAATCAACCGAGGAATCCAAAAGCTTCAACATTTAAGAGTTCTCTCAGTTTCCAACAACAACTTCACCGGAAACATCAACGCTCTCTCAAACAACAATCATCTCAAGAAGCTAGATCTTAGCCACAACAATCTCTCCGGTCAAATCCCATCTTCACTCGGTTCAGTTAGCTCCTTGCAATACCTTGACATAACCGGAAACTCCTTCTCTGGTACACTCTCTGATGATTTCTTCAACAACTGTTCATCTCTTAGGTATCTCTCTTTATCTCACAACCATCTCGAAGGTCAAATCCCAAGTACTCTGTTTCAATGCTCTGTTTTGAACAGTCTTGATCTATCAAGAAACCGTTTTTCTGGAAACCCTAGTTTCATCTCAGGAATCTGGAAACTTCAGAGGCTAAGAACATTAGATCTATCGTTTAATTCTCTTTCTGGATCAATACCTTTGGGGATAATCTCTCTGCATAACTTGAAAGTGTTGCAATTACAGAGGAATCAGTTCTCTGGATCATTGCCTTCAGATATTGGACTCTGTCCTCATTTAAACAGAGTTGATTTGAGTTTCAATCGTTTCTCCGGCGAGTTTCCGAGAACTCTTCAGAGGCTAAAGTCTTTAAATCACTTCGATTTATCGAATAATTTGCTCTCTGGTGATTTTCCGGTATGGATTGGTGATATGACCGGTTTAGTACATTTGGATTTCTCAAGCAATAAGTTAACCGGGAAGCTTCCTTCTTCAATAGGTAACTTGAATTCTCTAAAAGATCTAATCTTGTCTGAGAACAAACTCTCAGGTGAGATTCCCGAATCGTTGGAATCTTGCAAAGAGCTTATGATTGTTCAGCTCAAAGGCAATGGCTTCGGCGGTAGCATTCCTGATGGTTTGTTTGATCTTGGTGTTCAAGAAATGGATTTTTCGGGTAACGCTTTTAGCGGTTCGATCCCGAGAGGCTCAAGCAGGCTCTTTGAGTCACTTGTAAGGCTCGATCTTTCGCGTAACAATCTCACTGGAAACATACCTGGAGAAGTAGGGCTCTTCATTCACCTGAGATACCTCAATTTGTCATGGAACAATTTCAACACAAGAGTTCCTCCTGAAATCGAGTTTCTACAGAATTTAACAGTCTTAGATCTTAGGAACAGCGCGTTCATTGGTTCGGTTCCAGCTGATTTATGCGCTTCTCAGAGTCTGCAGATCCTTCAATTGGATGGTAACTCACTAACAGGTTCTATACCGGAAGGAATCGGAAACTGTTCTTCACTTAAATTGCTGTAAGTCTCTGTTTCTTATACATCAATTTTTTTGCTTAATTACAAATGTTTTGACCTAACATTTTATAAGTTTCTTGTTGCAGGAGCTTGTCTCATAACAATCTTACAGGTCCAATTCCTAAGTCAATTTCAAACTTAGAAGATCTCAAGATTCTAAAGCTAGAGGCTAATAAGCTTAGCGGCGAAATACCGAAAGAGCTCGGGGAGTTGCAGAATCTGTTATTGGTTAACATTTCGTTTAACCGACTCATCGGGAGGTTACCGTTTGGAGATGTGTTTCAAAGCTTAGACCAGAGTGCTATTCAAGGAAACCTAGGAATTTGTTCACCATTGTTGAGAGGACCTTGCACATTGAATGTTCCAAAGCCTCTTGTCATCGATCCGAACTCCTATGGGAACAGAAACCATATGCCCGGAGACCGAGCAAGCAATGGTTCTGGGAAGTTCCACAGCAGAATGTTCCTAAGTGTTTCAGTGATTGTAGCAATAGCAGCTGCTATACTCATCTTCTCTGGAGTCATAATCATAACGCTGCTCAACGCGTCTGTACGAAGACGCCTTGCGTTTGTAGACAACGCATTGGAGAGCATTTTCTCGGGGTCTTCAAAATCAGGAAGAAGCTTAGTGACTGGTAAACTTGTTCTGTTAAACTCAAGATCGTCGCGTTCTTCGTCATCGTCTCAAGAGTTGGCTAGAAACCCGGAGTCTCTTCTCAACAAAGCTTCAAGAATTGGTGAAGGAGTCTTTGGAACAGTCTACAAAGCACCTTTAGGA
>CM051381.1:12662763-12837763 GCA_028015245.1 Cardamine occulta | reverse complement strand
GAACAGGGGAGAAACTTGGCCGTCAAGAAACTTGTCCCTTCACCGATTATTCAAAACCTTGAAGATTTCGATCGAGAAGTTCGGATCTTAGCGAAAGCAAAGCACCCGAATCTTGTATCGATCAAAGGGTACTTCTGGACACCAGAGATGCAGCTTCTAGTATCAGAATACATCCCAAACGGAAACTTGCAGTCCAAGTTACACGAACGAGAACCCTTGACACCACCTCTTTCTTGGGACGCACGATACAGAATCATCCTCGGTACAGCCAAAGGACTCGCATATCTCCACCACACATTCCGTCCAACAACAATCCACTTCAACCTAAAACCAACCAACATCCTCCTCGACGAAAAATACAACCCGAAAATCTCCGATTTCGGACTATCTCGTCTTCTAACAACACAAGAAGGTAACACAATGAACAACAACAGGTTTCAAAACGCTTTAGGCTACGTAGCACCTGAATTAGAGTGTCAGAACTTAAGGGTCAACGAGAAATGCGATGTTTATGGGTTTGGTGTTTTGATACTCGAACTTGTGGCTGGTCGGAGACCTGTCGAGTATGGCGAAGATAGCTTTGTGATACTTAGTGACCATGTTCGAACTCTGTTAGAACAAGGGAATGTGTTAGAGTGCATTGATCCTATGATGGAAGAAGACTACTCTGAAGATGAGGTCTTGCCTGTTCTTAAAGTTGCTCTTGTCTGTACCTCTCAGATACCTTCAAATCGACCTACAATGGCGGAGATTGTTCAGATCTTGCAAGTCATCAATTCTCCTGTTCCTCACCGGATTATGGATAGTTTCTAAAACTCTCTGTATTAGTTTTAATTTTCCACTAGATTTTTTTTTTCTAATTTTTACTTTGTTTTTGTTTTGCTTTTGGCTTTTTATATTGTAGAGTTTGTTTCTTGCAAAATGCTACGTTTTCTCTTCCTCACTATGTAGTCATCAGTCATCATCATCATAACAATCATTGACCATCGTTATAGGCTTCTTTTTTTTTTTTCCCTGAAATTTCTACATTTATTTATTATTCGGCAATATAGTCCAAATAAACAATAATTATTGACATTGAAAGTGGATTATTTTTTAAAAAAATTATTAGTTTTGGATATACATGAGATGGGATGTACATCATATGGAAATGTGCAGGATATAGTAGTTTAATATGACAATATACAAGACATAATAGTGTACAAAACATTATAGTATACGAGACATGTCAGTATACAAAATAAATATATTTTTCTCACCTGACGTGAAAAAGTAAAACGGCCATTTGGGATGTTCTATCTCATATCTTTGTCTATCTCATAAATAGAATGAAAGATTTGTTTTACCAATTATAAATAGTAAATGATGTATACAGCCAATTATTTTGAAAAAAACATCACATATCACAAATTATCCCATAATTATTGTACATTTGTATAATTGTGAGATAAAGGTATAACAGTTATTTATTATTTACCAATATAGTACAAATGTACAATAATTACTGACATTGAATTTTATTTATTTATTTTTACTCTCTAGGCTATAATTGGGGTAAGACATAGAGAGACAATAGTGTGGAATATTAGTGAAAGGTTGTTTTCTATTATCTTTTTATATTCGACGTCATTTTCTATTAATGTAATAGAAAAAGGTTTCGTATTCTTTTATTTTACTTGTGGGATACAATTTCTTGCCACTAATTGATTTTTAACACAAACACAGGCGCATCACGGCTACTCTATAATTTTCTTTTAGATTTTTATTTTATTTTCCTCTATGATTGACATCAAAGTCATATGCCAATGTCCTTTATTATTTTTTATTTTTTTGACTGACTCAAATGCACTTATATAAGTTTGTCAATGTTTTAAAAAGACAACTATATATATATATATAAAGACAACTATATATATACCATAAATGATATTGTTAGGAGTAAACTTTAGCTATATTAAGGATGGGCCAGTGTCACATGGTGTTGGAAAAGGCAATCCCATTGTATCAACGCATATAGTAAATGGTAATTAGAATGAAAAAATCCATTAATTTGAACTTTACAAAACTTTTTCCATTTTAATTTTGGGAGGATTATTAGAATAACATAGAATAAACGATTAATAACTAGAATAACCCATAATCTGTTTTTATTGCTAGAGTATTTTTTATTTTTTTAAAATCCAAAAGTACTCCGATCCTAAAAAGCTTTGTAAAAAAAAATTACAATGATGCCATTAATATTTAATTCCAGCATAACAAAAAGTTATTGATATTTATATAAATGTCATTCCGTCTTATATTATCGCAGATTTTTAAAAAAAATTCAATTATCGCAGATTTTTTAATATTATGACAGACTTATTTTCTATTACTGCATATTTATTTGACTAACTCAGTTATCGTAAATTTTTTAACGTTATGGCAGACTTATTATCACTTACATACTTATTTTCTATTACTGCAGATTTATTAGAGTAACTTAGTTATCACAGATTTTTTAGCGTTATGGCAGACTTATTTTCATTTACAGACTTATTTTACATTACTGTAGATTTATTAGAGTAACTTAGTTATTACAATTTTTTTAGACTTATTTTCACTTACAGACTTATTTTCCATTACTGCCAATTTATTTGACTAGCTCAGCTATCGCAGATTTTTTTAACGTTACTGCAGACTTATTTTTACTTATTGACTTATTTTTCATTTCTGGAGATTTATGAGACTATCTTAGTTATCACATATTTTTTTAACAAAATGGTAGATTTGTTTTCCGTGACAGACTTATTTTTCATCACTGCAGATTTATTTGACTAATTCTTAGCTATCACAGGTTTTTTTCTAACGTCATGACAAGCTTAATTTTTGTTACAGACTTATTTCCTATTCCTATAGATTTATTTTACTAACTTAGTCATCACATGTTTTCCTAACGTAGTGATGGACTTATTTTCTATCTTAATGGCAGATTTATTTATCTGTTGGTTACAGACTTATTTTATATGTTGTCGTAGACTTATTTATCTTTTGGTTACATACTTATTTTGATTGTCTTTGCAGACTTATTCATAATCAAATCTGGACCATATGATTTAGGATTTCAAGATGAAGAGAATTGTGACAACTCTAATGATGGGGATCAAGATGATAAGTCTGCAATAACATAATAATAAATCTGCAATAACAATGTTTTTTTTCACAATAAGTTTGTAATAGTAGACTTAATCCTAACTAAGTGTTTTAGGATAGGGATTTTTTTTTCTTGCAATTGGATTGATATTGACAAAGCATTTTCATTGTGGCCATAGTTTTCAGCTCGAGCTTGTCAATATTTTCGTTTGTCTTGATCTTATATCAAATGATTGTATTAGTTGTATATGACTAAGATTAAGAACCACCGATTCGATAGATATTATACCTTGTTCCTTAAGGGAATAGTGAGTAATTAACGAATACAACAATAACTTCACTCACATATGTTTTGACCTTCATCAATTTCAGCCTCCTTCAATTTTATTATTGTGTTGTATTAGTAGGCTTACCAAACTCTTTTGTACTATGCTTTGTAAATTATGTTGTATTATGCATTGTAAACTCAGTTGTATTAATCTTAAGTGAATACATTGTCATAAACTAATCACAACGCAAGCGCACATTAACTCTTATACAAGAATGAAATAATACACCACAACCATGACCAAAGCACATACAACCATGTTTTTGAAGCTCCTTAACTCATGTATCTCTTTCTCATAGCATTTGACCACGATTTTAACTCTCTAATCTCCTTCACAACATATATATCTGCGATAACTAACAAATATATCTGCGATGAACAACAAATAAATCTGTGAACACTAACCAATAAATCAACAAGAAACAACAAACAAATCTATAAACACAAACAAATAAATCTGCAATCAAAACAATGCAACCATCAACCATGTTTTTGAAGCTCCTAAGCTCTTGTATCTCTTTCTCATAACAATACAACCATGACTTTAGCTCTCTAATCTCCTTCACAACATATAAATATGCAATACAATACTGCAATAGATATTAATAAATATATGATTACTTAAAACAAATTTGCAATGAGCAACAAATAAATCCGCGAAAAGTAGCAAACAAGTCTGCGATGAGCAACAAATAAATCTACGATAACTAACAAATAAGTATGCCGTCAAATCTGAAATTTCATCGAACACCTTTCTTGCAATAAGTTTTTACAACAAATTTTATATAAAAAGCCATAAATCAAAAGAGATCCTCGACGTAGCTCCTGCTAGTGACGGAATTCGGCATAACTGCTGGTGGCCAAAAAAGATGAAGTAGAAGCAGCGGAGAAGAGAGAAGCAATGGTCTTAGCGGAGAAGGAAGAAGAAAGAAGAAGCGGCAGAGAAGACAATAGACAAGAAAGGACGGTGGAGAGGAGAAGAGAGAAGAAGGGAGAAGGGGGAGAAGAGAGAAGAAGGGAGAAGGCGGAGAAGAGAGAAGCCACAACGGGGAAACCCAGCCACACCGGAGGAGACGACGAAAAGAAGAGACGGCGAAGAGAGTCCCGAAAGAAGAAAAAAGAAAAGAGGAGGAAGATGAAAAGTTAATTTTAAAATATAAAAAAAATTCAAAATTAAATAAATTGGCAATTTTGTTAATATAAAATAAAATCAGGTTAGAAGGTTTTTTTACAATCTTTTTAGTTATATCTTTCTAAAGAGAGTCATTCTAGTTATTTATGGGTCATTCTAAGTAATTCTCACTTTAAATTTATTTGATATTTTAGCTAAAAAGTGCAGGATTTAAAACTACAATAAATTAAATAATTTTTTCATCTATTTTCAACCAACTGTATAAAATGTTGTAAAATTTGAATGGTCATATATAAATTTCACCTTTTACATAAAAACTTGAAAAAACCATATAAGTTGATATAGAAAAAATGACTAAAACATCTAAATAGTGACAAAAAAAGTTATAAAAAGCGTTTAAGAATTTCTTTGTTCATGTGTCAAAATCAAATAACTTATAATTTTACTATGTGACAAATTATAGAGAGATGCATTAAACTATACAAAACAGCCATTTCCATGTCTTACTGAGCTAATTAGGTTTTATTCAATGGCGTGTGGAACATGCATGCTTCCACTTTTGACGAATGGCCTAAACCATGTGTTTCGGTGTTGAATTATTATTATATAGACAATTAGTTAGGACTTGGTTGCTTTTTGTAATAATGATATAATCTTCTGATCTTGACAAAAAGAAAATATAAATCCTATGCACACTTTGGACTCACTCCGTTTTAACTTAAAAAATAAAAATATTGGTATTAGAAAAGATGTCCTGGACAGCTTCAAACTATTCAAAAATAAACTAGAAATTGACGCAATACAATTCACATAAGCTAAATACCAACAATCTTGAAATCAACAA
The DNA here is from genome assembly GCA_028015245.1 of Cardamine occulta. NCBI lineage: Eukaryota > Viridiplantae > Streptophyta > Magnoliopsida > Brassicales > Brassicaceae > Cardamine > Cardamine occulta. The sequence continues at coordinate 12,832,330 of CM051381.1, read as the reverse complement.
CGGTAAATTTATCCATATTTTTAAAAATAGTTCATAATCGCATATCAACTTCAAACCATTCGTCTCAAGTCTCAAACATCTATTTTAAATACTTTTCAGTCACTCATTTCATATATCTATTTCTTTGGTGATTGAAAAAGTGTATATAGAAGGGTATTTTTGAAAAAAAAAAAAAAAGTGGTTTTTCACTAGCCAAAGTGCCAAACCTATCTAATTTGATCGATCCGTAAATTAACTAAGATTATAAATATTAGTAAGTAAAACAAATTTAAGCTCAAATCTACTCAAATCTAAAACTCAAAATATGCTGATCTAAAAATAGTTTTTTTTTCCCGCTAAAATCATTTAAGAAAAGTCAAATTTCTTGAAACATGCAACAAAAACATTAACTGACTCATCCAAAAATTTCTTGACCTGATCTTTTAATTTCTTGACCAAAAGTTGGATATGGAATCAATTCCATACATACGACATATTAAATAAATATATACCTCCACTTTTTCTACTTAATATCACGGGATTTAAGAAATTCTAATAGATTAAATTTTTTTTTAAATATTTTATAATGAAAATTAATTTAAATTTTTTAGTAAATAATATAAACTGCTGTAGAAATTTATTGGTCACAAAAATTAAAGTTAAAAAAATCAAATATTATGAAACAGGAAATTTTTTTAAAACATATAATATAATTAAACAGAGAGAGTATATAAAACATTTGTCTATATACATGTATATAGTGGTCTATATATATACTATATACATGTATATATGTCAGCATGTTACATAGCCTTTTGTCTGCTTCACATCTCTCACAAGTGTGACACTACACAAAACATTTGCTGAAATCTAACTTTCACCCACTCACCTTTTTTTTCTTCTTTAATTCTCCCAAAAAAAACAGAACAAACTCTGTTTCTCATCTTAACTCTTGTTTACAAAAAAAAAAAAAAAAACTTCTTCGAATCTCCACATCTTCAAGTCACACACGAGTAGAGGGAAAAAAAACTAGAGCTAATAGAGAAGAAGATGGCGGGAAAATACTTTCAGACAGAGGTGTTGCCAGTAACGGCGTTGGTAATAATGGAATGTGCAAACGTTGGTTTAAACACTCTGTTTAAAGCAGCAACTTTACAAGGCATGAGCTTTCATGTCTTCATCGTTTACTCTTATGGTCTCGCTGCTCTTCTTCTTTTACCTTCTCTGTTCTGTTCCTTCAGGTTCTTCTCCTAAATTTGATCCGATCTTTATGAATTTTGGCTAAAGTTTTAATCTTTTCTTGAAATTGAGTAATGGGTCTGTGTCAATTTTGCAGATCACGAACTCTTCCACCGATGAATTTCTCAATTCTTTACAAAATCGTGCTTCTAGGGTTAATTGGGTAAAGCTCTCATTTTTTCTCGATTTCTTGAGTTTTAAGCAATACCCATGTCTGATTCTAGCTTTAATTATTCAATTCGGGTATCCCCAAAAGAGATGAAAATTTTGCATGAGAGTTCTTGAAATTCTCAGAATTTTCTTACCATATTAAAAATGTCGGAGACAAAGTAAAGAGAGAGATACACTTGGCTTAAAGTTGCTTCGAAAAGCTGCAACTTTACTGCAAAATCTAACAATTTTTTACAACAAATGGTTTTCTTTTTTTTTAATTTTATTAATGGAGTGTTAATTTCGTCTTCGTAAAATACGGAATATCTATTATTTAATAACCAAAACAATAAAAATTGATTTTGATAATACAGATGCTGCTCAAACATAATGGGATATACAGGCATCAATTATAGCTCTCCAACACTTGCTTCTGCAATCAGCAACCTTACTCCAGCTTTCACCTTCTTGCTCGCCGTCATTTTCAGGTGACAACTTTATTATATCCTCTTACATATTCCGTTTACACTGTCAATTTACTAAATTACCCTTTGGACCATGAACTGTATTTGGGTCACGTTGTTCAGCCCATGAGGCAACATTTGAACGTTTGGAATTTTTGTGTATTGTGTAGGATGGAGAGTGTATCTTTCAAGAGAATAAGTAGTGTGGCTAAAATGTTAGGAACTGTTGTTTCCATTGGAGGTGCATTTATTGTGACTCTTTACAATGGTCCGGTAGTGATCGATACATCGCCACATTCCATTTCTATGCGATCACAATCGACAAATCCTAATTGGATACTTGGTGCGGCTTTCCTTGCGGTCGAGTATTTCTGTGTTCCATTGTGGTACATTGTTCAGGTATAGTCCATTAATGAACTCTATACACATATCCTCTCTATTGTTTGTTCGTTTTCTAATGGATTACGCGATCTTGATTTTTTTCTTTTTGTAGACTCAAATCATGAGAGAGTATCCAGCCGAGTTTACCGTTGTTTGCTTTTATAGCTTAGGCGTGAGCTTTTGGACCGCGCTTGTTACATTGTTCACCGAAGGAAGTGACTTAGGTGTATGGAAGATAAAACCAAATATAGCTTTAGTGTCAATCGTTTGCTCGGTGAGAACATATCTACTTATTCATATGTTGTTCCTAGACTCACTATTGAGTGTAGTTAGTTTTTAACAAGCAAAATGTTTTTTGTTGTTGTGTATCTCTATGTTTAGGGATTGTTTGGATCTTGCATAAACAATACTATCCACACATGGGCTTTGCGGATCAAGGGGCCTTTATTCGTTGCAATGTTTAAGCCATTGTCGATTGCGATTGCTGTTGCAATGGGCGTTATCTTCCTCCGAGATTCTCTCTACATCGGCAGGTAAGAAAATATTTATACTTGTACATCCAAATCAAGTCTAGTAGTCTTGCAATGTTGGCCGAGGCTAGAATTTTAAATTTTAAATAGTAACGGGTGAATCAAAGATTAGTTTGGAACTCGTGGTTACAGTAGAACCACCATACCTCCTAGTCATATCATCCTGCCAAAACTGCACAAAATGTTTATGTATCAATTTTGCATTCTGAGCTCTCTTTGATCTCAGCTTGATCGGGGCAACGGTAATAACAATCGGGTTTTACACGGTGATGTGGGGCAAAGCCAAGGAAGTGGCCTTGATCGAAGATGACAATAAGGGTAAGCACGAGGAGGCCAACGAAGCTGACCTCGACTCTCCATCTGCTTCACAGAAGGCTCCTCTCTTGGAAAGTTACAAGAATGATGAACATGTCTGAGTATCTATTATCAATCAGTCAAGATCGCTCTATATATATGTATGAAACTTTCATATGTGAATGTCTTTATAATTTATTTGACGAGACAAATATGATCTATAATTTAGGAATCAAGTGTTTTCTAATCACAATATTAGAATCTATATCTACAAGTTTTTGTTTTAATCTTTCTTTGCTTAGTCTGTTACATGATTAGGCTAGAATGATCCTAAAACTGATATCAAACCAAAACTGTGCTGATTTAGTCTATAGCTCTTCTTCGGCTCACCTTTGTCATATGGAATTGCTTGGCGGATGTTCTTGGTTCAGAGAATTCAGATTTAGAAGTTTGGTTTTTAAGTTTAGTTTCTCATCCTCTGTGTAAAGGCATTTTTTCCCTTTTCATGTTTGTCTCTCTGTTTTGAGGTGGTATCTGCGAGTGTTCTTAGCTACCGAGAAGATTTCGATCTCCCTCTTTTTCTTTTTTCTTTTTTTTTTTTTGGCTAACTGATTTTGTTTGTAACAGTCATTCAATTATCAATAATATATTCTCAAATGACAAAAAAAAAAACAATTTTAAGAAACCAATAGACCACAGTATTTTGAAAGTTGTGATTTATGAATAAAATTATAAAAATTTCATGTTGTAATAACACTAGGCTTTAATAGAATTATACAATCAATAATAACCAAAAGGTTTTGAATAAATAAACTTTTTGAATAACAAAGAGATTTTGATGACATTTAAACGTCTATGAGACAATAACAATAATTTTTACTAAAAGTATAAATATCCATACTATAAGCCATAACTGTAGAATTTAAAATTAAAAAAAACTTTTAGGACCGCAACTACCAATAAAACCCATCAACGTCTATTTATATATATTTTTTTTATTTTTGTATAATACAGTACAAATATATGATTATTTATAGTGTACGAATACACTATATATAAAAAATAATTCATAAACCAATAATAGTAATGTATACTTTTAAAACTTTTAAAATCTTTACAACCTCATATATTAATTTTAATCCTCTCAACATCTATTATTTTTTGTCACACACTTCTGAACATCTATTTATATATTTAATTTTTATATGAAACACTTTTGCAATACGGTATATAGCTATGCCATAATAAAACTTTTTGAAAAAGATTTTGAGAATCAGCTACAATATGGTGATGTGATATCTATTAACATATCCATAATTTTAGATCGTATTTAAATTGGCATGCTATTTTTAGTTATGAAACACATAAACACATATAAATTATCATTATTAAAGAAAAATATTAGTTAACAAATATATTAAAATAGAATAATAAAAGATTATTAAAAAAAAGAGAATGAAGACTTAATACATAGTAAAAATGAATTTGTTATCTTTTAAGTATAATTTGATTATATCGTTAGTTTTGACATTTCGTGCTTTTACGATATTTTTCACCCAGATCCGATAAAATAACCATTGGAATCTTTGTTTATTGTTACCCAATAAGAATTGTTGTTGTCTTGAACTTCCACTTGAAGACCACTTGACATATCTATATTTTTAATTATTTACATTTTTTAAATAACTCCTATTATTTATAAAATTTATTATTGTTGGAAGTATATTTTACCAAAATTAAGAAAAGAAAGAAAGTATTTTATTTTATGGGAACAATAAACACGTAAATAATATGTCAACTACTATAGTGATATCAAATAAACACATATATACATACAAAATTATATATTAGTTATTAAATATAATAACACGAGTTTCCGTAATTTAAAATTAACACCTATGATGGAACATTCTATATATAATGGAGGGCATCCTATTACCTTTTGGAGGAAAAATCATTTTTTCATGACGAGTAAGTTGTTGGTTGCAAAGTTTTTTGCAAGCTTCTTCAAAAATTGTAGGGTTAGAGTTTTTTTGCTGCATTCATGCATTGATTCGGGACGCAATGTTTGATACACATTTCTATATTGATTGGAGCAATGTATGCCGAATACATAATCATAAATAGAGCTACAAACATGAAAATACTGCATGTTCTCTTCACCATTTGAGTCGCTATAACATATGCTGTGAAATAGTGATGAATAGCACAAATGCTAGGCCCGTGGAAAATGTTGTACCGCCTGAACCTGTTGCTGATTTCAAAAACAAAATATGGCGTTAGTATTCTAGTGTGCCTGGTGTTCTTCTCAACCTGAACCAATCAAGGAATTTGAATGAAAAACCAAACGATAATGGAAATGACAATTCTGATCAAGTTAGCCCATGCTAATTTTTTCCTCTCTTTTTCAAATGTTTTCTTGTCCGTATGGACATTATTTATGAATATGGACACTTTAATCACCAGGTATCCAATGGAATGAATATCGATGTTAATCTGGAATCCCAACGGTTGACAACAACTATGGAACTATGAATGACAGCATCGAGATTTCCTCTAATGAGGCATGATTCCGAGCTTGTCCTCTTTCCCTTCTTTGGAACTTCTGCATATTCATTTCAATGCAATTTACTTTCCTTAGGAATCTTCAGAGGAAGAGGATGAGGACAAGGATTCTACCAGCAATGAGGATTCTACGGATGATGAAGAAGCCCTACTAGCAATGATGATGCCCAACTTGATAATCGAACCCCGATGTTGACCGCCAAGAGGAGGTTATTATCGTTCTTCATAAAGATGAAATCCTTGTCTAAATTTTATCTGATGTTTTTCTAACACTCAGAGGAGTGGAGAAAAAAGGTAGAAAAGTGGCGTAGTTCAACCGACGGCTGGAGGCTTCCACAGCTGTGTCATCGGTTGGATTAAGGTTGATTTATTTTGTTGTACGGAGTTTGTGGTGATATCTTTTCACAGCCAACTTTTGATTTCATGAAACACTAAATCAGATAATCGGTAGTTCTATAGACAGATCTAGAGGCGAGGGACTTCTGGCTAATCCTTCATCTCTAGGTTTGTCAAACGTAACTGAGAAGACTTCTTTATATTAATTTTTGGTGGTTTATTGTTTTGGGCTGAGCTTTATTGTAGTTTCTTTTGTTTATTTTGTTGATTTCTTCTATTGGTTTTTAACCGGTTGATCTACAACTTTCCACATCGATGGTGGCTGGGGAAGCGGTTGGACGACTTCAAGACCAGATCTGGTCGAGATCTGATTAGTTGTTGCTTTTTCTCAATCGGACCTTAGTTGAGTATACCTCGACTTGACATTACCGATGTTGGTAAATAATAGATGGTTCAAAACCTAAATTAGAGGTCCATCAAACCCATGAAACCCATGCTGCATCTGTTAATCCTGGAACAATCTACCAGTCATTCTTTTCACGATACTTTATTCCTGGCAACCAGACTGTATGGTACCTTGAAAGCCAGAGGCTATGCATAAGGAAAGGGTTGGTTGAAGATGCTATAAGCATACTTTTCAATCTAACATCCCCCACTGAAGAAATTGATTTTTGCTTAGGATTTTTTCTTATATGTGCTGGGTATTTCCGTGAAGGCAACATTACACTGAAATGCTTTTTACGAAGGTGTGGAAGTCATGAACGTGTCGAATGCCATGGACGAGATTCGCTCAAAGTGAAGGGTTATTGAAGAACTTTCTGCAGCTACTCGAGATATGGTCGAGTTAGCTGAAGCCGCCATGACACATGTGTCTCATCTTCATGATTCAATAGGCAATCCATGGGCTGTGTTGCGTCGGGGGAATACTATCATAGCCATTTTATCATCGTAATTGGAATTCAACTCAGGCCCCTCCTCCGTTCGTAACGTTAGACAACTTCGAGTGACTATCCATATGTTTCTATGTTTCAAGTTAGAATCAGTAGATAACATCCATGTTTCTAGTTTGTCATCATGATGGAGCAATATGTTTTTCTCGTCCACGATTTAATACATGACTAGTACTTATTAAAATGGCTATTATATCGATCAATTTATCTTACTTCCATTTTTGTTTCTCTTATATTTTTTGAAACGAAACCTCAATTTTGAATTCAAATACCTACACCAACTCTCCTAATCTGACTCCAATTTAAGGCAAAATGTTATCTTCCCTTTTTCCAAAAGTTACCTAGTTTTCCAAAAATCTATAGCTTTCTGACGAGACAGGTCTATGGCTCCTTCCCCCATGCATCTACTTTAACCCCTTCCCAATAACACACTGGCATCCTCCATCTCTATCACCATTTTGTTATTGTTCTCCACCATCTCACAGCCACTTCATTACAGTTCTCTATCTCTATCTCCTTTTTATTAATGTGTAGAGACCTCCAACACACACTGCCTAACCCAATGAGAGACGAAATTACTTCCCATCTCCACCTCATTGCCCAAGCTGCTGGTCTCAATGGCTATCGAAGACACAATCCTTTTATTTTTGCTAGACGTGATGGTCGTGACGCCTATAACCATGTTGTACTAAGAGATGCTAATTTCGATGAGTTCATCCTATCCCCCTGCTCGGATCAACTTAGATTCTCCTTGTAGACCGTTTTCAAAAAAATGTTGTAGTGCTTTACATTGAAGGTTTGTGACTTGTTGCACAGGGCGAACCTCTCCTCGATGCTATCCAGATGTTTTGCGGCAAAGGATTTAAAGTGCACAATTTCCACCGCAAGCCTCATCCTCATTTGTAGTGGGGACTTAGAAACTGCAACCAACACAATTATTTTAATTATCAAATAATTAGTAAGAATTGAAATAATGGAAAAAATATACAATCAAAATTTTTTAAATTTAATTTTATTGGAGAAAAACTATATATAATTTTGTTATTTTTTTCCAAAAATTAACAACATGATACAATATTTTTTTTGAACTTTATAAAAAAACACCGTATATATGGTATTTATCGTATATATGCTATATAAATATTATATATAGCACTATATACTTTTCACCGTATAATAAAACTATGGCTACTTTGCATAATAACATAAATCTAGATTCTCTTTAGGAAGGCAATTAACTATAGGGCCACATCTACAATAAATAAAAATGACAAAAGCATCATTCCAATTGCTTTTGCAAAAGATTCTGCAACTATGGTTATTTTAAAAAAAATGACATGAACAAAACAAAAAATGTAGTATCTAAAAAAATAGTTTGGAATAGAAAAATATCTAATGTACTTTTTAAAAATAAAATGTTTCAAGAAATAATAGCATGACATATTAAAAAATCGTGTTAGAATGACAAAAAAAGAAAAGTCCGACAGAGATATGAAAATTAAGAAAAACGAAAATAACATGGGTTTTTTAAAAATAGCATGGAATAGAGATGAATGATGTGTAATAAGACGAAGGATTCCGATAGCAATATGAAAAAGAAGAAAACCAAAAATAACAACGTTTTTGAAAATATAGCATGAAATAGAGATGAGTGGTATGTGATAAGAATAAAAGAATCTAATATTGGCCTTGATTGTTTGTAGTTTTTGAAAAAGTTTTTAGTATTAGATTTTGGAAAATCTATTTTTCTTCCATTCAAGATTTTAACAAAATAGATTTTCTAAAAGTTAGGAAAACTAGTTTTTTGATGGTTTATGTAATTTTCAAAAAAAAAACAAAAACCACAATAACTTTGTTTTTCTCTTAAAAATCTACAGCAAAAATCAAAAACCAAAAAACTCAAAAATTAAAATCAAAAACCAAAAACTAAAAGCCAAAAACCATTTAAAATTTACCAACCATTCATGGTCATTATTTCCATAACCCCTCTAACTCATTCTGTTCATTTGAAATTATTTTCTTAATTCACTTTTGTTTCATGGTTAATTTTTGCTATTACCCATAAAACTATAAAACTAAAAATACTGTACAACTTCTCACTGTACATCGTATATATACCATATATTTGACCATACATCATATAAACTGTATATATAACTGATATGTGATGATTTTAGCCCATATTAACTAATGTTTTCTAGTCTTTTTCGTGTCTTTAGAGTCGTTTTTGAGTCATATCAGGTCATCAGGAAACCTTTAAGAATGAATTGGAGTGATTGGAGCTGCTGGAACTTTTGGAGCAAAAAAGAGTGGAATCGCAGCAAAAGAGTATAATTCACACGCGGAGCACGTGCTCCGGTTTTGGGAGCACATGCTCCATCACTCAGAGAAAAATAAGGATTCCGATTTTATCTAATTTTGGCGTGAATAAAATAGGGCAGCCGCCCTCAGACCTAAAGAGGAGACACTCGCTTTTAGGCTTTTACTATTTTTCTCTCCATCATCTCTCCTATTCTCCTTTGTTTTTGGTTTCTATCGCCTGGCTACTCCCTTCATCATCTATTGTTCTCGCTTGTACGATTTGGAAAGGATCAACCACTACTCTGTTTGAGAAGAATTCTGAACCTTATTCTATTTCCAATATTATTCATGAATTTTTTTTTACCCATTGTTGTGTTTTATTCTTCCATGTCTGAGTAGTCCTTTAGTTAGGTTAAGGTTTTCAATGGTATTCATAAATTGATAAACTGAGCACAAATAGGATCCATATATATATATATATATATATATTGTCTTCGCCAATTGTTGATCTTAATGCTTAGATTAAACTGATCACTTAGTCTATGATTTTAGGTTACTCTATTCATAAAAAGTGTTTTAGATTGCTAGAAGAAACATTGATGAGTAATCAGTCCCTAGCCAACGACAGTTGATGCTACAGCTGATTGTGAACATATTAAACTCATTCGCTAATGCTTGTCTGCATGTATAGGTCCAAACGACAGTTTAGGTATTTTAGATTGCTAGATAAAATTGTCGACGCCACGACAGTGGGTCGGTCTTATTTTTATGTTTGAGTTCTGGACCTATGCTAATTTATATCCTGAATAGTTGATCAATTTTCATCTCTGAATTACCGGCGAAATACTTAGTCTAGTGTCTTGCTTCATTGCTTTTACATCGTTTTAATTATTCGTACAAGTTACGAAACCCAACCACCAAATTTGTTGTCTTAGCTTTATTTTAAAATCTCTTAGAATTATAGTGTAACTTTGGTCTCTATGGGTTCGATGCCATTTATACTTATTTGTGGACTTCCAGTCTTTATTTGGATTAAAATAATATGTATTAATAACCGTGTAACACTGGTTTTTAATGACAAATTTTATTGAAAACCTGTCAAAATTCCAATTACTTAAAAGTTTTTAAAATAAAATATCAAATAACTTTTTTTTCCCTGGTAAAATAAATATCAAATAAGTAATAACTTAAGAGAGTTGAAGTTATCCTAAGCTCCTAAATTGGGCAAACCCTCACGGCAGAGATTCAGATTCAGACAATTTAAAAAAATGGCTGGGAGGTTCTGTCAAAGAGACGGCGGGATCATGACGGCGATGGTGGCGGTTGTAGTCTCCGACGTCGGAATGAATACTCTGTTCAAAGCAGCAAGTTCAAAAGGAATGAGCTCTTATGTCTTCCTCGTTTATTCTTATGGCATCGGAGCTCTTCTTCTTCTTCCTTCTCCTTTCCTCACACATAGGTCTCTCTTTCTCTCTCAATTCTTCTTCTTGAATCTGCAAAATCCAAAATCTTGAAAATTAAAATCTCAGGTCAAGATCTCTTCCACCATTGAAATTCTCTGTACTTTGTAAAATGGGACTTCTTGGTCTACTTGGGTAAGATCTTTCTCTCTGGTTCATCTTTAATCTCTGATCAAGATTTGTGTTTTTTTTTTTTAATTAACTTATTAGAGATGATGATGATGATGATGAATTGATGTCGTCACTCTTCAGATGTGTATATTTGATCTTAGGTTACACAGGAATCAAATACAGCTCTCCAACTTTGGCTTCAGCAATGAGTAATCTAACTCCTGCTTTCACTTTCCTCTTCGCTCTTCTCTTTGGGTACTTTCTCTTTTCCCCATTTCTCCAAACTTGTAGGAATTAAACAGTAACTAAATAGGAATTAACAGTAACCTTATCAATTTATTTAGTTTGAAAATTTTGATGACCAAAATTAAATACTTCTTTTCTTTGTGTTCAGATCAATATCTGATTGCTCCTTTTATTTTGTATTAGTAATAGATTTCCTAATATAAAAAATTATTCGGTGTCAAAAGAAATATAACTAACTTATATTTATATTTGTTTAAATATAATAGCAACAGCTCCAAGCAAGGTTTTGTTATTTGGAATCATAATATATTTTGGTTTTATAATGTTAGAATGGAGAAAGTATCAATAAAGAAAAATAGCAGCATAGCTAAAGTAGTAGGCACAATAGTTTCAATAGCAGGTGCATTAGTGGCTACTCTCTACCATGGCCCCATCATCTTCTCCACATCTCAGCCGTCTGTTTACTTCCCTCAGTCTCTCTCGCCGCCTCCATTGCCACCGTCGAATTCTAATTGGGTCATCGGCGGAGGTCTCCTAGCCCTGGAATACACTCTCATTGCCATCTCTTACATCATTCAGGTCACTTTGGTCATACAAAATATATTAATTGATTGATTCATATAACGAAACTTAAGCTAAGTTAAAAAATTTCTAACATTTTTGTTGGTGTTAGACACATATTATGAGGGAATATCCATCCGAATTCGCATTGGCGCTTTCGCACAATGTATGCGTTTCAATCTCTTGTGCATTTGTTAGTGTTTTCGCTGAGAAAAACAATCCGAGCGCGTGGATTATGAGATCGAAAATTATGTTGATATGCATTGTTGCAACGGTATGGAAATGTTTTCTATAGTTATAGTCACTTCTAAAATCAGTAATTATGTTATTATGTTTGAATTTTTGTTAATGCTTATATTAGGGGATGGTAAATTCGACGGGTTATGTTGTCGAGTCATGGACGGTGCGACATAAAGGGCCATTCTTCCTAGCAATGTTCAGGCCATTATCTATATTAACTGCGATAGTACTAGGGTCGATATTTCTAGGCGATTCTCTTTACCTCGGAAGGTGAGAATGAAGATTTTTATAAAATCTCAAAAGATGGATCACCTAATTGATATTCACTTTTGGTTTTTGTTCTTTGTATTTGGCAGTGTGATTGGTGGAACGTTGATATCAATCGGTTTCTACACAGTTATGTGGGGAAAAGCAAAGGAAGAGAAGGCGGATATTGAAACTTATGCTGCATCATCATCGCATTTGAAGAGAGCTCCGCTTTTGATGAATCATACCGCAGAAAAACAAGTCTAACATTGTAACATTTTGAAACGATAGAGAACAATTCGCTTGTAGGGTTTTGATGTCCATCATTCATAATTTTATATAGCAAAAGTTTGGAAGTCAAGATATATTCTGCTAATTTTCAAGGAATTGTATTTGAAATTTGAACAACATTGTCGATTTATAAGAGAGTATCGCAAGAAATTTGTCAAAGTGGTTATCTGTTTGCAATATCGAAAGTTCGGAATCTAAACAACACTTTTTGTAGTAATTGCAATAAATCAACAAAAATATACATATAATCAATCAAGGAAGCAAGTAAAGAAGAAAGTGGCATATAAGGAAGCAATCAAGGAAACAAGAAAGCAACGAAGTAAGAAAAATAAGTATCAAGTAAACAAATTAAGCATGTTTGCAAAGAAGCAACGAACAAAGTAAATAATCAAAGAATCATATATGCATGAATATATATATGATTATCAAAATCATCATACATTGAATTTGATGGAAACTAAATTGATTTAATGATTGTATTTCGGTTGAATTTTAATATGATCAATCATTTGAATAAAATTGATAGTTGATTGTATTTTGATAAATTATTTTTGAATTTTGTTCCTCATAAAATTTAACATTCTTGATTTTTCATATAAATGTTTTTGTCCATGTATATATCTTCTTAATTTTTTGGTCAGCAGCTTTTCATTTCAAACTTAAACGCTTAATACAGAGTTTGTCAACGAGTTTAGTGCTGGTTTAGCAATCGAATCTGCCAACATATTGGTAGTTCGCGAAATGTAAATGATAGGGATGCAGAAAAATTGAGCTATAAGTTCTCTGATGTCCTTCAGAAGGTAGTAGAGATCATTGTGATGCTCTTTCGACTTAAGGAGACTCACCATGATTTGAGACTCTGAGTATAGGCTGAGGTCCAGTCTATTCCTCTCTATTGCCGATTGTAATGCTGCCACTATGGCCTCTGCCTCTGCTGCAAGCGCTGATTGGAAGTGCCAATCAATTCCTCCATTACCTGTTTTGGAATCCCAAGCTGCATCCACAAACTCTTCTTTGTCCTCCTGCGTGGGAAAATCAAAATGCTTAACGAAACAAATATGAAACACCAAGTTTATCTATCCTAAAGCATAGTATAATCGAATAAAGTAGTCAAAGACTGTTTTATCAAGTTAGCTGTCTTGATGATCCCAAACCTTATGTTATGTGAATGTCTTGTGGACATCCTTTCCCCTTTCTTCTCCCTTTGATTCTCCTTTGCGAGAACGAAAAACGTGACATTAAATGCATATTAGTGATTTTTCTTATGATCTTGAAACAGTTAAGACCTATTTTTACAATCCAATGGTAATGCAAAGTAGAATAAATAGTTCTCCAATACAATTATCAACGATTATAAACTCAACTAACTATATAACACTTCAACTAATCTATCAAAAAATGAATTTGTCCTCTCTCAAGGGGGTAACAGGGGGTTACTCAGTGAGGTATGGGATGCTACGGGCAACATGCAAGTCGAATCCGGATTACACCACAACCACGAGAGTCTAGATATAAATTTATAACAAACACGGCACCTAAAGCACCCAAACAATACAAACAACGGGTCCTACACGAGATAAGTGCTCTTCCACCCTCCACAAAGACTTACTTTATGGGATAGTGCCCGATCACATAGCCCAGTGGACGCTTTATCTTAGGGAGCTACGGCTCGGCAGATCGACTTGACGCTCGTATCCTGTGCACACATGACTCCGGTAATCACACAGTCCTCCCACTGTGTACCCTGCCCAAGTCTCCTAACACATCTATAGATATATATCACACCACTAAATATATGTGAATTAATCAATACGTGAAATCATCTAAAACTCCTACATCCTGTTTATCAAGAAAGACACAGACTCGATCAAAGAGATAATACACATTTAGGTAACTATACTACCAATGGAGGAGTTAAGGCGAAGTAAGAGATTGCGCAGTTAGCCCTCATCTTAGCAATACAGTTGACTTTCTGATGTAAACTAGCAAAAATAGAGGTCTGGTTCAACAACATTTCTCAGTTTGCAATGATTTACGTTTACTGATCAAGATTAATTTCTAAATAATAATTAATAAATTAATTAAATTATTTAGATTAAATCCAAAATTCTGAAACTCGGGTTAACGTGACTCGATGTTTTCCATTTGAATTAATTAGCTCTAGTTTTGTTTTTCCTCCCGAGAAGTAAAATTCTCAAAAAAACTCTCTTTTGAGATGTGGGTCTCAAGAAGTAGATAAGTACAAGCACACCATCAAGTGTGTAAGTCACACCAATCTACTGATCTTACAAACTTAGCAGGATAATAAAAAGAAAACAGAGCAATAGCTCTTGTTTGAGAAAAGAAGACAAAACAGAGCATTAGCTCTTATCACGTAATGGAAAGGATGAAGCTCCAGCTTGTTCTTCAACTTCTTGCTTCATCCCTTCCATTTCGTCAATGCTGCTTCCAAATCCAGCAGAGCTTTGAGCCATATTGGTCCTCCCCGTGCAACATACGATTGTTATTTGTGTTCTTCCCTTACACTCCTCGCCATTTGGGTGGCACATTTGTTGCAAGCTTCTGTCGCGAACTCCAGATGCCATTCCCGCACCTTGCTCAATCCTTTGTGAATCTCATGCAGAATGTGTTGGAACAACGGCCAATTCCGTGGCTTTTTAACCGCTTCTAAAGCCTCTCTTGATGATATTTCAAAAATGACATTAGTCTGCTTCATATTACTCAAGCTTTCTACGGCCCAGTGCATACTGAGTAATTCTGCCTCGAGTTGAGAAGATGCCTTTGCATATGCTCGGCGACTATGAAATAGAACTCTCCCACTGTCATCGCGGGCTATCCAGCCAGTACCACTGTTTCTCTTGGGATGGAGCCATGATACTCCAATGTTGCACTTGATAAAGCTCAATGGTGGTTTTGTCCAAGTTTGTGTTTTTTCACTTTCTCGTCCAGTCTGGCTATCATTGTCTACCTTTTTCCTATTGATCTCATGCCACAGTGCCGCTTTCTCTTGTGCTTTCTTGAGTAAATTAGCAGGCTCTAACCGAGTTCTTTCGAAGATCAAAGTATTCCGTGCTTTCTACGTATATCACATAATCCAAGGAATAGGTATTCTAATCTCTCTGGTAGTGATTTATCTTCACACACAGCTACGATATGTTGTAAATTAAGCATGACTGAGTTCTTCGACCATCTATTCCTCGGGCTCAGAACACCTGCATTGGTCCGCATTTGTATCGTTGTTGCACAATGAAATAGAACATGGCAGATGTTTTCCTGCTCTTCTCCACACGCCAAGCAGAGGGGCTCCATATATATACCCCTTGTTTGTAGGTGATCCACTACCGCAGGTGCTCCAGCAAGCGCTCGCCATAAAAAATGTCTGATCTTGGTGTAGTTTTGATTTTCCACAGCTTTCCCCATAGCTTTTTTTCTAAGGGTGCTAGCTGTCGGGCTGGCTCTTCTCAGTTACAGTTTAACATATCTGCTAACTTATACCCACTCTGAGTGTTGTACAGTCTATTTTTTTCATAATCCCCACATATACCTATCTGCAAGAGTTTCGAAAAGTTTGAGATGAAGTATGTACTCCGCATCCTTTGCAATGAAACTTTGTCTAATCTAATCTGACCCTCTTTCAGAAAGTCTAAGGGTTCAATACCACCCCTATCTTTCCCAACACACCGTGTCTGCTTATGGGTGCTCGTAGTATTTCATCCATTATCCAATTTTCAGATTCTGCTTAGATAGTTAAACCGTTCCTAGGGATCTTAAGCAAACTTTTAACTAGTAGTTCTCGGCCAAATAAAATACTCCTCCACGCATAAGATGGTCTTGTGCCTTTGACACACTTCAAAATAGAAGAAATTTTGAAAGACATATGCTTAAAAATTCTTGAGAGTAGAGATTCGGGTTGATTCCATATGCGCCATGCTTGCTTACACAATAGAGCTTGATTGAATCTTCCAATGTCACTAAAACCGAGCTCTCCTTCCTCTTTCTTCCTGGAGAGTGTTTGCCATGCAACCCATGATATTTTTCTTTTTTCTTTGCAATTACTCCACCAAAACTCCATCATAGCTCCAATAATTTTCTTGCATGTGTTCTTCGGTAGCATAAAGCATGACATTTCATATATCGGTAAGGACATAGCAACCAATTTGAGTAAAACTTCTTTTCCACCTTGTGATAATGATTTGGCAAACCATCCATGGAGTATTTATTGGAGTTTTTCCCGTATGAAGTTCAACAACTCCTTTTTTGATCTTTTGAAGCATTCTGGTAGTCCCAAATATGTACCTTCCCCTCCTTCTTTAATGATGTCAAGTTCTCTTTTAACCTCCTCTTTCTGATTATCTGCAATAAGCTCTAGTTTAATAATTAATCAACCCGAGCTAATAATTTAATATTAAATCCAAACTAACACCATTCCTCAACACAACAATTAATCCCAGGTTAATGACTTTAATTAGACTTGGACTTCGGTTTAGCTGGTTTAGGCCTTGATCTAATAATCAATTCCCACCCAATTACATTTGAGGTCTGCGACGTCACGCCACACCATAATTAGTTGTCATTATTGAATTCAATTAAGAGGTCAATTAAACAAGGACTTTCTAGTTTAGCTTTGGTTTACTTTGGTTTGGCTTGGTACAATAATTTAATCATCACAACAACATATCAGCCATTAAAAAAGAAGACTTTGTCGATTTATCTTTTCTCGACAACTCCTCTGGTGGTGGTGTGCTCAGAGAACGGACGACAATGGCGGTGGTTCAACGAAGGCGGATCTGCATGAACCATGACCTCATCAATCAAGCCCCAAAACCAATATCCAACAACATGAAATCAGAAGCTTAGAGGACTAAGAGATTCATGGCGGTTACCTTTTCCCATGAGTGTGGTGCTCGAGGCGACTATAGTTGGCTCAACAGGTAGCTCTGGTGGTCTGGAACAGAGCTACAATTCATGAGCAACTCTCGGTTAGATCAAATCACATCACAAGGACCAACTCTCAGCTATTAGAGCTTACCTTGAATCGATTGTTACTGGCAACGACAAGGCAATATCGACGACGGTGGTGGTCATGCTCAGGTCTTGGTGGCTGTAAGTTTCTAAGGCGGTTCTCGAAGTTTATGCCCTCCGCTTATACACTCGAGAGAAGAATGAGACTTGACTAGAGTTTTGCTCAGTATTAGGCTCAATTTGAGCCTCAAGCTTTATTCCTAAAACCGGTCTGTTACAATTCGCCTCTACTATAGAGGAATTCGTCCTCGAATTCAAACCAAGTTTGGTCCATCCATTTTTTTCTCTAAATAGTTTAGGGTAATCCGTCCTAATCTAAGACTCGACCTCCCAAGTCTCTTCCTGAATTTCGTCTCTCTCCCAGCAAACGTTGACCATCATGGTCTTTTCTCCTTGAATTTATTTCTCTTGACGTTCCAGAGCCTTGACTGATAGACTATGCACGGATAAGTTCTTTTGGAGATCATCTGGTGGTTTCTGCAAAATAAAATCAGGCTCTCTAACAACTTTTCTCAGAACTGACACATGAAACACCTTATGAAAGTTATTCAATTCTGGTGGTAAAATCAGGCGATAAGCCACTACCCCTATCCGCTCAACAGTAGGATACGGTCCCATGTATCTTGGCTTAAATTGCTTCAGCTTTCTTGTTTCAGATCCCCCTTGGAACATCCTCATCTTCAGATATACTAAGTCACCCACTTCGAATTCCACATCCTTTCTACAATTGTCTGCATAACTCTTTTAGCGATCGTGGACTTCCTTTAGTCAATTCTTGAGTATTTCAATTTGCTCTGTTATATCCTGGACCCACTCTAGATCAAAGATTCGGCACTCTCCCACTTTTATCCAACACAGTGGTGTACGACAGGGCCTATCATAAAGAGTCTCATACGGTGCCATCCCAATGCTCGAATGATTACTGTTATTATATGCAAATTCAGCAAAAGATAGATGATTTCCCCAGTTCCCTTCCTAATATAATACGCAAGCCCTTAGCATATCGTCCAGGGTCTGAATATTCCTTTCAGACTGACCATCAGAGTCATGTGTAGAGAGGGTACGGGCAGCAAGCCAATCTGCCAAGCCGTACCTCCCTAAGGTCGTTAAAGCATCCACTGGGCATTGTGATTGGGCACTCTCCCATAAAGTAAGCCTTTGCAGAGGGTGGGCGAGCATTTATCTTGTGTAGGACCCGTTGTTTGTATTGTTTGAGTGCTTTAAGGTGTCGTGTTTGTTACATATTTAGGTCTAGACTCTCGTGGTTGTGGTGTAAGCCGGGTTTGACTTGCGTGTTGCTCCTAGCATCCCATACCTCACTGAGTAACCCTCCTGTTATTCACCCCTTTCTCTTCTTTTTTTTCTTTCAGGTGATCATGTTGAGTAATCGGATATACGAGATATTATGGTGCTTTTTTGGGATCAACACAGTTTTTATTACATTTATTTTTTGATATTATTTTATTTATTTATTTGGCTTTTAGACTCATTTAAGTCCATTTATTGGTTATTTGTGACACGGAGTTTTGGTTAATAAAATTGATCATTGGTTATTATCATTACTTGAGTAAGAAGTTAAGGTTAGTGACACACCCTCCTTGAGAGAGGATGAGACGGATGTTACGTTTTGGTATCAGAACTACACTTCGCGAGCAACCCTTGGTTAGATCAAATCACATCACAAGGATCAACTCTAAGCCATTAGAACTTACCTTGAATCGATGGTGACTGGAGACGGCAAGGCAAGGTCAGCGACGGTGGTGGTCATGCTCAGGTCTTGGTGGCTATGAGTTCGTAGGATGGTCTTTGAAGTTTGTGCCCTCAGCTTATACACTCGAGGGAAGAATCAGGCTTGACTAGGGTTTTGCTCGATTTGGGCCTCAAGCCTTATTCTCGGAACCAGTCCGTTATAAAATTACTTCTCTACGTAGAAATGTTGGTAACACCAAAGCCGCTCTGTGAATCTTTTTTGGTAAGAAAGACTAATGAAGATTTTGTCTACATGAATCTATAATAGTCAAATAGGGAAGTCATAGTTGAGCTTAACTTATGTCTGAAAGCAAAGAAGAAAATTAGAGATAGTAAATGAAGACGATGAATGATTTCATTTCATTTCGTTCAAAACATTGCAATAATTTAGAGATCTTTTTTATACATGATAAGCAAAACCCTAAAGAGAGGGGACATATGGCAAGATCAGCTTTCACATGAAGAATCAAGGGTTGCAAATTGGTTTGATAGCTTGATGATCTTACTGCCATTACTCTGCTTTTCTTTTTTGTCTTTGTCCCGATGTGCAGGAGCTGATATCACGTTTGCAGGTGACCGTTGAATGTATATGGGCTCTGTCTTCTTATTTTGCTGTCCTAATACTTCTTTTCCTTTGTTTTGCTTCTTAAATATTGCAGGTGAAGTCTCTGCTTCAAAAGAAGACTTTGGAAGATTTGTGTTGATACTCCCCCTAAAACTTGGTGTAGGAGGGAAGTCCACACCGAGTTTGAATCTAAGCCTTGTGAACGCTGTAATTGGGAGTGATTTTGTGAAGATATCAACAATTTGCTGAGTTCCTGGAATATGCTTCATAACTAATGTCTTGAGAGCTACTCTTTCTCGCACATAGTGATAATCTATGTCAAACTGTTTTGTCTGTGCATGAAAGGTAGGATTGGCTGTTAAATAAACTGATGAGATTATCACAGTATAGCTTCGGATTGTGAGGAAGTGGAACACCAAGAACACGAAGGGCAGAGCTGATCCATTTAATCTCAGAAGCTGTTTTAGATAATGATCGATAACTCTTCCTCAGTAGAACTCTTAGACAGTGTTGGTTGTTTCTTAGAGGACCATGATATGAGATTTTGTCCCATAAAAGTGCAAAAACCTCCTACAAACCTTCTTGTTTCCTTGCAATTTGCCCATCATTGTCACTGTAGGCTCTTAACAAATAATCTGTATGTCGATTAAATGAGATACCCATTGTAATAGTACCTTTAATGCATCTCAAGATTCGTTTGAGGAGATGAAAATCTGACACTGTAGGCTTGTGCATCTTTTGACAAACATAATTAACCGCAAACTGTATGTATAGCCTTGTCAAAGTGAGATATTGAAGCTTTCCTGCAAGGCTCCTAAAGTAGGTTGGATCAGAGAAGATTTGTTGATGATGTGGTACTCTGTCCAACTGAAGTGGTGATATCTTGCGTTTTAAGCGTTTTTAAGCATTATTTTAGCTTTAGTTTCATGCATTTCTATATTCTCATTTAGAAGTTTAGGTGCATCTTTGTGTGTGCATTCTCATACTGTGTAAGGTTTGGAGTGATGAATGCAACAGAGTGAACAATTGGGCAAGGAAATGATCAAAAAGGAGATTTAGTGAAGAAACAAAGGACCAGCGGTTGCCTCCAGCGACCAAGCTCCGTTGCAAGCTCGTAGCGACCATCACTCAGCGACCTCACGACACCGATAAGACATAGCGGCTGGAGCTAGCAACCTTGAAGGACCGCTGGAGAAGTGAAGAATCATACCTGGAGACATTAGCAGCCAAGCGTAGTGACCTTGAAGAACCGCTAGAGAAATAAAGAATCATACCCGGAGATATTAGCGGCCAAACATAGCGATATTGTCAAGCCGCTGGGGCCTAGCGGCCAAAGGTAGCGACCGAGCTACCCCGCTGGACCGGATCCGAATTTGCCAATCAAAATTCTAAACCGGTTCAGTTCTGAGAGTGTTTCAAGTTTGACCCTTCCCAATTTATGTTGACTTAATTTATTTAGTTTTCTTTTGATATTTACTATAAGTATCATTTAACCTAATTTTTAAGGGTTATGTTTACAGATTTTTTCCTTAGTCTCTTTTGAGTTCTAAGATTACTTTGTATGAATTTCTCTTTCAAATTATCAAATCATCTACTCCTCTTGAATCTTTCATCTATTCCTTATTTAATCATGAATATGCAACAATCAAACTAAATGTTTAAAGGTTTTGTTTGTTTGGAAAGTTGTTAGATGGAGTTTTTCTCCCATTGAGCTTGTAATTTGACATGTGTTTAAAATCTTAATTTTTGAATTATTCTATAGTACGCATGCGTAAAGAATAGATGTAGATATTATAATAAGGTCACGAAACGATAATTATTGGATGACAAAATTTGAAGAGAAGAAAACCGATAATTGTTGGTCCCACAATACGACATTTCCTTTTTACTCGTAACATTAAGAAACGTAACACAATTCTATTAACATCTTGGATCGTTTTAACTTTTAACCATTTATTTTTAGATTTCTTTTGATTTGTTTGTGTTTTTTTTACCAGGTCAAGATCATTTCCTCCACTAAGTTTCTCAATACTTTGTAAGATAGGACTTCTTGGACTAGTAGGGTAAATCTAACTACACAATTCTTCTTCTTCTTCTTCTTATTATTATTATAATTTTAACTATGGAATTATACTTTATAGTGTTGCTAATAATATCATTTTGGCTAAAAAAATACCCAAAAAAAAAACAGATCAATGTATACTATCACAGGATACATAGGCATCAAACTCAGCAACCCAACATTATCTTCCGCCATTAGCAATATCAGTCCTGCTCTTACCTACATCCTCGCCATTATCTTCAGGTGTATTTTTCTTTCTCCCAATTATGGAGTTTTTCATATTTCAGATTAACAAAAATTATGTTAGGTAACAATTTAGTTTTTCCGGCGTACTAATATGCAACTGAGAATTGAGTTTTCTTTAGATCAGTTATTTCAAACTTCTCCTATGACTTTTTTAAGTTCCAGTACTTATGTTCATTTTTCATATAGTTTTGATAAATGCGTATTAATGGGTCTTCTTTCTTTCTTTCAATGCATACATTTATTCATTTATTTATATAAAACTATAAGATAGAGTTTACTACTATCAGTCTATCACACTATTTGCACAATCTTGTGGTCCACATCTAACAAGGATGTTTGCATTATTAGAAATTTAGAATATAAGTGTATTAATTTTTCTTTGTTTGATTATTTTCCTCCTAAGGAAAACGTAACACAATAATTTTCAACTTTTGAATAAAGAATGGAAAAGGTATCTTTCAAAGAAAGGAGTAGTGTAGCCAAAATGATGGGGACAATATTGTCATTAATAGGCGCACTTGTGGTGGTTCTCTACCTTGGACCACTTGTCTTCGTCGCATCTTCTCCGCCGTATATGAACATCCGTCAGCTATCTCCACCGTTATCATCTTCAAACTCTGATTGGCTCATCGGCGGAGCTCTTCTAACCATAAGAGACATCTTCGTATATGTTTCTTTTATTCTTTAGGTGCCACTTTTTATCCCTACTAAATGATAAAAATAATTTCCAAATTTATTTTCAAGTAGAAAGATCAATTACTAAAAAAGAGAGAACAACTTACAAGCTTCTTGGTTTATTTTCGTGTGTGCATAGTTTCTCGTTGTTTGTTCTTGTTACATGTTGTTGCTTTATCGTTTTATATAATTTTCGGTCTTTCTGCCTTCTAAATTATCTCTGTACACGATGTTGCAAATCGAAACTTAGAAGCACATGGTATACAATTTAGAGTTTGAAGGGATGAACCTTGGTTTATGGTTGAAAATAGACCTGGAAAAATTATCCAGAGCCAAAGAAATCGAATAGAATCGAACCAAATTGGGAAAAGCCAAACAGTATCGGACATTCATAAATATCAGAATGGTCCCTTTTTAAAAAACACTTTGGATATCCGAATTGAATCAGAACCGAATCAAAAACCAAACCGTGTATTAAGTAGCCACTATAAAAATAATAAATTATTATCAGAGCAACATACCGTTGCATATAATATATATAATCAATATATATATATATGATTATAGAGTGATTATGTTGATAACGTGTTATAATATAATATATAATTTATAGTATATATAAATATAAATAATGGAGAAAATTTTAATTAATACCCATGAAAAGAATCCGAATACTCAATTCCTATATACAATGGTTGAAAGGACTCTCCATAAAATACAATGTGGAATGCACATCATCTCTTTTTATTGTCATGTAAGCATTTTTTAAAATATTATTGATTTCAATATTTTTTATAGATTTTATTAAAACAATACATAAATTATTACTTTATATTAAATAAAATGTAATGTCCATAATATTGATTCATATAAGATAAAATCAGTTTATTTACTAAAATATGATCTAATATGAGCCATCCAAAAAAATAAAACATAAGATTAGACATATGTGTGGTTCTAGAAGTTTAAATGTCACACTAAAAGTATAAAAAATTACGATCAGTATTCAAAATAAAAAATACAATTATAAAATTTGGTAAAACAAAAACAATTACATATAACAAGGTAAACACAATCATGGTGATTCTAGATTATTATCATCTATACTACTAATTGGGAAGCACACATTGTAAAAAGACTTTAAGTCGTAAGAATTTACATATAATGCTATTGAAATAAACAACAAAACGGAAACTTTTAGCAAAAATGTCATTGTAACTTAATCTAATCCATGCAACCAAACAAACCTCACAATTAATTCTCTCTTATCCTAACAACCAAACACAATTAATAAATTTTCACTAATTCTAAAATAAACAAAATTTTTGTAAACATATAATCCACATTATACGGATCTGATAATGATCTATATATTTTGTTCATTTTTTGTTTATAGAAACTATTAAACTATTAAAGTCCAAATACGATATAAAATATTTGGATTTGATTGTTTTGTTACATAATAATCAAATATGATACTACTTTTTTTTGTTATTTACAAAAAATTCCCTTGGTATTTACAATAATAATTTCCATATATATATAAAATTATGAGTATAATTAAATAACTAATACCAAGATTTCATTTATGTTTAATTCAAAATTTGGGACAAGAACTGGACGAAACCGGACGAGATAAGAACAAAAAATCCCAAAAAGTGGTCTTACTATATATTACTGTTAAAATAAAGTAAATCTTTAGATCATGTATTTAACATGTTTCTTTCAATTTATTTAGCATAACCATTTTGATTAGAAATAGATGAACGTTAAAGTATGTTCTATAATAATTTTAAAAATTAAAATAAACAAACATAACCTAATCTAGATAAACCAAACATAAAGTAATAGGAATAGATAAATTAATCAAATTTCAAAATATTATATTATATGATATATAAATATATTATGACTATACATAATTAATTATAAAATATGTATTAATATTTGTATGTTCTCAAACGCGACTTTGGGAATTCATGTCCCTCTTAGTTGGGAATACAAAACTTGTCCCATATTAGAAATGCATTCCTTAGACATGAATTTCAGAAAGATGTAACATAATGAAACATGAATTATGTCCAACATGAATTATGTCCATTCCTACTAAGAACGAATCTAAGTCCAGTCAACATGAATTTATATAGAAGAAGAAAAAATTACTGTTATAGCAACGATGAGGTCCACAGAAATTATAATTTATTCGTAACATTTAATACATATTGTATTTGAACTTATTTATCACAAGCAATAGACGATTCTCTGTTACATATAGTACTGAAAATTTTCAACAAATGCTATCGAAATGGGGAAAAAAATGACAACAAACTTTGATAAGGATTTGTTTGACAAAATAAGCTGTTACTCGTTAATTGACGAGGTTTAATCATATACGAAGTTGATATCTTCATATATATATATATATATATATTCATAAAACATAAAACATAAAACGTATATATACCAAACATCAGTTTTATTATTCCGATGTTGATTCTATATAATGATTTTTTTACAGGCACAGATCATGAGAGAATATCCAGCATCATTCACACTCTCATTTCTCTACACTGTATGTGTTTCAATCGTGACCTTAACTATTGGACTAGTAGTTGAAAAGAATAATCCAAGCGTTTGGATCATTCGATTCGATATTACTTTGATACCAATCTTAACTATGGTACGTTACATATAATTTTAAGTTTTAACAAACTTATTAAAAATATTTTCTTTTGACCTTAACATAATTTTCTTATAAAATTTTTCAGGCAATAATAATTCCTCTATACTATGTGATTCATTCACGGACAGTGCGTCACAAAGGACCTGTATACTTAGCAATATTTAAGCCTTTGACGATTTTAATAGCAGTGGTTATGAGCGCGATTTTTCTGAATGATTCTCTCTATCTCGGATGGTATGTGAATCAATAGTCTGCATACACATATTCATAAAGAAAAACATCTAATCATCTTCGATTTTGTTCATTTTGCAGTTTGATCGGAGGAACTTTGATTACGTTAGGGTTTTACTCTGTGATGTGGGGCAAAGCAAACGAAGAGAAGGATCAGTTGTTGTTACTTTCAGAAGAAGAAAAAAAAACCTCTTCTATCGAACGGCAACAACGAGCGAATTTAAATAAAAAGGAAATTAGAACCAAGGAGATCAGAACACTATCTAAAACACAACAGTGTAGATACCGACAAATTTTACAATACACAATACAATGTAAAAAATTTCCCCATTTTTTGTTGAAAAAGTAGAAAATTTTCTTGTTTTAGAGTTCCATGTTTTATTTTATTTTAACAAATTAATGGAAAAACAAAAAAAAATGTTAATTTTTATATAGTATAGATGTGGTCCGAACCGGTATACCGAAATACCGGATCATAGACACTCAAGTATGGTCATCCATAGAGTGGTTCAAAATCATTTGATGTTTAGAACCCAAAATAAATTTGTTTTGTCCATTTACAAAAGTTTTTCAAAAAAAATTAAATATGTTAGTATCTGGATCCTTGGACTCAGCCACTTGATTATGTTTAAAAATGAAAGAACAACCACTGCATTACAAGATATTTTTGTTTATCAAATTTGACATCCCTAAATGATGATGCATAAAGCACCAACTTTATAGATTTTAGCCACATGGTCATGGCCTAAAACGATTTGTTTTTGCATAGACCATACTCGGCTACCTTTATGACTTAACTTTTATGTTTATGCAGAATGATATATTAAATCAGAAAGAGAAGGTTGAAAAATTACAAGGAGTGCTTGCTTTAAGCGCTGGTATGACGAAGCTTGAGTTAGCCATACCTTCCACATAGTATTCATGAACTCCTACAAAACTATCTGCATGAGATTTGTTTCTTAGCCTTTCCGAATTTAACATACGATTTGGCAGATTTTTCATTCCTTTCTCTGTTTTCAATTTCCACATAGTCTGACAATGGTTTGGTAATGGATGCCCATCTTGATTTTATCACGACATGAAGAGATACATCCAATAATAGCATAGGCAGATTTAATTATCTAAAACTTATTCTTTCAGCTTAAAACTAGGAGAAACCAAATGATAATAAGGCCCACCAAAAATTATTCTTTTTTTTTTTGTCTAAATTACTAACAAAAATTTCTTAAAAAAAAGAAAAACAGAAACAAAAAGAAAAACATAATTTAATCTTCTTTTTTTGTCCAAAAGAGATAATATAAACAACTCTTCTGGATTCTTGTAATAATGCTCTCTGAGTCCAAACAAAAAATATCTCTATCTTTTCCAACAATGGTCTCCGTTAATCTCCGTCGGAGAGACACCTTGTTATTGACGGCGATGTTGGCTACTGAAACCGGAAACGTGGCTATGAATACTCTCTTTAAAGCAGCGACTTCGAAAGGCCTTAACTCTTATACCTTTCTTGCCTATTCTTATCTCATTGGCTCTCTTCTTCTTCTTCCTTGTCACTTCTTCTCTTATAGGTTTCTAATTTGACTAATCTCTTTCGATCGTTAATATATAGCCTTGTTTTGATTCTTCTTTTCATACCAATAATTTATTTATCTTTTTTTACAGATCAAGATCACAGCTTCCTCCACTAAGTTTGTCAATACTCTGTAAAATAGGAGTTCTTGGGCTGCTAGGGTAAAGCTACATCTTCTTCTAATTTTGAATATAAAGTTATTTTCGTAATTTTTATTAAAACAGTTTTTGCATAAATTCAAAATAAAAATGAGCAGAGCGACGTATCAGGTCACAGGATTCATTGGCCTCGAATATAGCAACCCAACCTTATCCTCCGCCATTAGCAATATTAATCCTGCTATTACCTTCATCCTCGCCATTATTTTCAGGTTTAATTTAATTTATTTTCCTTTCTATTGTTTATTTTTATTTTTTAAATTATGGAACTGTGAATATCTGTCACATATACGTGGAGTGGTAGTGGCAGACTTGCTGGAGCAATACTTATGTTTAATTCACTAAAATAGAATATTCCTTTGTGGCAGAACTATTCTGTAGATTAACTGATTAAGACACTTTACCGATCATCTGTTTGCCTAAAAAGATAAACCTCTTAATTCACATGTGTAGAACAAGAATTTCAGAATTTTCGATAGTGTAGTGTCTTAAAATTTGTAGAGCATGGTTAATGGGAGAACTCTTTATATGATTTTTATCAATATTTTATTATAAATTTTGTGCAAATCGAGGTAGAAAAGTTTTTAAAATTAAAAGACTAATTCTAAAAACTCTTATTTAAAAACTAGTTCTTAAAAAAAAGATTTTAAAATTCCGTTTATCAATGGAATTTATATTTTTTAATCCTAAAAACCTTTCCAAAACTTTTCATTAATCATGCTCTTAGTCAATGTCAGATTGTTAGGTCAACGAATATATGTAACAACATGATTAGGGATGGTTGTGTATAAAAAATATTGCATTGTTTCACCACATGCGACACTCTTATTCGCATTATTGGATGGGACCCTTATTTATTTATATAGTAGAAAAAGGAAATGGCAACTGAATTTTTTTGCTCTGATAAATAATATATAAATATGATGGTACGGATGGTTTTACTCATGTTATTCAATTATTTTGGAATGTAACTTTTCATAATATGTAATTTTCACATAGATACTTACTTTACCAATGGAATATTTTTACCATATAAATGTATGATTTATATTTTGGAAATCCATATTATTATTATTTAAAGTGTTAAATATTGGTATATCTATCTACAAAACATACTAATAAATATTTTACAATTATATTTACTACATAACGTGTGTTTTTTTTTTGTAACTTCTATTTAGTACATAATGTGTTATATTTTAATTTTGACAGTAATGTTTTGTCGTTTACTAATAACAATTTTGAATTTTCTATTAAAATTATCAATCTTCGGAAAAAAAATTCTTGATTTAAATACTTGATACGTTTTCACTTTTAAAAGAATGGAAAAAGCATCATTCAAAGAAATGAGCACTCTAGCCAAGATGGTGGGGACAATAGTGTCTTTGATTGGCGCAGTTGTCGTGGTTCTTTGGCATGGTCAACGTGTCTTCACCGGATCTTCTCCACAGTATCCAAAACTCCTTCAACTTCTTCCGTTGTTAACATCTTCAAACTCTGACTGGGTCATCGGTGGTTGTCTTCTAGCCATCACAGGGACCCTCATTTCTATTGCTTTCATCCTTCAGGTAAGTTTACAAATAGTTTTTCTTTTAATAATGTTTTTTCTATGGTAAATTTTTTTAAAATTTGAAATTTAAAGTGTAATCAAGTTCAAATGAATGAAAATAATAGGTTAATAAATGTTTGATATCATGATATTTACATAAACTTCTTTCTATTAAAAAAAGAGTATATATACATAAACTAATACTGTTTTTTTTTTGTTAAATCTATATTATATAAAAGTTGAAGCTACTTTATGCTAAGGCCGTCCACATAGAATTTAAAACATCAAATCACGATTTGTCATTTCACTAATTAATATATTTTAATTTTATTAAGTTTCTATATTAACCTACTTATAAAAGAGAAAAAATAAATATGAAAATAAGAGAAACGTAAAATTTTATTTTTAGAATACATAACAATAATCGATCATTATTAATTTCACTGAATTTGTAAATTTTCTATTTTATAATTTTACTCACATCTACCTATCCATATGTGATTTTAAACATCCAATCACAATCAACTATCTCATTAATTAATATTTTATATAATATGTAAATAAATTAAATATAAATTATCTTAATTGGATACATAAAATAATCTATATCAATCTCAAGTTATTTTAAAAATATTATATTTTATAAGTTTATTCACATCTATATGCTTAAAAGTTTAAACATCCAATCAATATTAGCTATCTCATTGATTAGATTTTTTAAGTTTTATTAACTTTTAATACTAAAATAATTATGAAAGAATAATAAATAATATATGGAAACAGCAGAAATATAAACTTTTAAGTGGAATATATAAAAATAATCGATCATATCTTTTTTTAAATGTGTCGTAATTTTCTATTAAGAACAAAAATAAAACTAACATAATATTTAATTAGGAAAGTATTTTAAATTAGTAGTCACAATTATAAATAATCATTTTAAATTTAGAATGAAAGATATATGTTTAAAAAAACAAAATAATTAAAAAAATGAAATTAATTAAATATTTAATTTAAAATTTCCAGAATTCTTAAAGAGGAAAAAGGCCAACACATGTAAATAAGAGAAGTGTAAACTTTCCTTATTGAAATATATAAAATTAATCAATTCTAGATTAAAAAAATATATAGTTTTCTATTAACAACAAAATTGAAATTAACAAAATATTTTATTTGTTTAATTATAAATTAAAAGTCTCAACTATAGTAGATATTTTAAATTTAAAATGAAAGATAGATTTTTTTTAAAATATAAAAATAATTAACCACAAAATGTAATTCAGTTTATAACTTATTAGAAAAATTAATTAATTCTAAATTAATAGTCATAATTTAAAATAAATATATTAAATTTAGAATGAAAGGTAGATTAAAAAATAACAACTTTAATGACTAATAATAAAAAATGAGCCAATTTGACGCTAAGACTGTGCATTAATAATAATTACAATACATTATATGAGATTAATGATATTTTAAATTTTGTGAGTCGTCACTTTAAACCTAGAAACCCATCATGAAAACCCTCTCTCTTTTTGTGGTTAATTTTGTTTATGTTTATCTTGAGTTTTTAACTTTTATTTAATTAAATTATTGTTAGTATTTTTTTGACAAATTATAGTTCATAATTCATTATAAGGATCACACAATGGAGAAATGTGAATGATAACTACAATAATGGGGATAAGAATGATAGATTTCGAGGAAATTTATAAAGAAAAAAATTCATATATGATTAAAAAAAGGTGAAAAACATAAGTTCTTATAAAGAAAGTATAGGGAAGATAGAAATGGTTAAAAGTAGATGAAAGAAAACCATAATTATGGTTAGATTGGGGAAGAATAAGAGGTCAAAAATATGGTTAAAGCTCAATATTGTTAAAGCTCATACACTTTCTAGAAATGAGAGGTAGTATTAAAAAATTTAGAGGAAAAAAAAACCTTATATTGAATTCATAGGTTTAGATAGTTATAGATTTTTTCTCAGTGTAATGTTATCTTCAAACAATTTATATTAACTAAGATAAAGTGAGAAGAAAAGAAGAACAATGATGAATTTTCGCATACCAAAATGAAAAAGTTGTAGAAGTAAGTCCCGAACCAATATTTGATGCATCACAAAAAATCATTTCATGAGATTCAATCAAAACACCATAAATGAAAATATCTAATTATCTACAAAATTTAAAACTAAAGAGAGAGCTATTAATTTGAAAAAGAGCTATTAGACAAAATAATTTCTCTTTTGATAAATTTGCATTTTGAAAGAAAGAAAAAAAAACATAAAATCTATGTTAGAGTTTTTTTTTATGTATTTAAAATAAACTATTCGTCTTAAAGATAATTTAAAAATTCAAGGAATTTAAACTATTCTTAATTAGTAGATATATAAAATTTTATATTTTGACATTTTGAATAAATATTATTGGTTACAAAATTTTTTTATCAAAAATATTTAGATATATCTGCGCGGATTCAAAACGTAGTATAAACTAATAATTGTACTCAAAATGTTCCATAATGCGGCCGATATATTGATTTGGACAGGCACACATAATGAATATATATCCAGCACCAATCACTGTCTCTTTCTTCTATTGTCTGCTCGCTTCAATCTTGATGACGTTGATCGGAATCATAGCAGAAATGAACAATCCGAGCATATGGATCATTCCATTTGACATTACATTGCTTTGCATATTAGTCGGGGTAAGTTATTTTCTTCTATTTTCTAGGGATTTTAATGAGAAAAATTCTCAAACCTCCGTCAACCCATCCACATAAACCCTTAAGTAAAAAGAACAATTCAGGTATTAAGTGATTCATTTTAAATCTCTTAATTAAAATTTTAATGAATAAATCCTTCAAATAAAACTTTGTTAACAAAAAGACCTTTGTCTATAGTACCGTCAAAATCCTAAGCAACTGATACTAAATCGATATTATATGCATTTTGATTTGTTAAAAAATAACGTGTATATTTTTCTTAGATATACAAACTGACAAAACGCAATTTTTGTTTAAAATTAATATTTAAATGCGATGCAATCTATTAGGAATCTGAAACAGTAAATCAATATAATTAAGATATTGCCACTTAAATTTCCTAAAACGATAAGAATTGATAAATTCATGTAAAATTTAAGCGATTAAACGTATCTAAGATCAAAGAGAAGCACGAGAAACATCGATCGTGATTTACACTTTTCACGATTTTAGGATTTTTGAATTCGACATCATAGATTTTTAAAACTTCATGTTGTCTTTTAACAAACACTATTTTTAATGTCTAAAAAATATATATTTACATATATCGATTATTAACAAACAAAAACAAAAACTATCGATTAAGCTGTGATATATGTTTAGGCAGAACTATAGACAGAAAGATTTTGTCATTAATGAATTTTATTTTACCTGATGAGTTTTTTAATTAATAGTTTAATTGATGGGTTTAAAATTTATCCGTTAATACGTAAGAAAATCTTTCATTAGTAATTTTAGTTTAGAGGTTTGTTATAATGAATAAGCCAATAGTTGAGATATTCTTTTCATTAAAATTTCTATTTTAACTGCGTTTTCATATAATTTTTAAGGCAATGTTTAATCCAGCATATTACGTAATTCATTTGTGGGCCGTACGTTACAAAGGACCTGTTTACTTAGCAATATTCAAGCCTTTGTCGATATTAATAGCAGTGATTATGGGAGCCATTTTTCTTGGCGATTTTCTTTACCTCGGAAGGTATATATAGATATAATAAATCAATAATTTTTGAACACACATGTTTGTGAACGAGAAAACATCTATTCATTTCTGGTTTTGTGGTTAATGTTGCAGTCTGGTCGGAGGAATATTGATATCAATAGGGTTTTACACTGTGTTGTGGGGGAAAGCAAAAGAAGAGAAGACTCAATTGTTATCACTTTCAGAGGAAGCTCCTCTTCTAATTAGAAACAAAGACGACCAAATTTAACTTCTTTAATTATTCTTTGATTATTTGCTCATAGTTTAGAGGAGAAGACTATTTCTTTTCTCTGTTAAGAAAATAAATAAACGTAAATAAAATTATGTTTTCTTAAAATATTAGATTTTATACCTTATTTTTATGGACGTTAAACATAAATAAACAGATAACCAAAAATAAAGAAAATAAAACAACTACAACAAAAAGTTCCAAAGGAAAACTAATAAATTCTAATAATTAATAAACACACTAATACTAATATATTTGATCTCATCACTTGCAAGAAGAGCTGGCAGGAGTCATGATGTAGTTAAACTAGGGACCAACGATGCGAGGTTCATGTCTGTTTTTTTTTATTAACTGCAAGAGTTCCGAATCTTTGGCCCATAATTTTCATCTATACCTGGATCCGGCCTTTAGTCCATTCTGATTATATAATACCTCTTTGTCATAAAATGAGATTGAACCCGGAGGACAGAAGAAATCTAGAGGATTTATGAACTCCTACAAAAGCTACTGGCATGAGATTTTTTTTTTTTTTTGGGTATAAGGACCAAAATGAAGTTACCCTTTGGGAATTAATATATGATGCTCAAAGATTTCACAGATTTAACATCTCGGTGGTAACCAAGGATATAAGACCAAAACACCAAAACAATGAAGATGTGTCCTTCCTTCCTTTGTTTCAACTTTCATCTAGTGTGATAATGGTTTGGTTAAGTCCTTCTTGATTTTATCATGAGTTGAATAAATAAGATGTTTGATAACGCCGACAAGATAACTAGATAAGTGAAACCATTGTGGGAGATTAGGTCAAACATAATACCACTGAATCTGATTAAGACAAGATCCGATTCCAAAGATGGGCATAAAAGGATAACATTTGCGCATGGAATACAAGCTAAAATAGTGCAAGTCGAAAAAGCATGAAGTTAATTTTCTCTCATTTTCCTCCAAAAAATTGAGAGGACATCAAAATTTTCTTAAGAGTGAGTTTTTTCATGGAAACCAAAAGCGACAATAGCATAGGCACATTTACATCATCAAAATAATCTTTTTCACGTAAACTTAGGAGAAAGCAAATAATAGTAAGGCCTACCAAATTTTAATTCTTAATCCTAAGTATGAACTTCGACAAGGTAAGAATTCTATATGCATATGCAAATCTAAATGGTTCTACATGCTTTTTTTTTTGTGTTTTTGAATTCAAAAAAATTAATTTGCCTTTTTCCAATACACATATATGTATGCATGAGATTTAAACATGAAAAAATAAAAATAAAAATACAAAACACGATATTAGAAGACGGATCTCTCCCCCAAACTTACTTCACACAATCTCGGTGTGAAATAAAGTTCAAGAAAGAGACCAAAAAGCACACAATGCAAAACAAAAAGTCATAAAAACGATAAAGAATGGTATATACAAAGAAAATAGAGAGAGCCATACCGTAGCCCTAGCCGGGTGTCTTAGGGAATCGAGTGAGTGGTGGAGTTGTTGAACTCCGTTGACCATCCTTGAATGCAAGTGTGAAGACTGTCTTCATCAACTCTTCTACACTTTTTGATCCTTTATCTTTGAACTCCGGTGTGAGGATCATTTTAACCGATGCAAAAGGGTTGTATTGATCCTTGTTCTTGGCTCTATACTCTACCATTCCATCAATCCACCGCCAAGGTGTTAAGGTCAATGAGGAAGAAGTCATTGGTGACTTGATAAGGGTGGGAGGGTGGGTTTCTTTTAGTACTCTCTTGTTTCTTACAAGAACTTCCTTGTCTTTACCCATCTTCTTAGTGTTACCACTTTTTTCATACCCATCAAAGAGGAAATGTAGACATTCACCATCTAAGACTTCCTCATTAAGCTTTTGAATTCCTTGGTTCTTCACAATCATAACTTTGGTTTCCTCATGTTGATCATTCAAAGTTCTTGGCTCTTCCTTAGTGATTTTTCCACAAAACATGGTAGAAGAAGGCCTAACTGGATAGAAAACCTTTGGATTCACGTTAACAAGAGTTACTCTTTTAGTTGGGAAGTCGATGCTTGTCCCCGCCGTGTTGAGAAAGAGTTCTGAGAATGAGAGGAAGCTTGTCGGGTTGCAGTCTCTCCACAACCATGGAATCCGTGGGGATTGAACAATCTCCAACCATAGGAGGATACTCTTCAAGTAACCCAAGTGGAGGTTTCGAAGAAGCATCTCCATACGTGATCGAAGAGGAGTGTTTTTTCATCCCTTTACAACCGAGACTCTTCATCATTTCAAGGGACATAACGTTCACACTCGCTCCAGAGTCACACAAGGCATTATCAACTTTCGAATCTCCAAGAGAGCAAGAAATGAGGAATGAACCGGAATCCTTAAGCTTTGGGATACGCTTTCATGCAAGTGGTGATTCACTTGGTGGTTCATATAATATCATTACTTCCTCCACCTTCATCCGGTTATCAAAGATGGCTCGAATTAACTTCTTGTGGGTAGGCACTTGGTACAAGTTATCCATAGAAGGCAATGAAACTTTAATCTCATTCATACTTGCCTTGAAGCTTGAAAGCACTTTTTTGTGCTTTGGTATAGAATATCCCTTGAAATGGTAGTGGATACTCATAAGGAGAAATCTCAACTCTTAGTGCTTCTTTCTTTTTAACCATGGGAGCCTTGTCTTTTTTTCTAGTGCTTACTTCCACTTTAACTTCTTTTTTATCCACCAAATCTTCACCATTCACACTATAGAGAAGTCTAGAGAGCTCTTTTACATCTTTTTCATGGCCATTCTCATTACTTGTGAGGATGGCATTACAAAACTCCTTTGGATTTGTGTCGGTTTTACTCGTAATGCTCCACTTTGATTCTTTGAGCTTGAAAAGCCTTAAGTAACCTTGAGATCAATAGTTTCCATATGAGAAGTCAAGCTATTGATTTTCCCATCAAGATCACTATATATCCCATCTATCTTGTTGTACATTTCAACAAACGTCTTGCCAAACTCCTTATAACCCTTAGTTTCCCCTTCGAAGATTCTTTTCAATGTTGCATTTATCTCATTGTCTTGAGGAGGTGGTTGAATAGATGAGTTTTCTTGGTTGGAGAATTGAGGCTTTGGTTGAAATCCTTGTTAGTTGATGTATGGGTAGGTTTGATCTTGGGGATTCTCCACATTCGGGTTTCTATAGGAGAAATTGGGATGGCTCCTATAGTTTGGGTTGAATCTGTTTTCGTAACCTTGACTTTGGTTGCCTATATAGTTCATCTTTTCTTATCAAGCAACAAAACCTTTGATTCCAACCTCTTGATAAACTTGGGGGTTCATATAATATCATTACTTCCTCCACCTTCACCCGGTTATCAAGGATGGCTCGAATTAACTTCTTCTGGGTAGGCAATTGGTACAAGTTATCCATAGAAGGAAATAGAACTCTAATCTCATCCATACTTGCCTTGAAGCTTGAAAGTACCTTTTTGTGCTTTGGTATAGAATCTCCCATAAAATGGTAGTGGAGACTCATAAGGAGAAATCTCAACTCTTAGTGCTTTTTTCTTTTCAACCATAGGAGCCTTGTCTTCTTCTCTAGTGCTCACTTCCACTTTAACTTCTTTTTTATCCACCAAATCTTCACCATTCACACCATAGAGAAGTCTAAAGAGCTCTTCTACATCTTTTTCATGGTCATTCTCATTACTTATGAGGATGGCATTACAAAACTCCTTCGGATTTGTGTCAGTTTTACTCGGTAATGCTCCACTTTGAGTCTTTGAGCTTGAGAGGCTTAAGTGACCTTGAGATTAATAGTTTCCATATGAAAAGCCAAACTATTGATCTTCCCATCAAGATCACTATACATCCATATATCTTGTTGTACATTTCAACAAACGTCTTGCCAAACTCATAACTCTTAGTTTGCCCCTATAAGATTCTCTGCAATGTTGCATTTATCTCATTGTCTTGAGGAGGCGGTTGAATAAATGAGTTTTCTTGGTTGGAGAATTGAGGCTTTAGTTGAAATCCTTGCTAGTTGATGTATGGTAGGTTTGATCTTGGGAATTCTCCACATTCGGGTTCCTACAGAAGAAATTGGGATAGCTCCTACAGTTTGGATTGAATCTAGATGATCCAAGGGGTCCTCCATTGGTAGACCATGAAACTTTGATCTCAAAGTTGTTGTTTCCAACCAGAAAAGGCCTAATACCAATCCTATGCCCATGAGTTTTTGGTTCATCATATGCTCCAATCAATCTAGTAACATTCACTTGATCATTTTCTTAACCAATCGGAGGAGGATCGTTTTCCAGGTTGACTCCTAATCTATCTCTGAGTGAACCAATCGCTCACATTCTCTTATTGCTCTACCAAGATCTCTTTTCAATCTACGAATGTCTTCAACTTGCTCAACTCGGTTTGTTGTCCTGTGACTTCACAAGTTTATACACCTAAGAAGAAAGAGATCACAAACCGATCAAATAGATTAAGGTTAGTCAAAAAAAAAAAAAAAAAAGCTTAGTCTCGAAACAAGACCAAATCCTAATGGTTATTGCTTGTTTTCCTGGCAACGGCGCCAAATTAATAAAGAACTTTTTTAGGGTCAATCAATTAAATCTATGTACGTTGAGTACGTTGGGATCGATCCACTAAAGACAAAAGATTTTGAATACACTAGGAATGTGAGATAATGACTTAATCTAAAGTGAAAAGGGGTTTTGGTTTTAGAAACACAAATGCAAATAAATAAATAAAAACGGTAAAAAAGAGATTGAAATTCAATTAAGAAAAGCGATGAGTCTTGGAATGGCAATGACTTAGATGAGATGATGAATGCTCGATGATGCTAAGGACACATTAAAAAACACTATCCTAGGCTAAGGATCACTATCTAGACTAATAAGCATTAATAATCATATCCAATCCAACCACTAATTATCCTAATCAACTACTTTTATATGCTAGACATAAAAACCACATTTAGACTCTTTCAAGCATTTCATCGAACACCTTCCGGACATGAAATGCTAATGATCTAGATTTCTCAATTACAAGTTTAATTTAGCATTACTAACAAATTAAATGAAGGATTACTTAAGATCTAGTCCTAAACATCATCATTAACTCATCAATTCATCACAATCAACCAAACTCTAAACTCATCTAAAAGACTACTCGCTCATAATAATAAAAACACAAATCAATTGGTTAAATAGATGCATAATCATGATTAAGAGAAGAATAGATGAAAGATTTAAGAAAAGAAATAGATTTGATACTTGAGAAATCAAAGAGATTCATACAAAGAGTTCTTAAAAACTCAAAGTGGCTAGAGAGAATCTCTAAAAACAAGCATAAGAGGCTTCTAATTAGGTTTAGAGTATTTATAGGATAAACAAAAAGGAAGCTAAATAAACCATTAGTACCCCAAATCTTTGCATAGGAGAAACAAATTTTCTCTTGTTTTCTGAGAGAATAACGAAGTTTGAACCTAGGTTGGGTGAAATGACCATGGAGGTGAGGCAACCACTGACCCACTTGTACCTTTAATTGTCTTTAAGTTAGAAGCCCATGAAACTCATATAGTATTAGAGTGTAGTAAATCCAAGTGCATAAAACCGATCTAAAATAAATGAGATTTAGTACAAAATAAATGAGCAAAAAAAGAACCATAATTTTGAGGATGCATATGTTAGAATCTCACACTGAAAATATGAAAAAGTCAATAGTATAATATAAGACCCATGAACCAATTAACCAAGTAGTTTTAGATTGGACACTTGTGATTCATCACATGGTATCAAAGATCAATAAGTCTAAGTAAACATAACTGATCCAAAAAAAAGTAGAATTTGATATAAAATGAATTTAGCAGAAAAACTACATTATCTCGAAATAACGTAGAAAGGTCCAAACAGTGGCGGATCCAGGAATGGTTTTCACTGGGGTCAAAACATTATATTTTTATTTATATTAAAAAAAATCGTCATTAACATAACAAAAAAACATGCTACAAAAGCACCCTACGATCCTTCATATCTTGAAATTTTGTCACCACAATTTCATTCGTAATTGTCTCGAATGCATCTTTCTCGATATAACAAACTAAAAAATCGTTCAAAAATTGATCTCCAATTCGATTGCGTCGATATGTCTTCACGATCTTCATTGCTGAAAAACATCTCTCAACAGTAGCAGTAGGGACGGGCAAAATTAAAACCAACTTTAAAAGTCTATAAACCAAAGGATGTGACATATGTTTTCATGTTTCCACTAGCACACGAGCAAGTTCTCCAAGACTCTTTAATTGAGAAAACCTTTCATCACTTCGAACATTGTCAATGTAGATATGCAATTGTTGCTCAAGAGATATGAATTCTCCATGACTAAAGTCCTCTGGGTAGAACTTAGATAACTTCATCAACTTGGAGTAGTCAAACTGAGTGAATGAATCAATAGGAGATAAAGAAGCACAGCAGATAAGCAATTCAGTGTTTACCTCATTAAAGCGATCATTGAACTCTTGAAGCTGCAAATCCAAGATAGCGTATAGGCAATTAACCTTGTAGTGATGCATATTTTTCACACCTGTCTTTTTTCTTGGTTTCCTTGAGTCAACAAAATCTGCTTCCATGTCAAGCTCTTCAACATCATGTTTCCCACAAAAAGAAGAAACCTTAGTCATGAGAGAACTCCATCAATTATCCCTAAACTGTTGGATTTGTCTCTTAGTTGATTTCACCAATGACATAGCATTCAAAATATCTTGATCTCTCCTTTGCAAAGCCATGGACAAACTATATGTGAGTCCTAACAAGTGTATCATCATTTGCAAATAAAACGCAAAATCAAAACCATATAAGTATCTAAGGAGACCATGTGCTTGACGTCTTTTAATGTCTTATGCGCCTTCATCCTGAATATACTCAAGCACTGCAACAATAGAAGAAAACAACTCAACCAAACGTAGTAGAGTGTAATAATGAGAATTCCAACGAGTATTTCCTGGTCATTGAAGAGCAATCTCTTGATTTAACCATGTTCCAGTTTTGATTTCACTATTAGCAATTCCTTCCAAAATGGTTTTCCTATATCTCTCTCGGATCATATCTTTCCTTTTGCATGAAGCTCCCACCACATTCAGTAACAAAGATATCATATCGAAAAAGTCTCCAACATCAAAATGCTTTTTTGCAACTGCCACAACAACTAATTGAAGTTGATGAGCAAAACAGTGAACATAATATGCTGATGGGCTTTCCTTTGAAATTAATGACCTTAGCCCATTAAACTCTTCCTTCATATTACTTGCTCCATCATAACCTTGCCCTCTCACTTTACTAGTGCTCAGTCTATATTTAGCAAATAACAAATCAATAGCAGATTTTAAAGATGCTGAGGATGTATCGCTCACATGCGTAATACTCATGAACCTTTCTTTGACTATCCCATTTTTATCAACAAAACGTAACACTACCGCCATTTGTTCTTTATCAAAATCATCAGCAGAGTCATCCACCAACAAACCAAAAACATCATGATCTATTTCTTCAATAATAGATTTGACCACTTCTTCTGCAAAACAGTGCACAATATCTTTCTGAATCTTTGGAGACGTCATCTGATTATTACCAGGAGCATTCTGTAAAACAACTTTACTCACAACTTGATTTTGTTCAGCAGTGTATTTCAAAAGTTCCACAAAATTACATCTATTAGCAGATTTTTCTGACTCATCATGACCACGAAAAGCTAACCCTTACTTCAATAAGTATCTAGAAGCATCAATTGAAGCATTCAACCGAAGTCGATACTCATTCTTCGTAGTATCATCTTGTTTATGGAAAATATGCTTGATAGACTGCCTTTTTTTCATCAAGTTTTCACACTTCATCACTCCATTGGTATGAAAACTAGTTACCGCATGTTCTGAAATTCTTTTAAGCTTATTTCAGCCAGTAAAACCTCAGGTGACCCATGAATCATTATTTTCACCCTTACCAGCATTATCTCTGAACAAATAACAATACAAGCAAAAAGCTGCTTCTTTCTTCATACTATATTCTAACCAGCTTTTATTTTGATCAAACCAAGCTGGGTTAAATCGTCTCATTACGCCTCCTATCTCTTTTTGTTCAAAAGTGTGACCACGAGGTTACCTCATCTCTTTGATTCGGATGAAAATTTGATATTCTCTTTTGATCAGCAGGATCCCATGGTAGATTGTCAATATCATCCAAATCTTCACGAGATGAAGATGGCTCTTTTCTTTTCAAATACTTATACATTGCTTCGTATGAAATAAATAAATAACAATATATTAAATGTTTCTACAAGAACACTAAAAACAACATAGAAAAACAATCAAATAAAATCATATATATTAAAATAAACTTTCAAATCAAATAACATTGAACACTTTACACTTCATCGTTTCATTCAAATGTGCGTGGTTTAATTCCGAATATTATTAAGCAATCAAAACAATTTATTCTCCACAAATCTTACTGGAATTGAAAAAGATACGAAATTGAGAACATAAAGACAAACGAATAAAAGAGGTAGGGTCCGAATCTTTTTTCCTGACTGAGACAAGTTCCTAAATTAGCTTATCTCAAAGAAACTGAACATGATGATGTCATTCAAAGATATAATTATTAACTAATACAGATTAGTCATTCAAACATATAATTATTAACACTTGAATAAAATAAATTAAAATCATTAAAAAAACAAAATATAAATTTAAACTTACTTGAATTGAATCAAAATGAATATGGACGAAGGAAGCTGATTTTTTTTGGGGGCAAAAAAGTGAAAGAACGAAGGAAGCTGATAAGACACGTAAAAGAGGAACAAATAATTGGATCTTAATTAGAGTTAGTAAAGGAAAGAAAAAATTACGTTAAAAATTGGACTATTTTTATTTCTAATTTTATTTATGGGTTTTGGATTGGGCTAATTAGTTTATGGGGTCAAATAAAAATTTATGACTAGAATAATAATTTAGTTAGTGGTGTCAATTGACGAAAAAAAAAAAGTTAGTGATGTCAACATATAATTTGGCCTGGATTCAATTAAATCTAAAGCATGTACATTACAAAGAAAATTCAAATTTATGTGGTGTCAATTGAACCCACAACTTAAAGAGTGGGTCTGTTCTTGGGTTCAAAATCAAAAGTGCAAAGAACCCAACACTAATATATAATTGATACGAGTCGATTCACTATTGATTAGTTTTTAATTGAAAGTTGATAAAAATCCTATTATTTTTTAGAGGTTTTCAACTATTTAATTTACCTAAGTGAAAACAAGCCCAACAGAAAGAGATAATGTGGAACAATTCTTCTTTAATTTTTGTTGGTAATTCATACAAACCTGATCAATCTCATGGAATATTCAAATTGATAGGGTATAAATATCTTTGGTAAACATCCGAACTTGAGGAACCAAACTTTTGTCAACATTTAGTGTAAAAATCTGCATTATCTTAAACAACCGCAGAATCAATCGGCCTGAAATAACTCTAAATTTTGAACTAAAATAGTGAAATCCTAAAATCAAATTTTCAAAAGATTTGCCTAAATTTGAACATGTTTTAGACATTTTTAGATTTTTACTCTAAACCAATGTTCTGGAAATAGAGACAACGCCTAATTAGGCGGCAATTATATCCAAGCACGATGATCTGATAAATTTCATAAAAAAATATTGTATCTGATAAATTTCATATACTCATCAGCTTCCCCTCTTCACCTTTCATTTTTCCACTCCCAATTCCTCAATCTTCATTAGGGTTCCTCTCTAACCAAATCCTCCTACATCTCTCTCTCCTAAGTCTAAATCTTCGATTTTTTAAGAAATCAAAATGTCAGAAGGCTACGCAATCGAACTCTACTTCGACCCATCACTCGAAAACCAAGTCTTGAAAACTTGGAACGTCTTCGCTCGTCGTCAAATCAGTACCAAACTAATCAACACTGAGTCACGTCCACACATAACTCTATTCTCAACTTCTTCATTCATAGATTCAACAAAGCTTGAACCAATCATCAAATCATTCTCATCAAAACAAGAACCAATCTTTCTCTCATTCTCTTCAATTGGAACCTTCTCAAATGATAAAAATGTTCTCTTTCTTTCACTTACACCTTCAATTTCACTTCTTCAGCTTCAATCTCAGTTATGTGAAGCTTTAAAGAAAGAAAATGTTGAGATTGGTGAAGAGTTTCGTGTTGACTCTTGGATTCCGTTTTGTCCTGTGGCTCTTGATGTTCCTAAGTCACGTATGGCTGAAGGGTTTTTGGTTTTGAGAGATTTGAAGCTTCCTGTTAATGGTTATGCTATGGATATTGGGTTGGTTGAGTTTTCTCCTGTTCGTGAAGTTTTCTCTTTTGGTTTTGGTAATAATTTGGAGTCTTGATTTTATCTTATTGGGTTTAATGTAATCTCCTTTGTTTAGTTATGAATGTAAACACTGGATTTGTTGAGGAATAGTTTGAAATTTTTTGCTATTATCTATTTCAATGTGTACAAAAGTTTCGAACTTTAAGTTGTTGTTTCTGATACATCTAATATTAGTTCATGTTGTTTTGTGAATACTTCTTGATACCTCAATGCTTGAATCCTACTTATTAGTTCTATGTAATTCCCTTGAGTATAGATATGAATGTTTAACTATTGAGAAGCTATGGATTTTTGAGGAATAGTTTGAAGAATTTGCTTATCTCTATTCTCAAATTCATTGTGAACAAATGAGATCGAACTTGATGGTCTCGTTGTAGCTGGAATGTAGTTTACTGTTGATAGACCAGTATAGAGGCGATGTAGTCATGGTGTTATGTATCTGTTTCAGATTGTGGCAGATAAAGTTTTCTGTAAAACGATTGATATTCTTGTTCTCGGCAGAACGTATCCAAATGTTTTCTTGTTCTGCAGTTTGGTGCATACTTCTTGATATACCCAAATACTTGAATCTGCTACAGATGAAAGTTAAGCTTGACCAAAGTTATATTATTGATTCGAGATTCTTCATTTGTGTTTTCATGTATTTGTATGAATACGAATTGCTCGAAGCAATTTCTTTGGTATTATCTTGCAGGATTCAACGTGAAACGCTCGGTGGATACATGAAACTGTACTGTCTGCACTCTGCAGATTATTGGGAGCAATCGTATATGTATGAGGTAAACATACGTTATATGTTCTATCAAGTTTTTTTGTATCTGCTATGAAAAGAATCACATCAATGATTTACTTAATCATAAGAAAATGTTAAAGAATGCTTCTTCCATATGGTGTTTATCCACAAATAATCAACTTAACTGTCTAATTATCGCCATTAGGAACTCGTTCCACGCATCAATTGGCCCCGGCAAACACCAATGGACACAATCATTATAACCTTTCATCCATTTATTTTCCCAGTAACCATTCGGATGTCCATCGGGTCTCATCAGCATAACTCTAGTCACATCCAAAACCGCAAACTTCTTCGCCTTGTTGTCCTGTTTCATTATTACATTTTCAAGCTGTTCAATCTGAGATGTCCTGATCTTCATCTCACTGCTCTGCAGGTCAAGATGATTTTCTCCAAAAGGGCTCGTCC
The DNA here is from genome assembly GCA_028015245.1 of Cardamine occulta. Lineage (NCBI taxonomy): Eukaryota > Viridiplantae > Streptophyta > Magnoliopsida > Brassicales > Brassicaceae > Cardamine > Cardamine occulta. The sequence goes on along the minus strand of CM051381.1, from coordinate 12,787,927 downwards.
TGCTACACGATCCCCCGGTATCCCAAGTCCCATTCTCGAAATGAGCAGGTGAAATAGTCCTCAGTACAATCACCAAATCCTCCTTGCAATTCTCACATTCATCGATATGCTTAAAGACAGCCGAGTAAACAAGCTTAAACCCTTCTTCTGGGCTAATCTGAGTCACATTAGGTTCATTACAGTAAATGCAACCAACTGACTCATCTCCTCTATGTATAAATATCGGTCTAAAGAACCAATGAGCAGCCGAGACAATAGCAATATCTGTATTCAGCAGACCCTTAAACCACGCTTCATCGATCTTTCCAATGTCTAGATCAAACAATCCAGTTCCAATGTCATTACCATCTCGCCCCTCTCGTCCCTCCACAAGAAACTTAGTCCACAACGTCGAGAGAGTGAAATCATGATTTGGAAAGTACCAAATCCTGTTTCTGTCTTCTCCATCTTTATAAATGTCCCAAGGAGTTTCTTCCTACACAAATAAAACAAACAAAAGCTTAAGCAAAAGCAATTTATTCTTCCTTGTAAACAAAGCAACAGACACTATACCATTGACAACAAGCATAGAAGTGATTCCATATGGTTCCTGGCTACAGAATCACCAATAAAACTCATCTTCTTGCCTCGAACCAAACCGAGAAATGCCTTCGGATTAAATCGAGGAAGATCGCAGCCATCGGGTTTCCATCTCCAAAACAAGAAATCTATGTCTCTTCTCCCATGTTTTATGCAGTTTTTTGAGTCAGGAATAGTTGAACAGCTTGAGTTTGTGTATAAAGATCCTCTTTTGTCTGGAACCCAATGTCCCTTGTACAAATCACACTCAGGATCTAACCAAACACCAGAACACACAATAAGAACAAAATCTCAAGAAACATAAAAAGTGAAATTTCTTAAAAAGTTGGAACATTTTCAAACATAATATCATAGTTTTCTAAGTTTATAGATGCAAATAATCCATAAAAATCCCACAAAATTTTCATAATATGAGTTCGTGGAGAAAAAAAGCTAACAAAATCTGTGATTTTGATGATCATATTTTACAAAATCTCAAGAACAAAAATAAAAAGTGGAAATTTTTAGAGAGGTTTAAAAAAAAAAACAATAAAGACGTAAGAATATTTTAACATAATATCATAGTTTTTTTTTTAATATAGAGATAAAAATAATCCATATAATCCCACGAATGAGTTTGTGATGAAAAACAAAGTAACCAAAACACAGAAATGTAAGAACTTTATTTTATTTTTTGATAAAACGAAATGGAAGAATTAACATAATAGTTTATTTGGTTTTACCTTACCGATTTGAGGTATGAAGGAAAGAACATTTCGATCGGCGATGGATTTAAAAGGATTCTGATAAACGAAGAAACCTGTAAAGAAGAGAGTTATACACAACGAAGGCAATAGTAATGGCGCCAATCTTCCCATGTTCGTCATCACTATCCATTTTTCTGTTTTTTTCTCTGAATTTTCTCGGAAAATATTTGATGATGGTTTCATCGTTGCATGTCGATCATTCCTAGAAACAAGCCCACGAATATGTTTTATATACACACACACGCGGAGAGATTTTTCTTTTTATTATTCGCTTTCCTTATAGGTATTTAAATTTGGGCAGTGAAAATGAATTTTTTTGGAAAGAAAGGTTAACATTAATGGCGATTTATGAATTTATTTATGACTATTTGTTTGATTTTTCATTGGTGATGTAACGGTAGCCGTTAAATGATGACACGTGGCGTGTGACGATGTGTTTTACATGTGAATTGTGGAATGGTGAGTCTTCGTTTACGTCGAACCATATTTCACGGCGTAATCTCTTTGTAGAAATTTTGTTGCCACTTTTTGTGTAATTTAATTTAATTTAATTTAATGTATAACGTGTCTACTATAATCTTTCTTGATTCGGCTTTTTTCCTACTTTTAAGGTTTTTGATAAAAAAAAAAAAGATTTATTAAAACTTTATTTTTTTTGAAAAATATATAAATCATTAATTTTCCCTTTTCTATATTCTTTTTGTTTGATTTGGAGTTGTACTCGATTAAGATGGAAAAAGTAATTTATCTTGTAGTTCGGGTTAATTGTTACATCACTAATGACGTTCATATTTTGGCCAGAAAGTAGAGGGTCTTAAATTCTTAATTATGATTATGATAAATAATAAAGTTGAAGACAAAAATTCAAATTCTACAAAACATAAAGTTACATATGGAAATGATTATAATTCGCATAACTTTACGATCAAGGAAACAAATGAATTAATAGTATATTCAAGTTAAGAAACTTGGATTTTCCAATATCCTTGTCGACATTAAATATTGGTATAATTAGCAAAAATTGGCATATCATCCTATGCGGCTATGCCTATCAATATCATCCTGCATATCTATATTTGATATCAGAATAATCCAGAATTAAGTTCCACTTTTAGAGGTGTATTATCAGGCCATGTCTACATTTTTGAGAAGTCCAAGGCGAATAATTAATACAAAATTTTAATTTTTAAATAATCTATAAATTATACAGTTTATTTAACTTTTAAAGTGTTTTAAGATAGTATATTTTTATAAGCTAAAGAGATATATTAAACTAAATTATCTTTTAGTTTTTGTAAATTATATGCATAGGAAATGTTATATTTTTGTATATCATGTAGCTATATACTAATGTAAAGGAAATGATGTGGAACAAAAACATTAAAGAAATGTCATAAATTTTTGGGAAAAAAGAAGCAATCTACAACCCAATTTGAAACATTAAGAAAGGCAGGGAGACAAATGAACATTCAGAAATTAGAGGACCATCTTATCAAAATAATTTTAATTTTTACAGAACCATTATTTGGTAATAAATGTGGAGCCCAATATTTGGTAATAAATGTGGATGACATTTAGATTGCAGGTTTTCTCATGGATATTCTAAAGAATCGGTAAGATCAGAAATGATATATGCTTTTCAAAATATAGTGCATTGGTGCAACAAATTTTCGAGAAAGCTAGGGGAAACAGCAAAAATGGCATGAGAATAATGCACAAACTAGAGAGGGGAACCATAATCAGATCATTCCTCAAAGAATCATCAAATGGAGTCTCTCCAACCGGATCAATGTAAATGCAATTTTGATGCATCATGGAATTTTGTTTTTTTTTTAATCTTAAAATTATATTAAAAATCCCAAATGGGCTTTGGCAAAATGGGGTACAAGACCAAAACGGCCCACAAAAACAGGAAAGGGCAATCGAAGAGTTAGCTCAGACTTGGGAAAGGTCACTAGAACCATCGACTCCTGTCCAGGAATTTCAGCGTTAACAAAGGGCACTACTTCGCTTTTCCTTCAGTGGTTCGAGCTCAAAGACCGGAATTAACGAATCCAATCCAAAACCCTAGACGCCGTTGGATCTTACATGTAACACCCTTCCCGAACTGGACCAAATAAAAAACAATCGGGCCCTGCATATACTTGTCCCTTACCTAGCAAGAAGATTCAAGTGAAAGCTACTACTTTTAGACTCTTGAATCTCAGATTTTTGTCTCACTACGGGTGAATCAAAGAATTACAAAAAGATATTAGTCACGCTTTAATTTGTTCTCTTCCCTTAACGTTTATGAACTTTTTAGTTTCAATTACGTTTATAACGTTTATTGAAAGCTACTGCTTTCACTTGGACCATGTTCTTCTCTTAAATGCGATATTGATGCATCATAGACTGATGAATCTATGGTTCGTGGTATTGGTTGGATTATTCTTAGTTTATATAATTACATGGGCCGAGAACTATTATATCTAACACTCTAAATGAATCTAGTGGTTCATATTGCATCTTTAGTTATTTAGGCATACAAAGCAATTAATTTATTCTGATCCAGCCCAAGTCTAGCTATATATATTATTATTTTATATATTTTTACGCCATGTTCAAAGCGTTGCTAATGCTAGTCGAATGTTTAAGGTTGGTTTAGCGCCTAGCAAGAAAATCAGATATTATACGGAGTTTAATTAAAGATTAATTTTTGATCATTTTTATTGTTTAAATTTTCTTTTTTAATATTATGAACGTATAATACAAATATACAATTGATAATATGGTTGATTTGTTCTCAATTTCATCAGCATTTTGCTCTCGTTTTGTATTTTGATTTCGATTAGGGTTTAAAATAAGAGATTAGACATAGAACGAATAAAGATAAATAAATTTTTACTGAATTTTCTTTAATTAGGCCAATTTTTTCTTAATAAAAAAAAAATTTGACCATTTTTTTTTTGAAAAAATTAGAAAAAAATCGGCTAGACTAAAATTAATCAGTTTAGGCAGAGATTAATCGATGATAAATCGGTCAAACGATTAATTACTCTAATTAAAAAAAATTACGGCGGAAGGATACCATTTACTGATTAAACGGCCGTCTAGACTACTAATTTTTAGGACAAGGCTTTCACGTGTACATTGTACTGCAAACAATAATGTGTGGTATATATCTCGAACTGGGGGACTAGGTTAGGAAACTAATTTACATTTCAATAAAAAAACGAAAAACAAATCTTTTGCTTTCTACTCTTTGAGGCTTTATAGAAAGAAGTAAGTATATACAAATACAACTTGTTAGTCTTGAGATGAGAGAGCAGTGGATATGGAATTTCAATACAAATACAAGAAGACAAGTGCATGTTTAAAAAAAAAAACATTTTGGGTAATAATACCACCCAATTTTGTTATTCTTATATGTCTTATAAACATATCATGTTTTCTTTTTAATAGTATTCACTGTTTGGTACCTAGAATACTGTTTGCTAATATGAAGAAAATTGTATTTTAAATTTGCATAGATTTTTGTTTTGGTGTGAATGTTAAGTTTTATACCAGTTTTTGATTTGTGGCAGCGGTTATAAAAGAAACGAAAAAGATTGAAAGACAAAAAAACTACAAAAACGACAAAGCACCAACAAGATATAATAAACAAACATAACCCAAGAAGTGAAACACTAGGAAAAAGAAAAACAAAGATAACCCGCTGAAGTAACACCTATTTCAAACTAAAAAATTCGAGAACATACAAAAAATGATAATAGATCTCGTCATTAAATAAATAAATTTCAAAAATGAATATACATTTTTTTAGTAAGAGGTAACCTTTAAAATTCTAATTTGCCTCCCCAATATGATATTATGGTGTTAGTATAGACCAAAATCCCGTTATGATCCAATTCTTTCATAGGTGTTTGCCCCCGATCAAATTGGGGAATCAAATTGATAATAGAAACATGAGTTTAAACATTTCAGATATTTGCATTTCATAGTTCCAGATAACCCATGTCTCCATGTTCATTGCTACGAGAAACCTCCACTTGAAGCCGGTCCTCAAGACCTCAAAGCAATAGCGCCTACAACTGTTTCGAGAACAAACACAAAAATATGAGCGATTTAGCAGACCGGTATCCAAGCCGGTAGTATGGACAGCTAGAGAAGCCTCCTCAGACTGCCAATCTTGAGCTTGAGAAGCCACAAGAATCTTCTCCCGCGGTAGAACAACAACCACTTACCAAACCGCTGCCTATATTCCACAACAAGATACCTGCAAGACTTAAACCAGGATTAACACCAACCAGAACTGAACCGAGCACATAACCTACCGTAAGAGGAAAACAACACGGGTGAAGACGGAAGAAACACACGGGAGAGAAAATGTGCCACACTTGGGCCATAAAAATAACAAAGCCCAAGCCCATAAACTCTCTTGAACAACCGTATAAATCAACGATGATGCCGGAGATGCTGCCACCAAACCGTCAGAGAGACAAAGGCTTCCCCACCACTGAAACTTCCGTCAATGAGTAACCCTACCATAGAAGCATCCATCACCAATGATAACTCCCACCAAATTCACATAGTTGAAAACTTGATCACTATACACTAGCTCTAACCCCAAAAAAAAAAAAAACTGAAACAACGTATGTTATGTGGAATTGTGTTGTTTATTGACATAGCATATCATACAATATATAAAGAGTTTTACACCGACTCTTGCAAGGTTTTCCTAATATTGAGACCATATATACACCAAATATTCTACTTTGATATTCCTAAATATCCGTTTAACACCCCCTCTCTCGTTGGAGTATATGGATTTAGAATGCCAACTTAGAAACAATACGCTCAAAGACTTGCTTACCAAGTGGTTTGGTAAAAATGTCGGTAAGCTGAGCTGTTGTAGCGATCTTTCTTGTCTTGATAATGCCATCTTAAATAACATCTCTCACATTGTGACAATCCATCTCCACATACTTTGTACATTCATAAAAAATAGGGTTAGCCCCAATGTACAACGCAGCTTGATTGTCACACGCTAATGTCATGGGAGCCGTATGATCAATACCCAAATTTTTAAGAAGATTTCAAACTTTTCAATTCGCACAACGTCGAGGTCATAAATCTATATTCCGCTTTAGCTGATGATCTTGCAACGGCATTCTGTTTCTTCATCTTCCACGCAATGGGAGAATTACCAAGTGTAACATACCATCCACTAAGCGATTTTTGTGTCAAACAACAACCTCCCCAGTCTGAATTACACCATCCATGAACCTTAAGATCACAATCAGAACAAAGGAGTATCCCTTGTCCCGGCATTCCTTTCAAATATCGAACCAGTTTCAATGCTGCCTCCAAGTGATCTTCTCGTAGTGCTTTCATGAATTGAGACAAGATATGTACCAAATATGTTAAATCAGGTCATGTCGTGGTAAGATAAATGAACCGACCAACCAAACATCTATACCTTTTAGGGTCAGGTATGAACTTACTCTTTCACAACGTAAGAGTATGATCTATGTCCATTGGTGTCGAGATGAGTTTGCATCCCGAAAGCTCCACTTTACTGACAATGTCTAAGCCATATTTCCGTTGACACAAAAATATACCCTCTTTGTTTCTAGCCACTTCAATCCCTAAGAAATATTTAAGTTGTCCAATATCTTTAATATGGAAACAACGGCTCAAATATTCTTTAAACAAAACAATGGCAGGCGAATCATCACCTCCAATGATTAAATCATCAACATAGACAAGGACATAAATTTCAGAACCTAGTTTATGAAGTGAAAATAGGGAGTAGTCACAGCGGGACTGTTTGAGTCCATATTGAATCAACGAGCCTCGCAACTTCACAAATCAACATCTAAGCGTCTGTTTTAAACCATAAATAGATTTCTGTAAGTGATAGACAAGAGTTGGATCATCATAACCAAACTTTGGTGGAGGTTTCATGTATACCTCCTCATCTAAATCTCCATACAAAAATGCATTGTGTACATCCATTTAATGTAATTCCCACTCTTTTGCTAAAACAACTCCCAAAATATGCGAATAGTAATCATGCAAACGACAGGAGCAAGCGTCTCATCATAATCTGTCCCTTCAACATGCTTGTTGCCAAGCGCCACTAGTTGACATTTATATCTCTCAATTGTGCCATCAGCTCGATATTTAATGCGATAAATCCATTTAGAACCTATCACCACTTTGTCTGGGGGAAACTTCGTCATATCCCATATATTATTAATCTCCAAAGTTCAATCTCTGATCGTATAGAGCCACACCATACCTTACTCGCTACAGCATCACGAAACAGGACTGGCTCTGTTTCATTAGAGATTGCTGTAAGAAAAACTCTATGTTTTTCAGATAATTTATCAAAGTTGATATAATCAGATATCGGATAAAATGAACAGTCACCCAACTCATCTTCATGTTTTTCAAGAATGTGATGCAATACATAATCATTAAGTCATCTTGGTGGTCGTTTCTCATGCAGAACTTGCCCAAAAACTTCTTTTGTATCACAATCAGTAGAAGAGGTTTTGTTGCATCACCCTGCTCTACACCATCATCAGTTGACGAATTCTCTAGTGCAGCACCAGTCCTTGTGTCAGATGTATTTGATGCAGTAACTAGTGCTTCTCCAACAACCACTGCAGGTCCCGGCACAACTTTTGCAGTCGGAATTAGAGGATCTGCATCAATCACCGGCACTGTTTTTGCAGCAATCACCAGACATCATCAGCCACTATCACGAACTCTGCTGGAGTCAGAATACCTTGCTCAGTGATCGGATTAACCTCTATACAGCTTCTGTAGCAACCAATGGTGCATCTATTTCCTCACACGAAGATTCTTCTTCTTTATCAAGTATTTCCAAATAAATGACTCGTGCTTCTGCTTCAGGTCCAGAAAAATTTGCACTTAACAGGAATGTATCTTCAATAAAGACAACATTACAAGATACAAAAAATTATTTGGTATCCAAATCAAAGAAATTCTAACCCTTTTCCCCAAAGGATAGGTAGCGAGGACACGTCTCTTGCTCCGCGAGCCAAACTTATCACCATCCCGCTTTTGATTATGAGCAATCGCCAAACAATCAAAAACGCTTAAATTATCATACAACGAAGGTTTGCCATAAATCGCCTCATATGGAGTTTTACTGTTTAACAAACTAGAAGGGGTCAAATTAATCATCGATAATAGTAAAAAAGTAAAATGAGTTGCAGATTGTCGCTTTTCTGTACGGTCACATTACAGTGAATTATATCAAAAACCTCTGAACTTTTATTATCACTTAATGAAAATGACTTGTAACACTGTTTTGATTTCAAGCAAACATCACACTTTGAGAAATCTTTATTTCTACTACTAACACCAGAAAATAAATCAAAAACTGTATTAAATAGATGTCCTAGCCTTTGATACCAAACATCTTCAGCTCCCTCCGTATTCAACTTTAAAGCAGTAAACTCAATCATTCGCCGAAAAAATAGAGATTTTCACGCAATTCACCTGCTCCAGTCAGGTTCTTCGTTATACGGTCTTGAATCACATAGCTTTTATTAGCAATTTGCATCACAAAATCTGAGTTTGCAATTAGCTGAGAAATCAAAATCAAGTTGCACTTTAACTCTGGTACAAGCAGCACATTGCGAAAACTAAAATCTGCATCAAACACATCAGTTATTTTTTCTCTAACAACTGTTCTATTACTATTTGGCAACCCAGTCAAACATGACAAAATATACTTCAAATCAAAAAGAAATTTAATGGAACCTATCATATGATTAGAAGCTCTTGAATCTAAGACTCATTCAAGAGTTTTGACTTTCTTACCATGAAGACGAGTCGTGGTTGGGTCCTTCTTTTGATCATCTAACATCTTAACCAAAGGTGTCCACTGCTCATTGGTAAGACCCGTGAAACCACATTTTTCTCATTCAATAGTTGGCTCAACCGCACCAAGTGTCACAGATGGGTTTGCCTGAATCATTCCCCCACAATCCCTTCCTCCAGCTTGTCCTCCGCCTCTACCACCGCTGAGCTAACGTGACCGTTTTCCCCACCACTCAAGATAACCGATCACTTGAAAATATGTATTAGCTCCATACCATGTTTTTTTATAGACAGAACAGACCATCTTACTTTTGTTCTCTGTTCCTTTTTCAAAGTTTCCCGTCTTCACCGAAAAAGCAGCTTTAGTAATTTGTTGCTCTCTTCTTCGCATGACCGTATTGATTCTTTCAACATATTTAACTTTGGATTAAACCTGATTAATTGTGGGCAACGGTTCTATGTTGATAATCGAAGCACGTACTCCGCCAAACACATTTTCATCAAGTCCCAAAAGAAATTGATGAATTTTATCTTCATCATGTTTCTTTTCTAGTTCGGTGCTAAGATTGCATGCACATTTCTCACACTTGCAAGTCACCATTGTATCATAATTTGACAGATCATCCCAAAGCTTGGTTAATCTGCCAAAGTATTTGATCACACTGTCACCTCCTTGTTGCAAATACGCAAGCTCGGCCTTTATTTCTTGGTTTCAAGGACCGTTCCCTTCTGAGAATCGATCTTTGATCTCTTTCCAAAATTCATGTAAATCTTCTTTATATTCCAAAGTTCTTCTCACCTTTGGCTCCACGGTATTGAGGATCCACAATTCCACCATAGAAGTTGCAGAAACTCAATCTTCATAGTCATGTTTGTTTTCGTTTGGTTTTGTGATACTTCCATCAACAAAACCATATTTCTTCTTCACTCACAAAGTTGTACGCATAGCCTGCACCCATTCATCGTAGTTTTTGCCATCGAATTGGACATGTGCTATCACTTCTCCAAGATTTTCGCTAGGCGCGAGTTGATACACCTTTGATTTCTCCTCTGTCATTTCAATCGACTTACAATTCTTCTCTCTGTTTTGTTTTTGTTAGCTCTGATACCATAAAACAATGTATGTTCTGTGGAATTGTGTTGTTTATTGACATAGCGTATCATATAATGTATAGAGAGTTTACACTGACTCTTGCTAGGTTTACCTAATATCGACACTATATATACACCGAATATTCTACTTTGATATTTCTAAATATCCGATTAACAAATACACTAGCTAAAATTCTTAGATCTAATTGGATGCTAGGAATTAGGACATATAAATTTGGATCGTCATGAACTTCCATCGTCTCTCAAAAATTAATGCATGAGTTACACAACTTTCGGTTTGGAAAATTTCTTTCCAAACTATATTCCGAATTCTCAAAAACCGAAACATATTTGACGGAAAATATAACAAGAAAAATGAGACTGAATCTCGTGTAGATGGTTTAAAAATGGCTGAGTTAAGTGTTATATAGTTTAATTTTAGGTTTTTTGCCTCTCAATTAAAAGGAATAAGATATTATGAATGTCTTTATTTGTTTTCAATTGAGAAGGGTTTTACTAGAAAATTTTCAATCAAATTTAGTAAATTAATTTAAAATGAATTGAAGCAGAAAATTTGATATGTAATTAGTTTTGGCACCGATATAAAAGATTAAAAAAATTTGCGTAAAAAAATGAAGAGGCGACGAATACAACAATTTCAAGTTGTTAACTTCGTGGGTTGCAAATTGGAGTTAGTCTGTCGGTTCGCAGTTTCAATTTGTAGTTTCTAGTTACTATTTACTCGGCTATTACGAAACTTCTCTTGTAATTCTTTTACCATCTATCATATACATATGGTTTATATATAAGAATTAAGTTTGACCAAAGATGATAAATTGTACGTATTCTTTATTTGCTAGTAGATATGACCGTTAATACTAACCTTCTTCAATCTAACAAGAAATTTGCTAAATCAAATTTATGCAGATCTAACCTTAAATACAGATCCAACTATTATGATATATACGTTATAGTAGCTATATTAGGAGAACCCTGGAGATTTTATTATGAAATCTATAGGCCCAAATCAGAATCAAAGAAGAAAACAACTCAACTAAATGATTTGAAATCTAATTTTTTAAATGTATATACACATTATTATACAATCATGGCCAGAGAGGCCATACCACATGTATATAGTACAATCTCACATGTGGCAATGCCAATGAAAATTCACAAAAACTAAAAACATAGCTTTAGAGTTGAAGACATGTCCCATGTTCACTTTGGCTTATCTCTTCAATATCTCCTCGATTTTGCATTTGCTTGGTTGCTAGGACACACTCGCAAACAGCCACATGAATTCTTAATGACCCATATGTTCCTTAAGCTCCAAAATTAGTAGTCATTTCTTTTTTTGCCAATTATATTTTCTACTTTTGGAATTGTTATACAAATAATACCACAAGAGATAATGTTTTTTAAAAAAAAACGATTTTGATAATCCATAAGAGACTATTTTAACGTTGATCAAAAGTTATAATAATTCACCTATTTCTATCGAATATTAAAAGATTCAGTCTGGGTGTTATTCATGATTTATAATCCAAGCCTCAATTAAAGTGTAAAAGGGACATCTTTGGCTCTAAGTTACTTGATTTTGGATCCCACTATTTGTTGGAAACTTTTAATATTAAGAAGTTTCGAAAATTTTACTTAAAAAGGTCTAATGGAAACTTACGAAATTATTCAAGAAATCAAGATTTGTTACGTGCCCTGTGGTTTAGAGATAGGGAAAATAGAGATGTTCGAGACTTTCCATATCAGTATGTGTGAATAAAAAATATATATATACTAAAGTAGATAAAACAGCATTTGACTTCTAAGCAGTTAAAAAATTGTCTTATTGTTGATTTTGACCAATCAAACATTTTAAAGATTTGTTTTTACGATAGAAAAATAAGAATTTAATGAGTTGAAAACAAAACCTCATCACCGATTGCATCTGAAAATTCTTAGAAGAATCAGTGTATTTTTTATTGAATTATTTTAAAATAGTTGTTTTGTAAGCGATATATATTACTTATTAAAATGAATTATATGATTGAGAACACAAGATACAAAACTTTGCCCTCTCATGTGGTAGACCTTACTTCAGTGAGACTGTGCTGAGGAGAGAGCATGTGCCTCTCTTAATGACATATATAAAGTTATATATAGTTTTTTTCTAGATAATTATATAACCTAACACAGATACTACAATTTAAAATTTTGTTTGTTGGCCACGCTATTAAGAAATTAAAACCTAATAAATGCTAAGTGGGAGGAATCTCATCAGCAAAAAAACTCCTAACTAACTATTAAAAAAAATGAGATTCTTCATAAAATTTGTTTGCTAAAAACAGATACAAATGAGTACCTTCAATAATACTATATGTATATGTTAGTTTAGTCTTGTAGGCATTGTTATAAATGGTGCCAAAAAAAATTTGTACTAGATATTAAAAGTCATATAATGCGACTTTAGTATTACCATTTACAAGCTCAAGCGTGTTTATGACCAATTGCTAATTATATCTGGTCAATATATAACTATCACATAAGCATCATTAGTATGTCATAAGAGAATAAAATTACGTGTATATATAAAACACTTGGGCCTGATAACTTGTAATTGTATAGCTGTATTGCAGAGTGTAATCAAATATATTCTCTTCCTAAGTCAAAACCGGTTAAGTTCAACAATATTCATCCACCGATTATTTCAAGCTAATATTTCTATTATAATAATATTGTGCTAAGGAGCTGTTAAAAATATATATATATATATATATATATATTGTGATATATGAGATGATAGTAACATAATATATATATATATATATATATATTTAATGTATAATAATACCAAAATAAAAAATATATATAATAATGTTTATGCTTGCAAAATAGAAACTTCCCATGTGCTTTAATTTTCTCTCACCAGTTACGGTTACTGTCTTTTTCTTAGTATACTTGAAAATAATAATCTTTTGGTTTTAAAATTCAACATACATCTTGTGTTCATTATTATTATTTTCTTATTTGGGGTTTCAATAGGTAATAATAACATAGCTCGTGTGCTTTCGTTACGAACATAGCGAAGATATACACATCGTCTCATGTCGAGCATGAGTCCAGCCCAACCAATTACTTTAACATGCTATATGTATGTAACTAAATGAAAAATTTTCTTAACAAACAAAAAAATCACGTTTTATATTAAGAGGATACCTATGAACTAGGTTTAATTTTTATTATATTGTTTAATAAAAGTTGGAAGACAGTGAAGTGACAACATAGTCACTTAATCTATTAGTAATACTATTGTTTGTCAAAGTCGATCTAATTACGTTTTATATATAAGTTTGATCTGGCATGGCTGGACCAAGTTGTCATCCTCCAAATTCCTTACCAATCATCCAAATTGATTTTTGGCCTTTTCTTGGAATGATCTTATTTACTATTTTTTTCTCCCCTTTAATACACACATATATATAGATATATGAGTAAATGCATGCATACACACAGTTTTATGACTGGACATATCGAGTAGCCATATGCCAATAATTTTTTAATAGTATTTTCATTTTCATGTGTATAAAGATCAAAATTTTCCCAAAGTAATATAAACAATAGTCTCTTTCCTTGCATAATCAAATCACTAGACGCGGCTTTGCTTTTCAAAGATAGTTTTAACCAAATAGTCCGCGTAAAACCACATTTTTATTGGTCACACTCACATTCATAGTTTTTTTTTTTTTTTTTTTTGATAAAACTTTTAATAGATTTTTATAGTTGATAGATAACATTTTCTCCATCAATTGTTTTCTAATTTCTTCAGTTATGAATGTATTCTCATTTTTTAGAAATCCTTTACCAAAGAAAAATGCTTTTAAATTAACTATATTAGATCATGAAATATAGCTTAAATCGGATATTAAATTAAAAATATCTAAAAATTAATTTGAGATAAAAGATGGAATATACAAAGATGGCAGTATGGTCGATATCTTACATTTATTCTTTACCAAAAAAAGAATTAAAAATTTTAGTTTTACACGTTTGTACTTATATCTATGGATTTAGAATAGTTATTATTTGATTCATTTGACATTTATTTATAATCTATATTTTAAAACCAAACTAGCATCAGACCCACACGGGGTTATATTTTGTAAAATAAACTTATTTAATATTTAAATTTAAGATATAATATATTTGAAAATTTTATGTAATATTACGTGTATATTTTCTAAATTAATCAAAACATTTCTAACAGTTTGATTAGAGGTGTTCAATCGGATTTGAATTCGGTTTTACTTTAGGTTACTTCAGTATATAATCTAAGTATTTCTATTTTGAAACGAAAAATCGTTTTGTCCTGTAATCATCCGAAATTTTTCATTCCATAACCGTTTTCTTTTAAATAATTACTCATTCAGCAATGTTTATTATAAGAGATTGGATAAAATTTTTAGATAGGATACACGTATTCTCTGTTTGAATATTTATTTTTTATAAAATTAGTGGAAATTATCAAAAAAAATTATTACTCTCAAAAATTCTCTAAATATTTTAAAACATTACACGAAATTTCAAAAATACCCGTCTTGAAGTGGATTCTTACCTTTCTTGATGTGGATCCTTATCCAAATTAGTGAGAAATTAAAAATTGAATTTACCTATCCAAATTTTCTGATCTCATACCAGTATCCAAAATTCTTATCTGATTTTTTTTAATCGAAACTCATTCGAATAGTTTTTTTTACTACCCTAATTATCCATTTCCGTTGCATACCCACGATTTCCCTTTTTAATCAAAAAATCATTTGGGTAGTGTTAATTTAAACACATTAACAAAGAGCTCCATTTTTTGCAATCAAAGAGCTTTTCTTATATCAATTAATATATATATAGGAAAGGATTGTGTTTTATATGTAAAAAAAAAGATTCATTAATTGGAATAATCTATATATTTAAGGGATGTGATGTTTTTATTCCTAAATTTTATGAAAATACTTTTTTACTAATATAAATTTATTAAATAATAAATTTTTGTTAAAATAATATTGAGATGATTTCTTATATTTAGATTTACATTAATATTTCTTTATAATTTATTTTTTCATTTCATTTAAATTAATAAAAATATTCAACTCAAAACATGAAAATTTCAGATATTTTAGTTAAAAACTAATATTCCACAATGTAAAACTAATAATAATAACTCTTATTACTAAATTTTATGTATTACTAAATTTAACTATGTTATTTTCATATGAAGAGACATATTATTATTATATATATTTATATTCTAAATAATAATTTTTTCTGTATAAATGTATTACTATTAATCATTTCCACAAACAATTCAAATTAAAAAATAAACAATACTACTAAGTTTATTATTAAATATTTTTTCATAATTTTTATTTATTTATATGGAAATCTTACTATAAAATATTTGTTAGAGATTTTTAGATTATATGAAAATTTTTTATTTTTATAATTAATATTAAACATCTTTTAATTGTGTTTGGTTGTATGAATAGTAAAAACTTAACTGCGAAAATTGTTTGGATACATGAACTACATTAAGATATAAAGATATTTTTGTCAATGAGGGTTTTTTGTGTTCTTTTTTCTAATGGTAATATATGTAAATTCATACAACTTAATGTCATTTTATAGTGCTTCCCAATTAATAGTATAGATATTAAAACTACATCTGCCTATTGTTTCTAAAATAAAATCATATCTTCCAAGTAAGAAAATAATTATAAATCATAAGAAAGAAATCAATTTTCGTGTAGATTTCACTAATGAGAATTGGACTGCCGTCACAAAAAGACTAATCAGAAAAATAAAATAAATAAAAAAGTCCAACTTTTTCGTTTAAAAAACTTAAAAAAAAAAAGGAAAATTCAAAGAAAGGAGGACTCTCTTCTTCTTCTCTCTTCTTTATTTACCAGTTTGTTCACTTCACCACATGATCCTCGTCTCTCTCTTTTCTCTCTTTCTCTATCACAAGTTTCAGTTACACACCATCGTATCTCAGAATCTGATCTGATCAGTGATCATCACTGTTTTGTCTGTGAAAAAACAAACGATCCATTTTTCATGGAAAATTTAATGAAACAGTGACGTCACTGCCACAAAATCTTTATTCTACTTCTCTGTTTCATCTTTAAAATGAAAAACATTTCTTAGAATCAAATACACAAATTTCTCTTTTTTTACTCTCTCTTTCTTTCTCTCTAAATTTTTCCCAATTTATGGCTCCAAATTCAGTAGCAGTGACAATGGAGAAGCCAGATAACTTCTCTTTGTTAGAAATCAACGGCTCAGATCCATCTTCATTCCCTGAGAAACGTAAATCCATCAGTCCAAAACAATTCTCTTGGTTCCTTCTCCTCAAAGCTCATAGAGTCGTTTCTTGTCTCTCGTGGCTTATAGCTTCGGTTAAAAAGCGAATCGCTTTCTCCGCGAAAAACATTAATGAAGAAGAAGATCCAAAAAGCAGAGGAAAACAGATGTACAGATTCATCAAAGCTTGTCTTGTTATCTCCATTGTTGCTTTGTCCATAGAAATTGTTGCACATTACAAGAAATGGAATCTTGATCTTATAAACCGACCGTCTTGGGAGGTTTATGGGCTTGTTGAATGGTCTTATATGGCTTGGCTCTCGTTTCGATCCGATTATATCGCTCCTCTTGTCATCAGTCTCTTCAGATTTTGTACTGTCCTCTTCTTGATCCAGTCTCTTGATCGGTTAGTTCTTTGTCTCGGTTGCTTCTGGATCAAATATAAAAAGATCGAACCTAAGATCAAAGATGATTCTCTCGATTTGGAAGAAGCATCCAATTTCCCAATGGTTCTTGTTCAGATCCCAATGTGTAACGAACGAGAGGTAAACTAAAATTACTCTGTTTTCCTCTGTTTTGCTTTTTGTTCTGTTCTTACTCTGTTTTGCTCTGATTTTTGTTCTGTTTGGTAATTGTTATGTTTTTTTGTTTGTTAGGTGTATGAGCAATCAATAGGAGCAGCTTCACAACTTGATTGGCCAAAGGAAAGGATCTTAATTCAAGTTCTAGATGATTCAGATGATCCAAATTTACAGCTTTTGATCAAGGAAGAAGTATCGGTTTGGGCTGAAAAAGGCGTAAACATAATTTACAGGCATAGGTTGATAAGAACTGGTTACAAAGCTGGGAATTTGAAATCTGCGATGACCTGTGATTACGTTAAAGATTACGAATTTGTTACTATCTTCGACGCAGATTTTACTCCTAATCCTGATTTCCTCAAGAAAACTATTCCTCATTTTAAGGTAATTACACAAAATCTTTCCCAACTAAAAAAGGTAACATATTTCTTGTTGAAGTTTCGTAATTTACGATGACGTTTCTGAGAAATTCAGTGAAAAAGATTTCTTCTTTTTACACTTTTCTTAATAGTAAATTATTATACTCTCTTTTTTTTGGTTCAACACTCTTATGAAATATACTCGTCACCGTCACCGACAGTTGTCTCGTTTTTTTTTTAATTCTTTCTTTTTCAGTGGGTCATGTTGAAAGTAACCGACAAATTTTATATATTTTTAGCAAAATCTAAAGATTTTTTTTAAAACTTAGGAAAATCCAAGTTGTTTAATGTTAATTATGAAATCAAAGTAACCGACAAAATAAAATTACAAAAATCTTGATTTCTCCGATTGATTTTCCAATCACAAGTCTTCAGATTAAATCTATAGTTGTAGCTAACCTTGACTATGTTTGGTATCGGGTTTCAATTGTTCCTTTGTTTTTACGTTTACATATTATAATCATGTTTTTTACTTTTCAATTTTAGTTTACTAATTATTTTTAATAATAAACTGTTCAAATTTCATACAATTCGTTTACATTTAAAAGATATATTTTATTTCATGTAAAAGTATGATTTCATTGGAATTTTGCATATGAATTGCAAACACATTGTTTTTTAAACAATTGAGATTCTAATTTTTTTACATTAAATTTCATTGAAAGAAAAAATAAAAATTCAAGAGAGTGTTGTATTATTTTGTTTCAGGGGAATCCAGAGCTAGGACTAGTCCAAGCAAGATGGTCATTCGTAAACAAAGACGAGAATCTCCTCACAAGGCTACAAAACATAAACCTATGTTTTCATTTCGAAGTAGAACAGCAAGTGAACGGAGTGTTTCTCAACTTCTTCGGTTTCAATGGAACCGCAGGAGTTTGGAGGATCAAGGCATTGGAAGAATCTGGTGGCTGGCTCGAGAGAACAACCGTGGAAGACATGGATATCGCGGTTAGAGCGCATCTCAACGGCTGGAAATTTATTTACCTCAATGACGTTGAAGTCACTTGTGAGTTGCCTGAGTCTTATGAAGCTTACAAGAAGCAACAACATCGTTGGCATTCCGGTCCTATGCAACTTTTCCGGTTATGCCTTCCTTCAATCATAAAATCAAAGGTAAAGTCAATTTATACTACTAGTGATTATAGTCAAAAGTCAAAACATATACTCAATTTTTTTGGTTTTTTTTGGATTTTGATTTTAATTTTTGATTTTTGCGTAGATATCGGTTGGGAAAAAGGCGAACTTGATCTTCCTTTTCTTTCTTCTAAGGAAGCTTATTCTACCATTTTACTCATTCACACTCTTTTGCATCATACTTCCATTGACAATGTTCATACCCGAAGCCGAGCTTCCCTTGTGGATCATCTGTTATGTTCCTATTTTCATTTCGCTTCTCAACATTCTCCCGTCGCCTAAATCTTTCCCTTTCTTAGTCCCTTATCTCCTTTTCGAAAACACAATGTCGATAACCAAGTTCAACGCCATGATCTCGGGGCTGTTCCAGTTTGGATCGGCTTATGAGTGGGTTGTGACAAAGAAAACCGGGAGATCATCGGAATCCGACTTGCTAGCATTTGCTGAAAAAGAAGAGAAGTTACATAGGAGAAACTCGGAGTCCGGTTTGGAGCTTCTGAGCAAACTTAAGGAGCAAGAAACCAATCTTGCTGGACAAGAAACCGTGAAGAAGACCCTCGGAGGGCTAATGAGGCCGAAGAACAAGAAGAAGACGAACATGGTGTTCAAGAAAGAGCTCGGGCTTGCGTTCTTGTTGCTAACTGCAGCTGCAAGGAGCTTTCTATCGGCGCACGGTCTACACTTCTACTTCTTGCTGTTTCAGGGACTGTCTTTCTTGGTTGTAGGGTTGGACTTGATCGGAGAACAGATCAGCTAGATACACACAAAATCAAGACAGAGAAGAAGGAAACGGAAGACGTTTATATTCGCTATTTTTTTGTTGGTTTTTTTATTCTTTTCCCTTTCTTATATTTGGGTTTTATACATAATTTTCAAGAACTTATAATTTCCAGTTTCAGATAAATGAATTGAAACGAATTTGTTATATGATTTTGGCATTATTGCTGAAAATCATAGTTCTTAAATGTTATTGTATTAAGAGTGGTATAGAGTCAGCTAATTTCAAAATGAAAGAAGAGCCAGCTAGACATATTAACTCTCTTTTTTTGGATTGTGTACAATAATATTTCAAGTTTTAATTTTTAGTAATGGTTGATTCTTTATGTGTCCATTCGAATTTCTCATGTTTCAGACTCGCGAGTTGGAGTTGGAGTTATGGTTGATCGTAAGACTGAGTTGGAGTCCTTCAAAGAGGTAAAAAAAACCAAGAAATGGTGAAAGGATACATTATGGTTGATTTTGGAAAGACATAGTTATGGTTGATTTTTTATTCAGTCCACTTGAATTTCTCATGTTTCAGACGGTTAATGCTCTCATGGAGTCCTATACATAAAGAGGTAAAAGCAAGAAATGGTGTTGTGTTAAATTTGTTTGATTTTGAAAGGACATAAAATAGTTATGGTTGATCTGTAATGTCTTGTAATGTTTTCAGCCATCTAGGGCTCAAATGGCTAGGTATATAGAGAGTTGGAGAAGAAGTTGGACTATCTTATGGAGGTAAAAACAAGTAATGGTGTTAGTTTAAAGTTTGATTTTGAAAGGACATATTGATGTTTTCTTCTCATGTTTCGGTTGTCTAAGGATCAAATCGCTGAGTCGAATGAAACTAGAAAGAAATATTGCAGTAACTTGTTGTGGAAAACAAGAAGATATGGGTGGAATTTCATGAGGAAGTGGATCCGAAGAAAAAATCTGATTTAGTTAGGTCTTTATTTGATGAATGATCAATGAATAAGTGATTCTTCTTTCTATCTCTATACTCTTTGGTCAATCTTGTCCCATGATCAGTTTGAATCATGTTATACCCATTTTGGGGCATAACAAATTGGTATCAGAGCCATTGTTCCTTGTTGATGGTGGGTACGAATGGTGATGCTATCTCACTTCTCTGGTAGATGCTCACTCGAGTGGAGTCCACCACAAGGCAACTCGACGGTAACCAGAAGGAATCAAGTGCAGAAATGAAAAGAAAACTGTCTTCACCAGTAGAGATTTTACTTGTTCCGCAGGGAATCGAGGGCTGAGAATGTGGATTCATTTTGAAAAATATTAATGTGAGAATGAAATCCCTATAACATATTATATTGAAAGATTGGAACATCATGATTCGAATTGTTTAAAAATTAAGAAAATTAAAGGTAAAAAGATGGCGGTGATTATAATTCCGTTGCGTTGCACTTTGTCACTCACTACCAAAAAACATATCTTCTCTCTTTTTAAAAGCTTCAAGCAATTCATTGAGCTTAAACAATGTCTTACTCAAAGTCCATTCCCTTATTTTTCTCCCTCTTCTTCGTTTTATCACACCTCCAACCACACCGCCTCCACCACCAGTTTTATGCCGAAAGGTAGAAACATAATTACATTACATGTTTATTCATCATGTAACAAATATCATACTCTCTCTGTTCTATTTTATAAGTGTTTTTAGGCATTTTTTTTTTCCATTTTATTAGATATTTTGCTAGTTTTAAGCAAATAATTAATTATGTTTTACTTTTGTGATTATTAATATTATATAGTTTTACTTATCATTGGTTGAATTATTTAAATTAAATATTCATTTCTAGTTTCAAGATAAAAATATAAATAATAAAAATTGTTTATTGTAGTTCTTAAACTCCGTGCTTTTAGCTAAAACTTTTTATAAAATAGAACGGAAGGAGTATTATACTTACATACCGATCAGTGAGATAGGTCAGTACAGAGGTTTGAGGGAAACTCCTGTCAAGAAGAAAGTTTATCCTGCAAGAAGTCAGTGCTAGTCTATAGCTTAGGCTTTGAGAAGTCGGCCAGGCAGAAGTAGAATATTAATTTATAGGGGTCAAAATGTAAAGAACTTTTTTATAAGGGTCAATATACTAATAAGAATGATATCAATTTAGAGCTTTTTACAAAATGCACTAAAATTTAAAATATCATGGCTGTCATTTTTCAGTGCCTCTGCCTCAAAAACGGCGCTAATATGAAAAAAAACTAGGATATGGCAAAATTTCAACTCCAAAACTAATGAATCCAACCATCTGTATTCGTACTCGTCGGTTGTAATTATAAACGATCATAAGACTGTAGACTTCTGGTTATCAGTGAATGATTGGAACCAAATCTTGGTATACAAGATAATGTAAAAATTAGTCAAAGTCGACCAATTTAGGAGGATAAATACTTTGTTATCCCATGATAATGTGAATTTTAAAAAAACTTGGTGTTTGTAGTCAACTCTTTTTATGATTTTGACGGCCAAGATCAATGCAATACAATGTAGGTCCACTAAACACATGCTTCACAAGAATCACAACTGTGTCTACCTATCATCACAACCTTCTTTTTCCTATTATTCCTTCAATTTAAATGGGGCAATTTAATTTATAAGGATAAATAACTTAACAATTAGATATATCGTAAAGTTTTTTTTTTATTTTTTCTCTCTCATCCACATTCAAATTCGGACAAAAATATTTTTATCATGATTTTATCGGGGTAAATATTTTGTTAATGACCAAAATATTAGGGAGAGGTAATGTCCAATTTTAACGATTAATTATTTTATTAACACAATGAAAAATATTATATCGTGTGCCATATATAGAATTACATCCAAATTATTATTTAACGTGATATAAAATATGTTATCAACATAATAATGTATTTATCCGGCGGCTGATGGACAAAGTTGCTAGCAATAATTTATTTGTTAACAATATACCAACGTTTGTCAGTATAACATAATATATATCATGTTAATAAATAACTTATCACTAAAAATCTATTCTATCAACTCTCGGATGAATACATCACTATGTTAACAATATAATTTATACCATAGTTAATAATAAGTTAGATGTGAATCCATATATATCACATGATATAATGTGTTAACAAATTAATAACCCGCTAAAATTGAAGTTGGTTTCTTCTAAATATTTTGATCGTTAACAAAATACTTACTTCGATAAAAATGTGATAAATGTATTTTGTCCGAATTTGAGTGGTCAAAAGCTACAATACTATGAAAGAGAAACGGATAAGAGAGATTTAATTATGGATTTATTTCTTAACATCCTTTAATATAACCCTTAAATAAAGTGTTTGTTTATTATTATTAAACTACATCCTAAATTTAGGATTCTACAATCAAAAGATGAAATCCCCAATAGTTAAGAATGTGTATGAGAAAAACTAATTTCAACTTTCATCATCACCATCATTTCATCATGACATCTCACCATACTGGCATCTCATCATCATCATCATCAATTCAATGGCGGCAAAAGTTTAGATTATTGGAGATAAAAAAATATATACACTAAAAAAATAGTTTATAAACGGCTTAATTTTTTTTGGACAAAAACAACTAAATTAAGATCTTCAATTGATAATTTTGTGCTTTTAAAAAATAAAAAAAATAATTCTATGTCAAATAAATCATGGATTTAAAATATTCATAATAATTCTATGTCAACTATTCATAAAAACATGCCCATCAATGGTATCTTATGGGTATCTCACAACTAAAAAAAAACTCTTAAAAAATATAATATATAGATTTTTACTCAGTTGGGGTCAGCTGACCCCCCTGCTATCTATATGCCTCCGCCCCTGATCATCATCATCAACATATCAGCTTCAACA
The DNA here is from genome assembly GCA_028015245.1 of Cardamine occulta. Classification (NCBI taxonomy): domain Eukaryota; kingdom Viridiplantae; phylum Streptophyta; class Magnoliopsida; order Brassicales; family Brassicaceae; genus Cardamine; species Cardamine occulta. Next base: position 12,764,557 of record CM051381.1, on the reverse strand, counting down.
TATCATATTCATATCTCATTGCATCAACATCATCATCACCACTTTATTATAATCATCAAGTTCAGCATCATCAACATTTTAGAAAAAAATATTTCACCGAAAATATAAACTATTTTGTAGACTATATCTAAAAACAAAAATGTAATAACAAAGATACATTTTTGTGATTTTGGTATAAATTCGAAGTTATAATTTTTTAGAACAAATAATCAAACGTGATAAGTATATGTTTTTGTAATGGTTAGTATAAATTGTATTGTCGATCCGAACATTTTGTGGAAGCACCCTTGCCCATTGGTTAGGGGTTTAAAGGCTTCTACACCAGATTTGGAGTTTGATCCCTAGAAAATGCAGTTTCTTGCAGACTAATGGATGCAAATTTTTCAGAAGTTTCAGAGTGTTGCATATAGAGTCGTCCATCGTGGTCCCGTATGTTGCGGAAAGAGTCTATCTGTTATAGGAATATCGTACATGCAGAACCGTCCGTCGTAGATCTGAGTGTTGCAGAGAGATTTTGTCCATCATAGGAATATCATACAAGCATAACCGCCTATCGAGGAGAATTTACATCGTGAAATCGTTTTTTGAAGAAGATTGTTCATCGTAATCGCATATACTGCAGATAGTCATATCATCATAATAGAATTAGATAAATTATTTCAAATGATGTACTTTCAATTGTATTTTTCTCTTTTTTCTTTTTTTAATAACAACATGCACTATGTACTATTTAACTCCGAGTGTAATACTTACACAAATTAAGCTACAGGTCTAGCCTGTAATATGTTCCTGTCTTGAATTGATATTTTATATGTTTTCAGTTAAGAGGGAAACCAGAAACATATTTGAAATATATATATATATATATATATATATAATCTTCTTTTGTGAGGAACAAATGGGTCATGACTCTGTTGTACTCAACCTTAGTCGTTGTCGTTGCACTAAACCTAAGTTCGAATCTGGTGTTTCGAACTTTGGGGAGAAGTAAGTAGCCATTTGGGCTAATAAATTAAACTAAAATACATTTTTTTTTGCTATTTTGATATTTCCAAATTTATGTGTTAGTATTCCAACAAAGAAGACACTAACACGGTCGGTATAAAATTATCAACTTAAAATATCTTTAATTTTAGCCTAAGCAAATATCTAAGTTTTCCAATAGGTATTTTCTCATTTTTAATTAAAATATCTATACCCTTTTAATTAGACGGGGGAAAAAAATGACAAAACAGATTTGGATTTTCTTCACTGTCGATATCATTCGAATATTTTGGACCTTTCCAGTTGTATTTTGCTGTTATATCTTTTATCTTCTATTGGGTATATTCCAGACACAAATAACAATTGTTAACCAACCCCAAGACGCCTCTTTATTATCATTTAGCACCGACATTATACAATATTTTATAATCACAAATACCATATAAAATCTTAATGCGGTGATTATAATATAGACTCATCACATAGATATTTGGACTGCCATAACAGCCCAAACAGGTTTCTTAAACTCAGGGCTTTTTAAGCATGATTTTGGGGACCATTTCGTTGTCAATTATGCATAGGTAAAGTAATCATATATGTATTTAATTTGAATTTTCAACTAACGGTTACAATTTAAATAATCATGAAAATATGTAGATTTAACTAGGGATGGGCGGATGCGGATATCTGGGTGTTTTTAGGATATCCGGATCCGTGATTTTATTATCCGGATCCAGATCCGTAAACTCCGAATATCCAAAATGCGGATATCCGTTAGAAAAATCGGATATCCGGATCCGTTTTTTTTAAAATAATTAAATATATTATAATTATTATTATTTTTTTTGCCGGATCCGGATAACCTGATATCTGGAACTAAAAAACTAATTTTTATTTTTTTGGTCAAATCCGGAAATTTTTTTTTTTTTTTTGCCGGATCCGGATATCCAGTTCAAAATTTTTTCGTTATCTGGATCCGACAAATCCGAAAATTCATTATCCGGATCCGGATATCCACCGGATCCGGATATCTACTAACAGGCATAGATTTAACTCGAGGCAAAAAGAATAACTCTTTTCTTTTTTTGCAACACAAGTGTAGTGAAGGATTTAGAACTCGAACGTATATATAGTACTCTCTTAACTGAGAGTTATGAACCAAAACTCATAATAGTTCAGAAATTTACAGTAACAATACACAATCTAAACCTATAACAAAAACACAGAGGATAAGGTTTATCTTAGCTGCATCTCTCCCAGATATAGAAACCAAAGCAGCCTTTGAAGAGCATCTCCATAGGTAATGCTTGTTCCGTAGAGTTTGAGCCTTTTGGATTTTCTGTGAAGGATCTTCTCACACGAATAACATTACTCTGCATTAATAGTGATGGCAACCTCTATCCTTTGCAGCCTCTTCTCAATACTCATGCGCATTCTGCATTTGTCTCAGTTTCTTCTTCCACATGGTACATGAGACTCGGCCATTCAGTGAAATAATACTAACTTACCATCATCGTGTAATGCTTATCAATTAGAGAAACATGTCAAACTTCTTTTTCATAATTCCAACTTAGTTTCATCTAAACCATTTGACCTTGTTTATTCCGATGTATGGACCTCACGGGTCCCGAGTACTAGTGGTATTCGCTAGTATGTCATATTTTTAGATGACTTATCTCACTTCTTATGGGTACATCCTTTTCGTAGAAAAGATAAGATGATCTCCAAATTTCTTCATTTTTCTGCGTATGTTAAAACCCAATTCAACTCAATAATCAAAGCTTTTCAATGCGACAATGGAGGTGAATACTTAAATAAAAATTTCAGCGGTTCTTCGATTCCAATGGTATAATTGCTCGTTTTTCTTTTCGTTCTACTTTTCAATAAAATACTAAGTCGGAAAGGATGATTAGAACAATCAATAATATTATCCATACCCTTCTTTTCCAAGCACATCTCCCACCCTCATATTGGGTTAAAGTGCTACATACACCTATACACATAATCAATATTCTTCCTTCCTCTGCCATTCAGTTCAAGAGTCCATACTTCATTATATTCAACAAAGAATCTCATATGCTCATCTTCGCGTCTTTGGGTGCCTTTATTTTCCTAACCTAAATAATTCCATCATTCACAAACTGTCTCCTCGCTCTTCTCCTTGCTTCTTCATTGGCTATCCTCAACAACATCACGGATATAGATGTTTTGATATAAAACAACAAAATAATTATATTGCGTCATGTTGTCTTTGATGAATCAATCTTTCTGGCAGCTCACAGGTTTGATCATTCAGCTAAGACGGCTTATGATTTTTTAAATCAACTTGATGACCCTTTGCCGTGTTTTGTATGATTCTCTAAGTTTCAGCTCAGGTTGAGACTCCACACGCTCAACCTACTATTCCCGCAAACACCAACCCACCACCAAACAACCCATCCCCACTTCAACCAGTTCCGATCCCCATACGGCATCCCATGACCAGACGTAGTTAACTTGGGACTCATAAAACCAAACAGCCACTTTCTCTACATATTTCTTATGTTTCTCCAATTCCCACTACTCACCACAAAGCCTTAGCTAATCCGAATTAGAGCCTGACAATGACTGATGAGTATGATACTCAAATTAAAAATAAGATATGGAGCTTAGTACCTCAACTGTTGAATGCTAATGTTGTTAACTCCATATGGTTGTTTAAACATAAGCATGATGCAAATAAAAACTTGACTAGATACAAAGCTCGACTAGTGGCAAATGGAAAAACTCAAGAAGAAGGGGATTGATTTTTATGAAACGTTCGCACCAGTGGTTAAACCAATGAAAATACGCACAGTTCTACATGTTGCTGTAGCTCGCGGTTGGAACATCAAACAACTATATGTCAAAAATACTTTCTTACATGTCAATCTCGAAGAAACAATTTTCATGCATCAACCACCATGATTTGTGAATAAGGAGTTTTCTCATCATGCTTGTATTTTACACAAGAAAATCTATGGTTTGAAGCAAGCTCCAAGGGCTTGGAATGCGCAGCTTACTCAGTTTGTCTCAGGCCTGAGTTTTAATATATGCAAAAGTGATACATCGCTATTTGCGTACAAGAGAGGTGATCAGCTGGCGTATCCTCTATTGTATGTGGATGATATTATTCTTACAGGTTCAAGTTAAGCTCTTATTGATGATATCATCAACTTGCTTAAGGATAAATTCCCAATGGCTGATGGTGGAAAATTGAGTTATTTTTGGGTGTAAAAGCAGACTACAACTCAGCCGGTATCAGGCTCTCTGAAGAACACTATGTCAAATAAATAATTTAAAGAGCTGGGATGTTGGATTGTAAACCTGTTTCGACACCAGTTGATGTCAGCTCTAAACTCACAAGTGAGGCCGGTGATAAAATTGCGAATCCATGGGAATATCAAAGCCTAGCTGGATCTTTACGGTATCTCACGCTCACTCGGCCAAACATTACATATACAATTCAACAAATTGGTTTATTCATGCTTGATCTGAGAGTCAAGCATATGCAAGCCCTCAGACGCGTCATTCGTTACTTGCAGGCCACGCTTAACCATATATTGTAGTTGTTCCGGTTGAAATTAGGGACGTTGACGGCGTATTCCGATGCAGATTGGACCGGTGACAACAAACAATGTCAAGATCAAGTGCAGAGGCTGAGTACAAAGCCATAGCCAATGCATTTGCTGAGACTTATTTGATTTGTAATCTTCTACTTGAAATGCAATGTCCAATGAAGTTTGCAACTCTTGTGTTCTGTGACAACATAAGTTTGGTGTACTTGTCAAATAATCTGGTGCAACATCAAAAAGCAACACATTGAAATCGACTTGCACTTTGTTCGGGGGAAGGTCACAATCAGACAAGTAAAGGTGATTCATATACCCTCTTTGTTGCAATATGCAGATATATTTTCTAAAGGCTTGCCCACAACCTTATTCAACCAGTTCCGGTCCAGCTTAACCATCAGAAGCTCTGACACTTTCACTGCGGGAGGGTGATCGACTATGAATTCGTCAGTTCTATTGGTCAATAAACAGAATATCTTCTCAAAATTTTAGGAGTATCAATTGTGAAATTGTAACTATTCTCCTCTATAAATATTGTGTAATTTGTTTTGGAAATGATTAACGAATATAGAAGGATTTTAAAAAACTCTCTTGAAATCAATAGAAGTTCAAATTTACTTGTCAATTAAAAGAACTATAAGTGGTAAAAATAACAATTGAAATTATAGTGAAATAATTTGAGCTTTGTAAAAAAAATGCACACAAAAGAAAATTTCAACCATTAACTACCACGGTTTAGTTTTGGATCATACGTGTAAATTAGTTTTGAAAAAATAATCATATCATATATGTTGTACTATGAATCGCCACGTAAATTTCATTAATCGAATAAAATCCATGAGACTTTGTGAGATTGCTTCACTGTCTTCTCCGCGTGGATGTGAGAGCAATAACACAAACAAAAATAATTGAGCTGCCTGTGAACTACGTAATATCCGTCAATTAGTCTGTTTCCGTGTTTTGCAAATTTTGCTATTAATATAATTTATCTACTAATAATTGAACAAAACACATGTGTTATCATTTTATTTATGTAAATTATCAAAAATAATAAAAATGGTTTGGTTTTAATATGATATCATTTTCTAGATATTTTTTCTCAACAACATACCATAGACATATACGGATTTCTCATTTAACTATACTTTTTCTTACATCTAACAAACTTTTTAAGTACAATCGAATCAAAACACTTTTAGCTCATCGAATTTTATTTTCTTCTGTTTGGCTCAATCAATTCTGATCAAAATCTCTAGTGCCTAAACCGGTCTACACGAGATACCCTATCCATATAGTTAAAGTTAACCCAAATAAACCGAACCCCTCCACCTTACGGTCTCCTTACCATCCCAAGTTTTGACTTAACACACATCCCCGTGATTGGTGGACCATAGATCGGCGCGTGAACTTCACTCTCCACTCCCACTTACTTCATCTTCCTCCTTCCTTTATATTCCCAACCCTCACTCTCTCATCTTTCTCTCCTCCGCTACAACAATGGCGAAACTCAAATCTCTCTCCCTCCTCCTCCTCCTCTTCACACTCCTCACCACAACCACCGAATCTCGTTTGACCAAAGACTACTACTCAAGATCATGTCCAAGATTCTTCGACATAGTCAGAGACACAATCTCAAACAAACAAATCACATCACCAACCACCGCAGCTGCCACAATCCGTCTCTTCTTCCACGACTGTTTCTCAAACGGCTGCGACGCCTCAATCTTAATCTCCTCCACCGCTTTCAACACCGCAGAACGTGACTCATCAATCAATCTTTCACTCCCCGGAGACGGCTTTGACGTCATAGTCAGAGCTAAAACAGCGCTCGAACTTGCTTGTCCCAACACTGTTTCTTGCTCCGATATTATCACCGTCGCTACACGTGACCTTCTCATCACCGTCGGTGGTCCTTACTACGACGTTTACCTCGGCCGTCGTGATTCAAGAATCTCTAAATCGTCTCTCTTAACCGATCTTTTACCTCTTCCTTCAACACCGATCTCGAAAATCATTGGCCAGTTTGAATCTAAAGGTTTCACTATTCAAGAAATGGTTGCTCTTAGTGGGGCCCATTCTATTGGGTTTTCACATTGTAAAGAGTTTGTGAATCGGGTCGCCCGGAATAATACCGGGTATAACCCGAGATTTGCTCAGGCTTTGAAGCAAGCTTGTTCTAATTATCCGAAAGATCCGACGTTATCTGTGTTTAATGATATTATGACTCCGAATAAGTTTGATAATATGTATTATCAGAATATTCCAAAGGGTCTTGGGTTACTTGAATCGGATCATGGGTTATATTCTGACCCGAGAACCCGATCTTTTGTTGATCTTTATGCTAGAGATCAAGATTTGTTCTTTAAAGATTTTGCTAAAGCTATGCAGAAGTTGAGTCTCTTTGGTGTTAAGACTGGTCGACGTGGAGAGATCCGACGAAGGTGCGATGCAATTAACTGAGTTTATGGTTTTTTATATGTATTTATTTATTGGATTATATTTGAGGAAGAAATGTGAATCTTCTGAGTTTTTTTTGTGTAATGTTAAAACACATATAATCTATATCGATAATTGTTCTAATCAAAGATGGCTTTGGTACAAAACAAATTAAGATTGATGTGATGATTGTGTGAGGAAACGTTCTGCATTTGAGCTTAAGATGAAAACACGGTTCAGAACTGATTTTGGTTCAGTGAGAGTAATCCAAGCTCAACTAATTAGTTTGAGTTTGTTGGGTCATTAGTAGCTGATTAGTAATTAATATGTTGGTTGAGATAAGAGTTGTGATATCCCTTTAATAAAAAGAAATTAAAGTTGTGATTTATTAAATCCAGAGTCGGTAGCTCAACCAAGGCCTGGGAATTTGAATCAGTATGTTTATTGTTCAATTCAGTTTGGGTATTGCGGTTCAGGGTTAAGGTCACTGAAATTAATTGAACAAAAATTTGGTTTAGATGGATTCAATTAGGTAATTTGGTTTGGTACTTTTGCTAAAATCAGTACAAAAAGTCGGTTCGGTTTAATTCACGTAATGATTTCAAAAGAATTTTGTATAAATTTGGTCTAAATCGGATTATATTGGTTAAATGTTCGGTTTGAACCACACCATTTCAGAAAGTTGTCGAGTGGTTTATTCCTATTAAACAATAGGTTAACCAAATCTCCAAATTTTGGTTTGGTTCAGGTTGGAGATGAGACGGCTACAATGATATATAGAGAAAAATAGGTTTTTTTTATTAAAATAAAACGACTTCGTTTAATCTTTCTATATTGTAAACACGAATTTGTTTTGCATTTGTATATTGACTTCAATTTCATTAGAACTTTTTAACTTTTGCAATTTCTTTTAATATGCTTCTATAAATAATTATTTATTCAAAATTGGTCTATTTTTGTTTTATGCTCTCTAGCTGTCTTGTTTCACGCAAGAGTTGTGGGAGAGCTGTAGATCTTTGTAGTTCTTATTTGTTTAGTTTTCTTTAGTTGTCTCTGGTGAATTTGTAATATTTCTTCGCTTTCGGCGTTAGTGGTTGTGGTCTCCGGATCGCAAAAGCGAAAGGTTTGTCGATTATGTAGCCAACTCGAAGAAATACAAAGAGTTAGTCGATTAGGGATATTCGATCACATTAGATCTAAGCGATGAAGAAGTTAGTTGACTTGCGTGAAGAACTAAAGCTGGAACACTTTTGATGCCACGTTATTCTCACGATAGGAGCTCGCCTTGTTGGGGATCTGTAGATCAATGACTTGGATAAAAAAAACCAGTTAGTTGCAAACTAAAGACTTAGACTGTATATCTTTTTGTTATATAAATGCAATCCAACAGCTACAAATCCAGTTACCTGCTTCTTCTGTTAGTTTCATTGTTGTCAACATTAATACTGTCAATATTCTTTTTGTGTCTTGCCATCAGTCTTGAAGCTTTTACGTTAATTTTCAAGGATGGCGCTAAAGTTGTTGATTATGGTCGTTGAGAAGTTTATGGCTCCATAGTTCAATCTAAAATAATCTCTAGCACCTGAAATTATTTATGATCAAACTGTGGGACCACAAACTTGTCAACGCATCTACAATCAACAAATGCAGTACCATTGAAACTTGTATTGTATTGGGTGAAAGATGATTTTTTGGAACTTATATGTATTGGGTGAAAGATGAGACGGCTATAATAGTTATATAGAGAAAAAATTACTATTTTTTAATTAAAAAAAAAACGACTTCGTTTAACGTTTCTGTATTGTAAAAACGGCTTCATTTTGCATGTGTATATTAACTTTAAATTCACTAGGGCTTTTTACCTTTTTGTATTTTTTTGTTAATATGTTTCCATATATAATTATTATTTTTTCTATTTCTATATGGTTAATTTTATTTTTAATAAAAAAAAAATTTTGAAAATGGAAAATATTTTTTATACTTGAGTCTCAAAATCTGGTGATAATGATTTGTTCTATGCAACTAACATTATATCAATTGAAATATTGGGGAAAAAGGCCAAAACAATTAGCTAATATTATATGCTATAAGTATGTGCTTTGTCTGCTTGGTCCAAAGACCGGTTCTCTTCGACCAACATCTTAGAGATAAGAAAATTCTTGACATGTATCATCACAAGCAGCCGAATCTGAATTAGTAAATTCTTTATTCCGAAAGTTAGAATCAATTTCATAAAATAATCCTTGGTCTAATGCACCTTTTTAGGTTGTGAAGGATCCTTAAAGCTGGTTGATAATTTGGTTCCCTTTGTGAAGCACTGAACTGACATGATCAAACAAAAAAATATTTATGGCTTCGTAAGAGTAAGATAAAGCAACTTACTAATAAACTATATTTGAAAAATCTCTTAGAATTACGAAGCAAATATCCTCATCAATAGGCAGTTCTCCAAAGACACCTCAATCCTAATCTCCTCAAGCGCCTTCAACACCGCAAAACCTAACACATCAATCAATCTTTCCCTCCTCGGAGATGGCTTTAACGTCATAGTCTGAGCTAAAACAGCATTCAAACTCGCTTGTCCCAACACTGTTTCTTGCTCAGATATAGTCACTGTTGCTACACGTGGCCTTCTTATCACCATCGGTAGTCCTTACCTCGCCGTTTACCTCGGCCATAGTGCTTAAAGAATCTCTAAATCATCTCTCTTAAACGATCTTCTTCCTCCTCCTCCATTTCCAATCTAAAAAATATTTATCAGTTTGAATCTAAAGGTTTGACTATTCAAGAAATGGTTGCTCTTAGGTGGGCCCAATAGATTGGGTTTTCACATTGTAAAGAGTTTGTGAATCGGGTTGCCCAAAATAGTACCGGGTATAACCGAGATTTGGTCAAGATATGAAGCAAGCTTGTGTTAATTACCCAAAAGATCCGACGTTATCTGTGTTTAATGATACTATGACTTCGAATAAGTTTGATAATATGTATTATCAGAATATTTCAATGGGTCTTGGGTTACTTGAATTTGAAAAGAATTTGGTATAAATTTGGTCTAAACCGATTTAAATTGGTTAGAACAATTAGAAAAATGGTTAAATGTTTTATTCGAATCACACCATTTAAAAAAATTGTTGATCGGTTCATTCCTATTAAACAATCGGTTCATTCCTATTAAGTGATTGGTTAACCAAACCCTCAAATTTTGGTTTGGTTAGGAGAAACCGGTTTGGTTACTAATCCTAGACTTTGACCGGTGAAGTGATTAGCGTTTTGGTGGTCTCGAGTGATGTGTTGAGGTTTTAGCATTGTTTTTATTGCATTTCTCATAGTTTTCTTGCATTTGCATTGCATATCTAGGAATTTAATTGCATTGTTTGTAGGTTTTTCATATGCATTCTTCTTTTATATGACTATGGAGTGCAGTGGATCAAATGGAGTGAAGAAGGATGAAAAGAGATGCATTTGTTGATGATTGGAGTGAGTAGCGGTATCGTGCACCGGGATTGTGACGTCGAGGAGCTTCAGTGAGATCGTGCAGCAGTATCACGGCGTTGTTGAGGAACATGGGTTGTTTCCTGGAGGTTTGGTGGTTTCGTGCGGCGGCATGGTGATGTCGGTGGACTGCAGCTAGATCGTGCACCTGTTTCGTGTACCCTGGTGGACTGTAACTGGATCGTGCTCCTGGTTCGTGTCAGCCGCTGGACCAGCCCATATCCCTCAATTTTGCTTCTAAACCGAGTCCAATCTTGTTTATTTCAAATTTGTATTGGTTTAATGTCAGTTTACTTAACTTCCCTTTGCATTCATTATAAATAGCTTTAAACCTAAAGATAAATGCTTCTGCTTGTTTTTAGAGATTCTTTTTAGCCACTGTTGGGGTTTTAAGAAACTCTTTGTATAAATCTCTTGAATTCAAGTTATGAAATCTCTTATTTTTCTTATATCCTTCATCATCTTTATATTATGATTATGCATAGATTAAACCATTTTCTTTGTGTTTTCATAGTTATGAGTGAGTAGTCTTTTAGATGAGTTAAAGGTTTTGTGATTGTAATGGTTTTATAGATTAATGATGATATTTACGAGTAGATCTTAGATTATCTTTCATTTAGATTGTTAGTAATGAAAGATTAAGCTTGTAATTGAGAAATCTAGATCATTAGCATTATTAGCATTTTAGTGCTCACAAGGTGTTTGATAAAATATTTGAAAAAACCTAAATGTGCTATTCATGCTTAGCATATGGAAATACACTACAAAAAGGTTGTTTTACATCATTTATTTTTAATATTTGTATTAGTTATAAATGATGTAAAAGACTTTTGCGTTACTTACATAAATGACTCTGAAAATGATGATGTAAATAATTTACATCAGTTAATTAATAATCAATGTCAATTTACAAAATATTTATATCGATTATTGCAACTAATATTAATATCAAATTGCAAAGAAATGATGTTAATTTTTACATCAATTTATTTAAGTGATGTTAGTATTAGTATCAATTAAAATAATTGATTTCAATTATTTACATCACTTATTATTAATTGATGTAAAATTATATCAATTTTCACAAGAGATTGTAATAATTGTATCATTTACAATTACTAATATAAAATATAATTATCACCTGTAACAGAGTTTTAAAATTTGGTCAACTCGGACATATAAACTTCAATATTTTTAAATGATCTTATATACATAATTCAATTAATATGTAATAAGGAAAACTCAGTTGTCAAATGACATTAATTTGATATAAGTTCATGTTACAATTATTCTGGAATGAAGAATCTTTTTTATAGAAGATTAATTGTATCTTCTCTCATCTTTGTTTCCGATGTGGGACAAACATATTTTGAAAACATTAAGTAAAATTTATTAATTGTTTAATCAGATTATTGTTAGCATCACTTTTTAATTGATACAATATTTGTATCACTTTTTTATTGATGTTACCAAAAAATAATAGATACATCAGTTATATAAATGATGTAAATTTATATTTTATATCATTTTTTGTGAGTGATACAAACTAATAGAAATTGAATCAATTTAATTTAATTGATGTAAAACTAGTTAATTATAACATTAGTTAATATAATTGATGTTAAGTCATATATATTTGTTTCATTTATAAATAAGTGATTTGAAATAATATCACTTAGTTTTGTGATACAATTTAAGTGATAAAAATAAAAAAAAATTTGGTAGTGGTAGTTGATTATGGTGATTAGTGGTTGGATTAGACTGGATTATTAATGTTTATTGATTATTTGGTAGCTAACGAGAGTTATTGATTATCAAATGACTATCAAAGGAATTAGTATCATGGAAGTAGATTAGTCTAGTTAGTGGTTCTTAACCAAGGATAGTATTCTTAATATGTCCTTAGCATCATCATCTCATCTAGATCATCATCATTTCCCAGACTCGTCACTTTCTTTATTTGATTTGACAAACCATTTTTACTGTTTTGTTTAGATTTGATTTGGTTTCAAACCACAAACTCTTTTTTCGTTAGATTGATACACAATGTTTTAACCCAAATAAAAGACTGCAACTGCACAGACAATCGCAGTAATATAGATGGGATCGAATCCATAGAGACCAAGGTTACACTATGATTCTAAGAGATTTAAAAATAAATCTAAGACAGCAAGTTTGATGGTTGGTTTTCGTAACAAATAGCAAATAAATAAAGCGATGTGAAATCAATAAAGCAAGGTACTAGACTAAGGTATTTCGCCGGTAATTCAGATATGAAAATTGAGCAACTATTCAGGATATAAATTAGCACAGGTCCAGAACTCAAACATAAAAATAAGACCGACCCACTGTCGTGGCGTCGACAACTTTATCTAGCAACCTAAAGACCTAAACTGTCGTTTGGATCTAGAGATGCAGATAAGCATTAGCGTATGGGTTCAATATGTTCACAATCAGCCGTAGCATCAACTGTCGTTGGCTAGGGATTGATTGCTCACCAATGTTTCTTCTAGCAACCTAAAACACTTTTGATGAATAAGTTAACCTAATATCATAGACTAAGTGATCAATTTAATCTAGGCATTAAGATCAACAATTGGCGAAGACAATATATATATAGATTCTATTTGTGCTCAGTTTATCAACTCATGAATACCATTGAAAACCTTAATCTAGCTAATGGACTACTCAGACATGGAAGAATAAAACACAACAATGAAATAAAAGGAATTCATGAATAATATTGAAAATAGAATAAGGTTCAGAATTCTTCTCAAAACAGAGTCGTGGATAATCCTTTCCAGATCGTACAAGCATGAGTAAAAGATGGTGGAGGTAGCAAAGCGATAGAAAACAAGAAGGAATAGGAGAGAAAAAATAGAGAGAGTCCATAAGTGAACGTGTGTTTTCTGAAGGCGGTTTGTTCTTTTTATTCACGCCAAAAATTAGGTAAAATCGGGATCCTTATTTTTCTCCGAGTGGTGGAGCATGTGCTCCCAAAACCAGAGCATGTGGTCCGCGTGTGAATTGTGCTCTTTTGCTGCGATTCCATTCTTTTTTGCTCCAAAAGCTCCAGCAGCTCCAGTCACTCCAATCCATGCTTAAAAGTTTTCTGATGACTTGATAAGACTCAAAAACGACTCTAAAGACACGAAAAAGACTAGAAAATATTAGTTAATATGGGCTAAAATCATCACATATCATAGATTAAATTAGAATCATATAGTTATAGTGTGTTAAACCTTTTGTCTCCGGGGATCGATACCCCATGTATTACAACGTGCATAGGGTTCATTTGGTAAACTCGGTTTGCAAAAACTAAGTTATCACCAAGTAAAGAACAACATTTTAGAGTCACTTAGGTCTTGGGTCCAAAAAAATTAGGTTTCTACCCAAAAAGTTTTTGTATTAGGAAAAAATATATTCATGATCATACATTGGTTTCTGATAAATTTGTAAATGATCGGGTTTCATTTTAATCTTGCAACGAAAAGTGGTATAATGATATTAGTGTCGATTCGAAACTAGGAATAGAAAGAAACAAGCCCAAACCTTAGCTGTTCCTTCTACACTTGGCCCACTCACAAGTCCATTTTTTTTTTTCATGTTTTTCGAGAAAGTGTATTCAATATTTCAATTATTATAATGAAGTGATGTCGGTTTTTTAATATTGCATATATAATATATGAATATGTGTTACTCATTGTTTGTTGCCACGTTTGCTGTTACCGGAATGATCTCGGATTGAGCCGCCATTGCTAAGATGTTAGCTTCATAGTTCAGCAGTTTTTCGTGTAGCTCTGTGAGAGATGGAGACTTGTCTCAACCATCAATCTGATCCTTGAGTGATTTGTAGTTTTCTGATAAGCCCTCGAGAACATATTCAACTTGATCTTCATGTTCTATCGGTTTTCCAAGTAGCGCTAACTGATCAAAACGAGTAGTCAGACCTTGAAAGTATTCGTTTATTGTGCGGGAGCCTTTCTTCCATTCCTTTATCTGCTGCTTGAGTTGTTTAATGTGACCACGACTCGGTTTTGCGTAAGTATTGGTGAGCTTTGTCCAGATCTGTTCGGCTGTGGTGGTGTTCGAGAGGAGTGGTTGAATCTTCGGTGTCATTGCTCCAAGAAGGGCGCTGTAGATCAGCCTATCTTGGCGCTTCCAGACCGCGAACGCTGGATTGACAGAGACAGTAGCGGCTGTGGTGAGTGTTGGTGACGGTGCGTTTGAGCCTTCAAGATGATCTGCAAGGTTGTAGCCTTCAAGGAGTGCATACACTTGTTGTTTCCATATCAGAAAGTTTGTATCGGTGAGTTTAGTGACATTGGTCATGTTTATGTGGAGGAGAGTTTGATTGTCGCCATTAATGGTCTCAGTAGCCATTGAAACAGAATTTTAGAAACAGAGGTTGACTAAGGAAGAAGAAGAAGACAGAGATCGAAGAAAGAAGAGGAGGGGGTGGCGGCGAAAATTATTGTGGTCTCCTAGGTATCGAAAAACGCTCTGATACCATGTAGAATGTGAAAGCTTAAACTTTATTCATTGAGTGATTTACAATATATAGAGTTTACATGAGGTAATTAGGTAATGTAAAATGACTAATCTAACCCTATTACATTGTGTATCTACACTACTATCTAGACGGAAATATATTTTATTAAAAGATTTTATATTTAAAAAATAAAAATGAAAATAATAAAATATTTGTTTTGGATCTTAGCCCACATATATTGACCATAACTTAAGAAAAGAACTTAAATTAAAGAAAATACTTGTGCATATAGTTAGAAGCCCACAATCCCTTCGGAGAATATGCAACCAACTCGAAGGAGTACAATGAGTTAGTCGATTAGGGATCTTTGATCACACTAGATCTAAGTGATTAAGAAGCTAGTTAGCTGACTTGTGTGGAGAACCAAAGCTGCTACATTTTTGATGCCGCGCTGTTCTCACGATAGGAGCTCGCTTTGTTGGCAACCTGCAGATCAATAACTTGAATAAAAAAAATCAGTTAGGGAGGTGTATTGAAACTAGAATTTTAGAAGATTTTGGTTTTTCTTAAAATCCCATGTTATTCAACTTGTGATTTTTAAATCACTTCCCAAATTCTATGTTATTGAACTTGAGATTTATATAAAAGCACCTAAAGAATCTCATGTTATTCAAATAAGAATTTTGAAAAGTGATATCAAATCTCCTGTTATTCAAAATGAAATAATTTTTTTCTTAAAAATAAGCAATTGAAACTTTAGGAGTTTTTGAATACATTTTTAGTTGAAAAATAGGAATGTGCAAATCTCAGCTCTATATGTAGTACTTGACTGATATTGAAAAGAAAAAAAAAATTGACAAAAAAAAAATCATCGACCCAAAAAGAAAAATTATATTTCTTCCTAGAAAAACTCAATCGTTTGTTCTTCACTCTCCTTTATCTCAAGATAATTTTAATTTAAATCAAAACACTCTTTCGAAAACATGATTCAATATATTCTCCTTTCTCTCATCTCATGTATCTCATTGCCTCTCATTACCTTTCCTCTAAGGTCTGAGATTTCTTCTTTTATCATTGTTATTCTTAACAGTTCAAATTTATCTTCACCGCATTTTACGATCTGGGTATCATGAAATTTGCAACCCAATGTCCCGATTTATTGTAATTATCTGGAGAAATAAGAGTACCAGCATCAATCTTTTGTTTCTATGTCTGTGTGGTTAGGAATAATCTGAGGTGGTCTTTTAGCTGACAAATTCACATGTCCAAGAAAACAAAAACATGGCTTTTCAACCCCAAAAACAGAGCAACAGCACAGCACAAAACTAGATAAAAATATTAGTTGCATCTCTCAGCTTCAATACACTTCCATTTATGTTCTTTCATGGTGGTGATATGATATCATACGCTTATGGAAATCTGAAGTCTCATTTTGAAAATAGTTTGTGAAGATATGGTGAAGAAGGAACAGACAGAAACATAGCCGTGTCCAAGCAAAAGCAAAATTTCCACAGAATCTCTTCATAATTCACATCTCTCCTTGTGAGTCAGAAGACAGATCTTGAACAAACATGATTACAGTTTTGCTTTATCTCAAGAAGTCTATTAGTTGCTGCAATGCACAGAAGTCAACTGGTGTTTAGTGATCTTGACAAGAACCAAATCCAGAAGACGAAGAATCCATCTGAGTGTCAAATTTGAGAGATGTCTTTGCAACTAATGGAGATGAAGGATCTATGCAGAATCCTAGCTGTTGTAGCTCACGGTCTCTGGAGAGCTCCAAGTTTATAAACACATTGAAATTTGAGGGTAATGGTGGTTATTCAGGTTCAATGGTTTGCTAAGCGGAGAATCTTCTTCTGATTTACTTACTAATCGTTGTTAGCTCTGACATCTGCAGTTTTGGAGTTCTTGCTTGTCAAAAATGTCATGAGAGAAGGTCAAGCTAAGGTAGGAGGTACGGTGATTTGTTGAATCCAAATTTTACTTTTTTTTTAAAAAAAATCTCCCAAAATAACCTAGGTCTTGGGTCCAAAACAATTAGGTTTCTGTCCAAAACTTCTTTGTATTAGAAAAAATGTGCTCATGATCATACATTGGTTTCTGATAAATTTATAAATAATGGGTTTCATTTTGATCTTGCAACGAAAAGTGGTATAATGATATTTGTGTACATTCGAAACTAGGATAACAAACAAACAAGCCCAAACATGCACAGAAACAAACAAGCCTAAACATAGCCGTTCCTTCTACATCTCGGCCCACTCACAAGTCCAAAAACTTTTCATATTTTCTGAGAAAGTGTATTCAATATTTCAATTATTACAATAAAATGATGTCAGTTTCTTAAATATTTCATATATAATATACTTATATGTGTTCTCATTGTTCTACTATCCAGACTGAAATATACTTTATTAAAAGATTTTCTATTTAAAAAATGAAAATTAAAATAATACAATATTTGTTTTGGATCTTATCTCACATATATTGACCACAATTTAAGAAAAGAACTCAAATTAAAGAAAAGATTTGCGCATATAGTTAGAAGCCTACGATCCCTTCAGAGAATATGCAGCCAACTCGAAGGAGTATAAAGAGTTAGTCGATAAGGGATCTTTGATCACACTAGATCTAAGTGATGAATAAGCTAGTTAGCTGATTTGTAAAGCTAGCATGATGGAGAAGTTTGAAATGTTGGATCTGGGTTTACTGCATTTTTTCCATGGTCTTGATATTAAGCAAGTGGAGGACGGGATATTCGTGTCTCAGCAAAAGAGAGTGTATTATTGTATTGGATGAAGAATTTAGAATGATTTGAGTTTTAATAAGTTGTAAGATAATTTTGATGAATTTTGGCCACTGAGAAAATTTGTTATTTAATTCTCTGAAATAGCTCACCCTAAACCATGAAATTTTGATCTTTGTATTTCTAACTAAGAAATTCTCTGAAACACCACCTACAACTTTCAATCCAATTCTTAAAATGATTTCAATAATAGTAGATTTGATTGTACATTTTAAAATTATTAATCTAATAATACTATATTTAAAAAAATTTTTAAAATTCATGTTTCAATAATATATGATTTGTCATTTGAACTCAAATTTGTCCAAATGTTCAGTTCAATACACTCACTAAGTATGCAACAAATTTGCTCAAGAGGTTCAACATGATGAACTGCAATGTGGTAGAGACTCCTATGAATGTCAATGAGAAGCTGCATATGGAAGATGGAACAGAAAAAACAGATGCAACAAGATTCAAAAGCATAGTTGGAGGTCTTATTTATCTGACTCATACAAGACCAGATATTTCTTTTGCTATGACTACAATTTCCAGGTATATACACAGTCATACCATGCAACATTATGGAGCAGCAAAAAGGTTGTTGAGATAAATTGCTGGTATAACATATTTTAGTATGTGTACAATAGAGTTTCAGAGTTTGAGTTGGTTGAGTTCACATACAGTAATTGGGCATACCGTGTACAAGCAGAAAAAGCACTTCAGAACATGTTTTCAATATGGGTCTTGGAGCAATTTTTTGGAGTTCAAAGAATCAAAACGTGACAGCCTTGTCATCATCTGAAGCTGAATATACAACAACTACTGCACCAGCTTGTCAAGCTGTTTGGTTTAGAAGAATTCTATAAGACATCAAACAAGAACAAAAGAAGGCGACAACCATAACAATGGCCAAGAATTCAGCATATCATGGAAGAACAAAGCATATATCAATAAAGGTCCAATTCATCAGAAATTTGGTTAGTGAAGGTTCAGTTACTATGGAGTATTGCAGCACAAACAAGCAGAGTTCAGGCGTTCTAACAAAGGCACTATCTAAGAACAAGTTCGACTACTTCAGAAGTAAGCTTGGAGTGTGCAAGTTTGAATCAATAGAGAGTGTTGAAAAGTGATTCAAACTTGGGAATAAATGGGTCGAGTAATGTATTTGTCAGTTTTTTTTTTTTCTAGTTAATTGGGGTTTATTTTCTGCTTAATTATAGGACATAATGAGTCCATGAGTTAATGAGTGTTAGTTACGTTTTATTTTCAATATATTCATGTATTCTCTTCCAGTTTTAATCGTCAGATAATATAATATGATTCAACAAAAGTGTTCATGTTCTCTTTTCTAACATCTCTGTTTTAACAACATTATGAAT
This sequence comes from Cardamine occulta, assembly GCA_028015245.1. NCBI lineage: Eukaryota > Viridiplantae > Streptophyta > Magnoliopsida > Brassicales > Brassicaceae > Cardamine > Cardamine occulta. The sequence continues at coordinate 12,745,393 of CM051381.1, read as the reverse complement.
CATTCAATTGGGTTTTCACATTGTAAATAGTTTGTGAATCGGGTCGTCCGGAATAATACCAGATATAATTGATGAGTCGTGGGTTTTAAGGGTTTTATGCCTTTGGTTCCATATGTAATGCATAGTTCTTATCGAGTTTAGGATTAGGTTTTGTATCTTTTTGGTTTTTATAGTTCTTTTACAGGTTTACAAGTCATTGGAGTTAAATGGATCATTTGGAGACAGTCATACACTCCAAGTATCAACAGGAGATGCATCTGAATAGACCAAGGCATAGGAGGATCGACCACAATGAAGAATTAATGAAGTGATGCATTTTGATGCAGGGATCGACCGATCCACGAAGGATCGTTCGATCTCAGAAGCGAAGATTTTCCAATATTCTCCTAACCGACTTTAGACCTAGTATCTTATTTTATAAAGTGCTGCAATAGTTTCTCTACAACCACAAGTTGTTCTTAGAGTTTTAGTTTCATATTTTTGTAGCTTTGGGGAGACAAAATCTCTTACTCTTTCAAAGTGCTTTTCGAATCTCTTTTCATTGTTACTTTGGATGTTACCCGAATTATCTGTTACGTGCGGGTACATGTACGTAATATGGTATAATTATATATCAAATCTTACTTTCTCAATTTTGATTGGTTAACAATTTTTTAAAAAATTTATTTAAATTTTCATCCATAATTAAAAGAAAATAAGTTTAATTTTTATTTATTTATTAATTAATATTTAAAACATCTTTTAATTGTGTTTGGATACGGGATCCTGTTTGGATACATAGATATAAATTAAGATAAAAATATATTTTTGCCATTAATGAGAATTTTTTTATAATTCTTTATTCCAATGGCATTTCATGTAAATTTTTACAACTTAAAGGTTGATTTCAAATTGTGTTTCCCTTTTAATAACATAGATGATTACATATTTTAACTAAGAAATTGAATAAACCAAATAGAAAATTTAAAATTTAGATGAAGTCAAGCTTCTTGCTCATTCGGATTTAAAATCATTTTGGTTATTTTTATAATATGAGTCAGCTCAAATCTTTTAACAGATGTGGGACATTGAACACACATTTTTTCTTCATTGATTGAGTAGTATATCTCCGTTTCAAAAAATTTGATTTACAACATATGCAGAATAATTCAAAATATATATTATATGATAATTCAAAATAATTTGAGTATAGATCAAACAAAGATGGTAGAAGAATCATAATTTTAAATCTTAACAAAATCTTTCAAATGAAACAAATTAAAATAAGTAATATGGTATAATTAGATATCAAATGTTAGTTATTCAATTTTGATTGGTTAACAATGTTTTAAAAAATTAATTAAATTTTTTTTCCATAATTAATAAGTTAGAGAAAATGAGTTTAATTTATATTTATTTATTAATTAAAATTAAAAAAAATTAATTGTGTTTGGATACATGGATTAGATTAAGATAAAATAATATTTTGCCATTAATGAGAGTTTTTGTTTGTTCTCTTTTCGAATGGTATTATATGTAATTTTATTACCACTTAATGGTTATTTTTAAATTGTGCTTCCCTTTTAGAAGTATGGATCGAGTAGTTGAAATCGCTGGAATCCAAACAAATATTACATTGGCATAATTAATAGATAAAGACATGATTCTCTTATTAAAAGTCGAAAGTCACAGATTACATTGATAAAAATGTCACAGATTACTGGAAAAAAAAAATTATTAAATCAAAAAATGACATACACGTATTATTAAAGCAGAGTAAATGTTATGAATGTGTTAATTTTGGGTGCTGAAATGATGTGGATTATTTGGTGTTGAATTAATTCAACATGTTGAATCTTGTGGATGATGAGAGAAGAATGACACGTGTCATATTTTTTATTAGATGCTGAAAATAATGGATGGATAAGAAAGAGAGTAAGACATGTGTTATCTTATTATTGGTTGCTGAGATTTTTGATATATTTTTTATTCTAATTATTTGAGATCAATTATTTTATAATAAATTAATTTATTTTATAAAATTTTATACCAAAATTTATCATTTTTCATACTCTAGAAATAGAGACTTGTTTCATTTGATTTGGACAAAAAAAACTATTTTCACTATAATTTTTTATTAGCCTTCAATAAAATTTTGTTTGTAGTTTTAAACATTTTCTAATCATTTTTAGATGAAGTGAATTTAACAAACGTATTTTTAGTTTAAACATTTTAAACATTATTTAATTCTTTATTATTTGAATCTATTTTTAATCGCTAATTATGTAATATGTAATCACAAAAAAAAATATTAAAAAAAATGGTGGGGGCGATGTATTGAAATTTATTAAACAAAATCATTGTAGAGTGTAAAAGTTAAATGAGTGTTGAATTATTAGGTGGAAGAAAGTGAAGACTATGTGGAGTGTTAAAAATTAAAAAGTAGGGTGTTAAATATCAAAATTGTTGTCCATGGTTGTGACCATGTACAATGAAATTTTTTTTTAATTCAACAGTTGAATGAGTGCAATGAAGGTGTTGCTTTTAGGTGTTGAAATTAGGTTGATTAATTGATGTTTAATTAATTCAACATGATGAGAGAGGAGTTTCATGTGGCAAATTTTTATTGGATGCTAAAAATAATTGTTGGATAAGAAAAAGAGTGAAATACGTGTTGTGCTGTCATTGGTTGATGAGATTTTTAATCTTTTTTTCATCCTAATTATTTGTGGTCACTTCTTTTATAATAAATAAATTAAATATATATATATACAAAAAATTTATCATTTTCATACTTTATAAATAGAAACTTGTTTTATTTGATTTTAAGACAAAAAAATAAATTTTCACTATAATTTTTCTATTAACCTCCAATAAACTACTTTCTCTCTTTTATATTACTTGTCGTTTTAGAAGTTAAAATTTATTTCATATTACTTGTCGGTTTCGATATAGATGTTTGGTAAAAATTTTAGTTTTGCCTCTATTGTATTTATGTCATGACCAACCAATGAAATAAGATTAAATAAATTTTAATTAAGGTTAAAACAGAAAAATTATTTTTTTGTGATTAAAGAGATTTTTAAATGTCTGTGTGTATGATTTAAGAGCTTTATTGTTTTGAGTTTTTTCTATTGTATTAATTAATTTGTGTGGTTTATTAGTTATGGCATATGCTTATTAATGCATTGGATTGCATGTTACTTTTTTTGTAATTTTTTTTTTTAATAAGAAGTATCCATATTTCTCATCTTTATTACTTGTAGATAAAAAAATAATTAAAAATATAAAATAAAAAAAATTTCTTTTCTAGAAAATTATTTAACTCTTAATTATTTTAAACGCTAATTATGTAATATGTGATCACAAAAACCAAAATAAAAATATGAAATAAAAATGGTGAGATAAGGTGTTGATTTTTATTAAACAAAACTATTGTAAATTGTAAAAGTTGAATAAGTGTTGAATTATTAAGGGGAATAGAAAAGATGATATATAGTGTAAAAAATTAAAAGGTAAGGTGTTGAATATTAAAACCATTTTATATAGTCTTCATTTTTTTCAAAAAGCATTTGGTATCAATTTAATATAAAATAAAATCATCCGAAAGATAATTTATATTACATCATTATCATTTACTTAATTTATCTATAAAAAATGTATCCTACCTAACTTATGTTTTTGTAAAATACCGTATTTTTTTAATTTCCTTTTAAAAATACCCCATGTTATCTTTATCAAAACAAAAAATATATACCTCATGTTATAATTTCATTTTAATAACCCAATGTTTCCTCATACTTTTTTCTTTAATTCATGAATCGTTTACCTTTTAAGGATTAAAAAAAAAGAATTAAATTAGTATTATTTTTAAGGATTCACAGAAAATAGGCCCAAAATGGGCCTAGAAACATCTAAACCGCGTTTCGTCTAAAATAAATAAAATTTTCTACTCCAAATAAAGAAAAATCAGAATTGTCAACTTCGACGCTGGCTTCGTCTCTAAGTCAGCCCCAATCTCTTTATATATACAGAATCAAGAACATACAAACAACATCATCAACAAGAAGAAGAATAAAACCAAAAAAACAAAATCAAGAAGAAGAAGAAGAAGAAAAAAACTATGGCAGGAGGAGGTACAGAAGCGTTTCCAGATCTTGGAGAACATTGCCAAAACCCTGATTGCAAATTACTCGATTTTCTTCCTTTTACTTGCGACGGCTGCAAATTGGTAAACATTTTTCTCATAAAGTCTCAATCTTTATACCATTTAACCTACAATTGAATGTTTCTTGATTGATATGTTTTTGTGTATGTAGGTGTTTTGTTTGGAGCATAGATCATACAAATCTCACGATTGTCCAAAATCAGATCATGGAAGCAGAACAGTTTCAATCTGTGAAACATGTTCTATAGCAATTGAAACAACTGGTTTTGATAAAGAAGGAATCAAATCTCTTCTACAAAAACACGAAAGATCCGGAGATTGTGATCCTAACAAGAAAAAGAAGCCAATGTGTCCTGTAAAACGTTGCAGAGAGATTCTGAGTTTTGCTAATAACATTACATGTAAAGATTGTGGAGTCAAGTTCTGTTTAAAACACCGGTTTCCTACAGATCATGTTTGTAACAAGAAGAGTATTTCCACTAATGGAGGAACAAGTTTGAGGTGGAATGAGAAGTTTATGGAAGCTTTAAGTTTAAGAAACGAGAAAGGTTGTGGAAGAGGAAGCTCTGTTTCATCAAGATCTTCTCCATCAGTTAGATCCTTTTAGTTTTCTTTTCTTGTAACAGTTTGCATTCAAACCAAATCCGTCTTTACGACGTTCTCATGTATTCTCTATTCTTGCAATAAGAAGCATTGTCTAAATTAGCTGTTCGCATATTCGAATTTCATCGAGTAAAACAACATAACATAGATTCGACTTGTATCTGAATATCATAAAAATATCACAAAACCGAAGAATTAGTCGTTCGTATATATAAGTTTTATCGAGTTTCGACTACCTTGAAGATATCTTCCTCTAGATAAACTAACGTAGCAAAAACTCCTCAACCAGTCACTCTGAATCATCTAAACAACTTCTATCTGAATACAATCGATTTGGGATATTCCACTTTGATCTTGATGCAATAACGAGTATATATAACGCGTGTGAGCGTTCTAGATTCTCTAATCAAGCAATCATATAAGAACAACATAAATCTTCCTCTATATAACACAACATTTTTTTTACTTCAGTAGCTTGATCATCATAATGTCTACATCAACCAAAAAGGATCAAACTTTTTTATTCAGGAGATTGTTAATGCAAATGCCTGAATCTGAATTTTCATCTACAAGGGCAAAGTGGTGCACAATATGAATCTTTAAGTTCAGATAATCCCTATTACAAAAACCTTTTGAATACTTCATCAGTACTTAAAACTCAATTTCATGTACAAACTCATAAATATCAATTCAACATGAGTTTTCAAATAAAGTTACCTTAGTCACAACTGATGTAAGTTACTTCTTATTAATTTTGAAATTCACATCTAAAGAAGAAGAAAGAATTGAAATAAAGTTACAATTTACTTTTGTTGGGCTTTTGTGGGCTTAATCGTTAGTTCAACATGTTTGCTCCAGAAAACTACCTAAAAGAGCAGAACCATTGGGCTGAATTTAGGCCTTTACAACTGAGGCTAGTACTGATAATGATGGGCTTTGTTTGGACTGGAATCGAATGTGAGATCAGACATCAATATGACAATATGGACCTTACGTGAATCTTTTTTCTAACTCAAAAGTAGAATTGATCAAACATCTCAGCTACCAGCCCCATAGGACTATAGATAGATGATGTAGTGTCAAATGAATTGCAATTCCATTGGAACATAACCAACACCAAATTTGAAAGGCACAAATGGCCGATAGTTGCTTCACCTTTGTTGCTATTTCACCAAATCCAAATTCGAACATGGTTCTTTTATTAATCTTTAGCAAGAGTATTTATACAAAAGAATGTATGCCCTAGGAGAATATTCTAGACTTGATATACAAGATATAATTTCTAGAGAATAGGAAATATAACATATATACATAATATCCCTTCAATACTCCCCATTAAGTTCTTACGAAAAAGATAATCCAGTTGCGAAGAACCAAGTGCCTTGGTTAACATGTCTGCTATCTAATTAGAGGTGTGTACCTTCGAAGTCGCCAAAACACCCGCTGTAATTTTATTGCGTATAAAATGACAATCCCGTCCAATGTGTTTAGTGCGTTCATGGAAGACCGGATTTGTCGTGATATGGAGTGCAGCCTGGTTATCACAAGACAGTATCATAGGATCTATGTGCTTAATGCCGAAGTAAGATAGTAGTTCACGGTCCCATTTTGGCTCTCGTGTGGTATAGCTCATAGCCCGATATTCAGCCTTTGCCGAAGACATAGAGACTGTCTGCTGCTTCTTAGTCTTCCAAGCGATGGGTGAACCACCTAAAAGAACAACATACCCTGTCAACGAACGACGAAGGAGAGGACATGTTGAGAAATCCGAGTCTGAATATGCCATGATGCTAAGATCGCTGTCAGCTCTCAATATAATGCCTTGTCCGGGGGAACCTTTGAGGTAGCGAACAATCCGAGTCACAGCATCCCAATGTGTTGATGAAGAAACTGAGCCCAAATGTGTACAACATATGATAGTTCTGGTCTCGTGATCACTAGGTATACAAGACAAAACAGAAGACGTCGATATTGAACCGATCCGTGTAAAATTCATCATCATCATCATCGATCGGTAGACAATGATTTTGTTCAAGAGGTGTAGCCACCGATTTTCCCGCCAAATAACCACACTCACTAATAATATCAAGCGCATACTTCCGTTGAGATAAATAAATACCCTCCGGAGAACGGGCTACTTCAATACCAAGGAAATACTTCATGAGACCTAAGTCTTTCATGTGAAAACATTCACTTAAATAACTTTTAAATCGAGTAATAGCATCTAAATCATTTCCACCAATTAACAAATCATCCACATAAACCAGCACATAAAGCCTAAGCTCTCCACACGACAAGTAGAACAAAAAATTATCAGAGTATGTTTGAACGAACCCATACCCGAGTAAGGCAGCAGTCAGCTTGGCAAACCAACAATGAGGCGCCTGGCGAAGACCATACAAAGATTTACGAAGACGACACACCTTATTAGGTTCAGAAGAGTGAAATCTAGGCGGAAGCTTCATATAAACTTCTTCTTCTAAGTCACCATGGAGAAAGGCATTGTGAACATCCATCTGGTGAACTTTCCAATGCTTAACACCCGCGACTTTAAGAAACGTTCAAACCATGGTCATCTTGGCTACCGGAGCAAAAGTCTCATCATAATCTTTTCCCGCAATCTGTCTGTCACCACGGATAACTAGTCGCCCTTTATGACGTTCAATCTCACCGTGTGCTCTGTATTTAATCGTAAACACCCAGCGACAATCAATTGCTTTCTTACCAGGTGGAAAATCAGTTAGGTACCATGTACCATTGGCTTGTAAGGCTGTGATTTCTCCTCCCATCGCTTCACACCACACACGATATTTTACTGTGTCCACATAGGTCTGAGGGATATAGTTTGATGTAATCGCAATGAGAAACGCCCTGTGCTCATCCGAAAACCGGCCACAATTAACATAGTTGGATATCGGGTAAGAGACCGTACCTTGGAAAGAAGACACTGGTGCGGGAGTGCGAGGTGAGGGATCGGTGGTGCATCGAGTCATATAAAGAATGTAATCATTCAATCGTGGTGGTAAATTATGTGTCCGTTTCCCAACTCCTAACTACTCGACAACTGGTTGCTAAATTTTGGAGCTCTGCTCTCCTATTTGAACAGAAGAACTCCCTCTTTTGTTGACAGGAGTCCTCGTTGTCGTCGGAGCTTTCAACAAAGATGAGGTGGTCGAGCTCCCCCTTACGTCATTAAGTGATGTTTTTGATACCGTGAGAGCAACCGGAGGTGGATCAACTATAATGTTATCATCTGACCTTGGTAATACCGGTGTGACCTTGGTAATACCGGTGTGGGAATAAAAAAATCATCATCACAAACTCCATGTGGTACTGGTGCTAAGGAAGGTGTCAAAGTTGGTGTCGGAGACGTAGAATACGGAAAATCATTTTCATGGAACATGACATCACGTGAGACAAAGTATTATTTTTTTTTATATCAAACACACGCCATCCTTTCTGTCCATACGGATAACCAACAAAAACACAGCGCCGACTACACTCACCAAACTTGTCATTATCACAAGATTTCTTCTGAGCATAACACAAGCATCCAAATACCTTTAACATATCAAATGACTGAGGTGACCCATACAACATTTCATAAGGCGTCTTACCATGCCAAATATCATGTGTCCCTGAAGTCTTTGCCGTATGAGCTTGAGCACCGATGACACCACGAAAAACATAGACCCCTCCACACTCTTCACGGTACGGTCCTGAAAAACACACAAATTCTCAGTAAACGTAATTGATGCCTTTATCGTTTTAAGCAACTTAGCCACAGAAATTAAGAAACATTTCAGTTCCAGGGAATAAAAGACTCCGCAGAGCCATAAATTTCCACCAAGAAAAATATCTCCTTGTTTTTTTGCAACTGCCCAATCTCCATCCGGTAATCCAATTGAACACGAAAAATATCAACCACATTGCTCAAGAGTTTTAGGTTCCACGTCATGTGATGTGAAGCTCCTGAGTCAATGATAAGTTTAACATTATCTTTCTTACCAGTCAAAGTGTCGGTGGATTCTAGTTGTTTCGTGTAAAGAAACTTCACAGCAGCAGTCCATTAATCATCTTTAAGTTGCGGAAGAGAACTACGATCGAATTCTTTCATCTCCGTATTCGATGTTGGCACAATCTGAGCTGCATGTCCTGCATAAGCCGCATGAGCTCTCCCTGCAGGTGTTCCACCACGTCCTCTTCCTGAAAAGCTACCAACCATGCCTCTGCCACGTCCAGAACGACCCCCACGAGCTCCTCCTCTTCCACTAGTATTCCGACCTCTTTTACCCCACCACTCTAGATAACTTTTTATCTGAAAGCAATCTGACTTCGTATGTCCATACTTGCCACAATGTGTGCAAGTAACATCCTTTTCACGATCCGGAAGTGGAGAAGAGTGAGCTCAATGTCCAGCCTACGCAGCAAACCCAACAGCCTCAGTTTTCATGTTTCTACCACGGGTCATGTTTTGTTGTCTCTCTTCTCGAATAATACGTTGATAAACCTATGACAGTTTCGGCAATGGTTCCATACTTGTGATTGTAGAGCGCACCGTCACAAATTTTGTGGTGTCTAAGCCATTTAGGAAAGTGTTGGTGCGTTCCTCATCATGATCTTCTTCTAGTTGCACAGCCAATTCTCCACATGTACAAGATCTAATAGGCTTGTAAACCGCCAATTCATCCCACATCTTATTAAGCTTTCCGTAATACACCATCACACTGTCCCCTTGTTGACGACAATTAGCCAAATCGCCTCTTAATTCACTAATTCTCAGTCCATTCCCTGCTGAGAATTGAAGTTTCAAATCATCCCATAAAAGTTTCACCTCTTCTACCATCGAGATTAAAGTCCGGAGACCTGGTTCGATAGTGTTCATAATCCATGCCACCAGCATAGAGTTAACGACCTCCCATTGTTCAACTTCTTTCGCATCTGTGGGTTTTGTTAGAGTTCCATCGAAGAACCCTAATCTTCTCTTTGTCCGCAAGGCATTCCACACATGCTTGGATCAATATTCATAGTTCTCTCCTCGTAATTGTACCGTCGTAATCAAGTTTTGCAGTCCGTCTGATAGATGAAGATAAAGTGGTGACAAAGCCGCATCTTGAAAAGTACGCAAAGCCGCATCTTGATCAGCACATGCCACCGCAGTTCTATCTCCCATCGTCTTCGTCTTCTTTTCTGTTTCTACTTCTCTGTTTTGTACGTTCTGTGTTTGGTGTTTTTTTTGTTTTTTTTTTGTCTCTTGCTCTGATACCATGACAAAGTGGCGAGAAAGAGTTGGTTCTTTTATTAATTTTTAGCAAGAGTATTTATACAAGAGAATGTATGCCCTAGGAGAATATTCTAGACTTGATATACAAGATATAATTTCTGGAGAATAGGAAATATAACATATATACATAATATCCCTTCAATATTTCTCTCCATTAGTGAAAGAATTATTTTTCTTATATAGAGACTTGTACTACTGGAACAGCCCGTTGTGACCTCAGTTAATATTGACAAAAAAAAACCAACACCAAATTTGGATTAATGCTAGGTTAATTTTTCATGATAATTCTGATTGTCGTATTCACTTAGCACCCAAAACTTTTTGCATATGTTGACGTGAGGATTCACTTAGGTGGTTTTAGGTAGACATACTAACAAATGGGGTCTTAGGTCTCTTCCCTATATTAGCACAATAGAAATCGTATTAGTTTGGGTTGCAAAAGTATTTTTCTTATTGATGATAAAAATGAGTACATAGAAGTGGAACATAAGATCTAGAGAGGTTAGTGAATCAAGAAGCTTCTTAATTATTCTCAAAAGAAAAAGAAAAACATCCTGTTCCACCTCTTTGGGCATTTTTTGTGTCTTGCTTGGGTTCCACATTTTTGGTCATTTTTTTGTTAACTCCATTGGGTAGACTAGTGATGTACCGGAAGTTAGATAGATGCAACGATCTTGTTTAGTCTGAGAGTATCTAAGAATAAGATCAATGCTTTTTGGATTCGTTGAGATTTCTCTAGGTCTACCGAAAACAAGGGTTAGAGAATACTTTTATCTGAAAAGCTCAAAGCTCTTTAATTTTTATTAATCAATCAACGGTAGGTCTAGACAGCTTATTTATAATAAAACATAAAAACCCTAGAAATTTTTTGTAATATTCTAGAAACCTTATAAGATAAAGACTAAAATAAATAATATCATTAAAATACAAATAAATGAAAATTATCATAATTATGAGTTGCATCAACTAGGTTTTAATTTCTTAAAAAAATTGGTAGAAATCTTAACATGTTCATGTTGCTTAATGCCGTTTTCTTACAACGATATTTAATGTTACTTAATGCCGTTTTCTTGTAGTGACATTGATACATGTTCATTTTATTAGAAACGATTATAACAACTAACATGTAACGTATGTAATTTATCAGAAAAAAAAAAACACGTAACGTATGTGTATCGAGTCTGATAGAGGTCCCAAAAAACACAACTTTTTGGGCAGATTACGACTGCCTCTTTTTGGGGTTTTCATTTCATTACAGAGAACAATACTTGACGGGAAAAAAAAAACGGAACAATACAAAGACAAGATGGATGGAATAGTACAAGGGAAGTGGGAAAGTGGGAAGATAAGACCGGTCTGATGCTCCGGTTTAACCGATTTAATCTCATCAGAGACATTTCCTTGAATTATGGTTCATCTTTTGAACACTCGGGATCGTCTGATTTCTGAGGTACTGGAAGCAACATATATGAAGACCTGGAACAATCTGATCCCTGTTGCTCTGAGAGGGACCTGAAACCAAAAAAGAAAAGAAAAAGGAGGTCATGTGGTTTGTTTAAGGTTGTAGAAAAAACCCTCAACTGCTACTTTGTTTTCTAAGACTTGCCTGAGCATTTCTTTGGGTTCCGCGCATTCAACCCGACCTAAAGGAGAAGCTACAAACTTGAGATCATCAGGCAAGAGAATGAACCCTTCAACCTCAGTAAGAGCCTTTACGGTTTTATTTGAGGTGGAGAGGTGAGGATTCCGAATCCAAATGAGAAGATCTTCACATGGACCACATATTGCACCTTCCTTGAGTTTAGAGGGAACGTTGTGGTCACCATATTTGGTTGTACATTCCAGTTCGCCTTTCGTTACAAACAGCATTTCCTCAACCGGGTCACCCACTCTCACTATATTGCTGTTGGCCGAGTAGATCACAGACTTCGCCCGGTCGCATAGTGCTTCTAGTACCCAATCATTTACATTCGATAGCAAAGGAACCTGAGAGATTGAAAAGCTTTTAAGTTAACAACAACATCTAAGTGAACATAGATGATGCACACAAAATAGGAGCTTAATTACACTCTTTAATAGATTCTGGTAAAGATGGCGTTTGGTTTCGATTCTGAGGTCTTTTGAAAGGCTACGAAAACGAGCGTCTTCTTCCGTGCCCCTGAATTCTTGCCATTTGTATTTATCGTATATCCTAATGCGTTCCTTGAGATCTTCTGGTAGGTCCTTAGAGGACATCCATTTTTCTGTGTCTCTCTGTCTCTCCTTCATTTCTTCTAATCTGGCTGTACTTGTTATCAAGTATTTCTGTGATCACCAAAGGAATCAGTTCTACAACATTAAAAATCTAGTCTCTGTGGTATGATATCATGTACGAGAAACACTTGGGAGGATGACTATCTCCAAAGAAAGTAGGCTAAAGGCTGATTCTAGATCCACAGACACTAGGGTTCAAGTCCGAACTTTGAAGTTATAAAAAAAAAAAGGGGTAGTTGGATAACTACCCCATATTTATTACAAACTTTGAAAACTATACCTAATTTTACATGTTTTGAAAAATACTTTTTTATAATAAACAAAAGACCAAATTATCCTTATTTATTATTTATTTAATTACAAACAAAATTTTTAATTTTAAATAATATATTTAAAATTTAATTTATTTTCAATAATATAAATAAAAATTATAATTAATTTAACTTTGTTTAAAAATTAATTATTTTGTTATAAAAACTAATATCTAACAAAAACAGAAATCATAGTTAGATTTTAATTAGTTAATTTTTGTATATATATTTTTATATACTTATTTTTTATTCATTATAGACTTATATTATTTTATGTTAACTTATTTATAAGTTGATTTATTGAATTGGTGACTTATATTTTATTTCTATCGACTTAAGTTTTTTCATCATCGTCTTATTTTATAACCGTTGACTTATTGATACTGTTAACTTATTTTTTTGTTAGTCGATTTAAATTGTTTTCTCGTAGACTTATTTATTCTTTATAAACTTGTATAATTTTATGTTGACTTATTAATAAAGCTGACTTATTGAACTATCGACTTAGTTTTTTATTTATGTCGACTTATTTTTTTCACCATCGACTTATTTTATAACAGTCGACTTATACATTATTGTTTAATTTGTTTACATAGTCGACATATTTAAACTATTAACTTATTATGTTTGTTTTTGATTTATATTATTTTTTATAGACTTATTTATTCTTGGTAGACTTATATTTATTTTATGTTGACTTGTTAATAAAACTGATTTATTGAACTGTCAATTTATTTATTTTTTCTGTCGACTTAATCTTTTTTTTATCGACTTATTTTATAATAGCCGACTTATATCTAAATTATTGTATTTTTCCTAGATTTATTTATTCTTGGTAGATTTATTAAATTTTATGTTGACTTATTAATAAAGCTGATTTATCGAACTATCGAGTTATATTTTATTTCTGTTGACTTAAAGTTTTTCTACCATTGACTTATTTTATAATAGTTAACTTATATTTTTATTGGTTGATTTATTTACATAGTTAATTTATTTAAACTGTTGACTTAATTTAATTTATGTTCATGAAATTATTTTAAAATAAATAATTTTAAAATAACAAAAAACTAATTATAATTATTAAAACGGATTTTGTGTAAAAAAAAAATTTATAAAATTCATAATATTATTTTAATCCTATAGTTTAAATTCATAATAATTAATAATTAATTTTGTTGACTAAAAAATATAGAATATATTGTTTATTAATAATTTATTTTAATTTTAAATAATTATTTATTTAATTTTTAGTTTATAATTTATTTTTTCTTGGATTTATCTTTTATAGACACTATAATTATCTTTTATCTAAACATTTTAATTTTAGTTATCAATTAAAATTATTATGTAAAATTAATAAATTGTACATTAAAATCCTAACTAAATCTAAAAATCTAAAATATTTTTATGATTATATAATTGAAATTTATAATTAATTTGTAAAAACTTATCTAGACTAAATGAAAATATTTAGGTTTTTTTTGCATTCTTAAAATATAACTCAATAGAAAATAACATAATATTGGTTATTAAATATTAATTTAATATATATATATATATATTAAATCTCAACTAAATCCAAAAAAATAAAAAAAATAATTATATTGTGAAATTCGAATTAATGTAAAAATTAAAATTTTTATGATATTAAAATTAATTATTTTTCTCTATTTATAAAAATTAAATAATCAAAAAATATATTTATATATATATATATATTTTAATTTTAAGTTATTAACTAAGGACAAAAATGTAATTTTGTTTTAACATACAGGTAGATTTCCAATCTTGTAAATTATGGTATAGTTTGCAAAAGTTTGACAAAAGTTAAGGTATTTTAGCAAATAATCTCAAAAAAAAATGTCTAATCTCTGTGGTATGAGCATTACCTGAACGTTTCCAATGAGTACAGCAAACAAGAATAAACCAGAGGCGCAGATGATGATAGCAAAAAAGATATCTGCTGCAGAGTTGCCTGGCTTCAGGCCTTGGGCACACGTACTGTAATCATTAAACACAATGTTAAGCTATCATCCCTTTTCTTGTCACAAAGCAAAGAGAGTTTAGATGTACAAACCTAAGGTTTTGTAGACCCCACCAAAAGCAGAAGACTAACTTCCTTGGAAAATCATTTGATGTTACCTCTGCCACGCGTGACTCCAGTAATCCAATGTACATACCAAAGTCGTAGACTTTGGATGAATTTGCGGATAACTTTGTGATGATATCTTTAGGGTCGATTAATTCGCATGTAGTATTTAGAAAAATACTGTTGTTTATACTGGGTACACAAAACAGATCCTTCGTGAGATTGCATTTGCCTGAATCAACACACGCGTCACGCCAGCATCTGCATTTCCTTTGTACTCCATTCACGTACCAGAAAGCCCCAAACACCTGGCCATCATCACAAATTTTTGTAACAATTCTTGATGTCGTATAACAAAACAAATAGTAGTGGGAGATGTTAGTTTATAATTGAGTTTGGTCTTATATTATTTTTAAAGGGAGTTGGATAACTACCCTATATTTATTAAAATTTTTGAAAAATATACTTAATTGTTTGAAAATATTCTTTTTACAATAAATAAAATATTAAATTACCCTTATTTATTATTTATTTAATTATAAAACCAAAATTTTAATCTTAAATAATATAATTAACATTTAATATATTTTCAATAATATAAATAAAAATTTTGATTAATTTAAATTTTTTAAAAATTAATTATTTTGTTATAAAAATTAATATCTAATAAAAAATCATATTTTAATTTTAATTAGTTGATTTTTGTATATATATTTTTTGTAGACTTATTTATTCATCATAGACTTATATAATTTTATGTTGACTTATTAATAAGTTGATTTATTGAGTTGTCGACTTATATTTTATATCTGTCGACTTAACTTTTTCCATCATCAACTTATTTTATAACAGTTGACTTACATAGTCTATTTATTTTATATTGTTGACTTATTTTTTTGTTAGTCGATTTAAATTTTTTTTTTTCGTAAATTTATTTATTCTTGATAGACTTATATAATTTTATATTGACTTATTAATAAAGTTGATTTATTGAACTATCGACTTATTTATTTATTTATATAGTTTATTTATTTATATCGACTTATTTTTTTACCATCAACTTATTTTATAACAGTCTACTTATACTTGATTGATTGATTTGTTTACATAGTTGACATATTTAAACTATTGACTTAATATCTTTGTTCATCGATTTATATATTTTTTTTAGACTTATTTATTTTTGGTAGAATTATATTATTTTATGTTGATTTGTTAATAAAGTTGATTTATTGAACTATCAACTTTGTTTGTCGACTTAATCTTTTTCTCCATCGACTTATTTTATAACAGTCTGACTTATACTTGATTAGTTTATTTATTTACATAATCAATATATTTAAAATGATGATTTATTATTTTTGTTCGTCGATTTATGTATTTTTCTCGTAGACTTATTTATTCTTGGTAGATTTATTAAATTTTATATTAACTTGTTAATAAAACTGATTTATCAAACTTCCGACTTAATTTTTTTCACCATTGACTTGCTTTATAACATTTAACTTATATTTTGATTGATTGATTTATTTACATAGTTAACTTGTTTAAACTGTTGACTTATTTTTTATGTTCATGAAATTATTTTTTAAATAATTAATTTTAACTTAATAAAAAGTAATTATAATTTTTAAAAATTATTTTATGTAAAAATTTGTTAAAATTTAGAATTAATTATGTTGACTAAAAAATATAGAATATAGTTTTCTATTAATAATTTCATTTATTTTTAAAATATATTTTATTATTTAATTTTAGTTTATAATTTATTCTTTCATAGATTATTTATCTTTTATTTAACCTAGGATATCATTAATATACTGTTTTGATTTTTTGATAAATTGATTATAGTTTATTAATTCTTTTATCCAAACACTTTAATTATAGTTATCATTATTGTGTAAAATTATACATTAAAATATTAACAAAAATAAAAATCTAAAATATTTTTATGATTATATAATTGAAATTTATAATTAATTTGTAAGAAAGTATCTGTACTAAATAAAATTAACTATCTTAATAAATAAAATATACATTTATTATCGTGTATAAAAAATATTTAGTTTTGGGATTCTTAATTCATAATTAATTTAAAATATAATTATCTTAAAATATAACTAAATAAAATAATAATAGTTTTAAAATTTTAATTAAAAATAACATATATATATATATATCATCTAAAATCTAAATTGAATCCAACAAAATATTAAAAATTATTATATTTTAAAATTCGAATTAATTTTAAAATTTAGTTTAATTTTTTATTTATTATATTTAAATTAATTATTTTTAACTATTTATAAAAATTAAATAATCAAAATTATATATATTTTATTTTTTAATTTTAGGTTATTAACTAAGGATAAAAATATCATTTTGTTTTAATATATTTCCAATCTTGTAAATTATGGTGCAGTTTGCAAAAGTTTAACAAAATTTAAGGTAATTTAACAAATAATCACTATTATTTAACTATATAATTAAGTATGGATGTTAAGTTTGTTTGTATCGTGACGTTAGGTTAGGTAGTTATTTGAAACCTATTTAAGTTGTTGTTGATGTAATGAAAATACAAGTTTTCAGATTCTATTTTCTCATTCATATTTCTCGTCTCTTTGATCAAGTAAAACACACGAGAAAGATTGTAATATTTACTATGTTTTCTACTTTCTTCTAAAAACAACAGTTTCTCAGCAGGAGAGAGAGGAAAGACTTACATAACTGTACATCAAGAAGAGGAAAAGGTTTAAAGCAGCTCCAGCCCAATTTGATTCTGCTATTTTACCAGAGGTTCTTGTCACTTCTTTGTAAAGCGGATAGATACGAATGATTCTTGGTATATATTGACAAACTATGATCCACTTTGTAAATCTTATCAGTTTTCGTTTTGACACCAGTGAGGTAGACCGACAAATGACGCCGAGAACCACTCCCTACAAGATTTTGCATTGGCACATCTCTAAAAAATAAAAATAAAAATGCCACAAAGGAAGAGAATGATACCTGAGGAATGGGGAGAACAGAAACAATGTCAACAATCAAGTATAAGGGAATATATCTTTTTCTTCCAGCCTTAGGAACCACGCTTGACTCACCTTTCGAAGAACTTTGAGAACGATCGAGATAAACAATGGCCTCGGTTATATAACAAAAAATGTGAATCACATAGAATGTGTCAATAAAGGTACGAAGGACACAAACTATTTTTCCAAGTTTTTTGTCGAAAGTGAAGCATGTGTGAGCAGAATTTAGTTCAGGAATAAAGAGAAATAAAGGATCAATAGCCAAAGCAACCACACAAGCTGAAAGAACAGTCTTCCTCCAGCTTTCAAGGGTTTTCATCTTCCCATAAACCTTCTTTATGCGTTTTTTAAAATTCTCATTTACCTCAGTACTATCCAACCTGTACCAACAAAATATCACTACAACAACTAATTTTCAAACAAATATATGTATAAGTTACTTTAAACTAGCTACCTTGCAAAAGTTCTCCTCTGAATATTCATGTGTGTATGTTGTCTCCTTCCTGATCTGCTCAATCTGCAAAAAAATTCCCAGAGAGAAAATGAAGTCACTCCGTAGTCGCAAACTAAATAAGAAACCAAACGGAGCTAATATAATATTATTATACTATGTAATGAGTGGCTGACTAACGAATATCAGAATCCTAAGAGAAACTGAGAACCTCAATTAATTTATATATAAAAAAAAAGAGACAAAACAAAACATGAGAGTGAGAGATTGTGGGGAAATCGATATTTCTCAGAAAATAAGAAATGCAGAAGCTACCAAATTTTGGATGAAGATTTTTCAACATTTCTTAAATTGTGGATGTAGTAGTAGCAAAAACAAATTTAGTCTCCTCACTCCTGACTGTGGGGCTTTACACCATCTTCTGGTTCTTTTTTCCTTTCCCTGCTACTTAAAACACAATTATTCACATAAGAGAGATCCAAGCACTAGCTACAAGATAAATGGACATTCTTAACCCACGATGTACAGTATAATGTGTTTAATAGCGTTTTTTCGTAAATGTAGGACATCGCAAGGTATAATAGGTGTCACATATATATACTATAGCGCTTTTGGTTTTTGCTATGGTAGGTGATTCTATCGTAGCATTAATCGAATGGTTTTTTTTTCACTTCTAAATTCCATTAAAATATCGAAGTACAAAACAAGATTACAAAGTTGAATACAAAACATCGAAATACAAATTATTGCATAAGCAACTATATGCGTCATACACTAAAGATAAATATTAGAAAAAAACAAAATGGAATGCTGCTTTCTTTCAAGGGAAGCCATACACGCTAACAGACATTGTATACTGTTATTTTTTTTTCTTCTCTATTCGTCTCACTTTGATGCGATATGTATGCCAGAGTGGCATTGCTTGTTTTGCTTTCCAAATCGTACAAGAAAAGGCTATTGTATCTGTTACATGTTTTGAAAAGTCAACACGATACCAATTAGTTCGTATTTGCGTCCTTGATAATAATGTGGACTTCATATTTCTTTCGTTTTGACTCCGTATATCCTTGTGTTTATCAAAGTCTTCTTTCGATGACACTACCGAGAGCCTCCATTTATGTAGATAACTCCATGGGAGTTTTCTAGGTTTGAAACGAGAAGCCGATGCCAATGTAAATATTCCATAGGAAATGGTCGGCAACGGAAAGACACCAGTGATAATTACCACCAGAACAACCGTCCCCAATTGAGAGACAAAATGAGGAAAATTGGCTTTTTCATACATGCACAATATTAATATGTTGAATTCATACCTACACTTTTAAAAAGGCGAAAAATATCTCAACTAACTATTAATTTAAATTATAAACTTCCAATTCTAATTTTTTGCGAAATTAAGCATATCGTTACTGTACCATTAAAAGGTGCTGACGTGGATGCCACATGTGACACGATGTGGATGACACGTCAGATTTATGCTGACATGGCTGCCACATGTTCATTTTTTTAATCTTCTTTATTACTCATAATTTTAAGAATTTATCAAGTTTTGTTTTGTAGATTTATATATATACATATTTTTTTATAAAATAATATATATATATATATATATATTTCGATATATTTTCTAAAACTCCATACTGTCTCCATCAAATTTCATGAAAAAAGTAAAATGACATCATTTTAGGATTTAAATATATATATATATATATTATTTTATTTATCTCAACGAAACTACAATTTTATTTTTTTTATACCTCCTTCGTTGCTCTTTCTCTTCAATTTTAATCGTTTTTTTATTTTTATTTTGTTTGTACTCCTGTCGAGAGACTATACAAATGTATATATCTTGACAGCCATGAAAAATAAAATATATATCATACAATTGTAGATGAGAGGATCCATCAAATAAATGATGTAAGTTCATATATAGTATCCAGATCGCCATGATTTTATGGTTTTTTCACTATGATGATAATTGTATGATTTAGAAGTTGTTTTGGAGATGGTGAAATTTTTTATGAGGATACAATTACGAGAACAAATTTTATTTTTTCTAATGAAATTTGACAAAAGAGAGTGTGAGAGTTTTAGAAAATATATCGAAATATTTATTATTTGTATACATATATGTGTGTAAATCTCCAAAACCTGATAAAAATTTTAAGATTAAGAGAAATAAAGAAGATTTATAAAAAATAAAATAAAATAAAAACACATGGCAGCCACGTCAGTAGAAATCTGACGTGTCATCCATGTCGTATCACATGTGGCATCCACGTCAGCACCTTTTAACGGAACAGTAACGATATGCTTGATTTTGCAGAAAATTGGGATAGAGATTTAAAATTCAAATTAATAGTTAGTTGAGGTATTTTCTCGTCTTTTTAAAAGTGTAGGTAAGAATTCAACATAGTAATATTGTACAGATATGAAAAAGCCAACTTCTCGACAAAATGATTAATCAATCAAGTACTATCATTAGACAATCCTAGATAAGATCTCATCATTATTGCATTCTCCTGAATGATGAAAACCCCAATTTTGTTAGAAAGATAAGTCATGGATAATGGTTTTTTAGAAAAAAATTGGGGTAAAACAATGCAGGATGAACAATAACAGAAAAAAGAAAAATAATTTGGTGCATAGAAAACGGAATCAGAGGCTAAAACTGCCAATTGAAGGGAAAAAAAAAAACACGAATTCCAATCTCAAAGATCCAAACCACGCACCATGCACATATTCATCATCACCACGCTTTCATCTTGCGATGATACTGTTTCATCTCCATAACCAATCGATTCTCTCACAGATCCCATCCAAACCCCAGTAGATACAAACTAAATAATTAATATAAACAAAAGAAAGTATGATCGACTCAGAGCAGACGCCGGCCGGAAAAATAAACTACAGAAAAAACTTCGATGAATTGCTTGTTGGAAGAAAGGGCTGTTACGTTTTCATTGGGAGAGAAAACGGTTTACAGAAAACTAATCGAATGTTTTAATATACTTTCTTGTAGCACATGATGAATGCTGTTTTATTTCATTTATAGTTCTCATCTTGTGCTGTTTTATTTCATTTATTTGAACCGTATTTTGCATTATCTATTAAGTTTCTATATTATTTCTAGGAAAATACCATAAAAACCTCCAACTGAGTATATTTTTCCAACTAAAACCTCTAACTTTTTGTGTTTCCAGTTTAAACCTCCATTTATGTTGCATAAATTATCCAAAACATTCATATAATTTTTAAATTGCATAAATTATCCACAATATACATCTCAAGTCTTACATAATATCAAACCAAGTCTTAGACTAACACTAATAGATAACATTAAATCAAGTCTTACACTAACAATACTACGTTACCATCAAACCAAGTCTTAGACTAACACTTCTACTCCCTTCCCATCCTCTGAATCTCTCTCTTTCTTTGTTCCTCCGAATTCTGTTGACTACAAGCTTCTACATTGTGATTCAACTATAAGAAGAAAAAAAGAAGTTATATAAGCTATATCTCCAAAGAAGCATGCAAGTATTACCTTTAAGATATTGGAGCCTTGGAAGATTCCCATGATGTTTTTGATCCTCTGATAACATCATGCAATTTCTTTACTTCATCTTCTAGATAATTGAATCGGTTCCTCAAGTAAGTTAATTATGTTTCATCGGTTGTTTTTGTAGTGTGACTCTAAAAACATATTGATGGAATTGGATGCTCAGCTTCGAGAATTCATCATTTATACTTGATGTGTTCTCATTATGATCAGCAAGTTTTTCCTATAAGAAAATACAAGTGTTCATGCTGAAGTGGCAGAAATTTGTGATTTGTTAAAAGGCTTCTCATGAACCGATATTTAGAAAATTTAGATACGATACCCACGGGAGTTAGCTTTCATTTGGCACTACTTTGAGGTCATTCTCATTTATGGTTCGAAAGTTATACTCGTTTTACTGAATACAGGTCAATTTGGCGAGAAGTTGAAGATTTTGTTCCTGTGAGTGACTGATTGATCGATATGGATCGATCGATTCCTTCCCCAGACACATATTTATGGCCCAATTTCAATACGGTTCACTCCGGATCCGACCCAACTCATCTCCTAATGTTTTAAAAACCCTAGACTCGACTTTTGAGATATATTCTTCATGTATGCAACTTTGGACAAAGGAATCCATCCTCTTGACACTTGGAGAAGATTTTAAGACCCTTTCTCTTTATTTCTACAGTTTAATCATGCTTTCTTCTTCATCTCTTTGTTGTTTCTCTGCATCCATGTCTGAGTAGTTCCATAGTTAGGTTTAGGGTTTCAAGGGGATTTATGAATCATTAAATCAGATATAGATAGAGAATTATCTTAGGGTTCTTCAGCTATTGTTGATCTTATTGCTGGAATTTTATTAGCTACCTAGTTTCTGATCTTAGGTTGTTTAACACATCAAACATGTAGTTTAAAAGCCTAAAAGAACATAGATGATCGGATTTTCCTTAGCCAATGAAAGCTGATGCTAAGGCGATCTGTGAAAAATCGAACTTGCTCGTCAATGCTTGTTTATAATTCTAAGTTCAAACAACGGTTTAGATTCTTAGGTTGCTAGATAAAGTGATTGATACCATGATAGTGGATTAGTTATACATTCATGTCTGAGTTCTAGATTGTGCTTATTTTTCCATGAATAATTGTCTGGTTCATGATCTTTGAATTCATGCGAATCACCCTTGATCTGGTGCTTTGTTTAATTGATCTTTACATCGTTTTAATTGCTATTTTTGTTTACATCACCTACCAAAAACCATATCATTGTCTTAACTTAGTTTCACTCTCAAAGAATTGTAGTGTAACCTTGGTCTCTGTGGATTCGATCCCACCTATACTATAGTGATTGTCTGTGCACTTGCAGTTTTTTTTTTTGGGTTAAAACCTTATGTATCAGAATTTCAAGAGACGAAACCCGTAAAAAGAACGTACGAAAACTGCTAAAAAAAATTTAAGACACACACTTAAATGAATAAAAATAAACACAATCTTCGAACTTCAATTTTAATTTGAATGTGTTTTTGATACATAAAACTAGAGAAATAATTACAGAACAAAATATATAAATAAAATAAATATATAATTTTATAAAGAATTTTGTTTTATTTGGTTTTGTAAAGATTCGAAAAGAAGTGAGGAAGATTTTTTGGTTAGTAGAGGAGGAAGATTTTTCAACATCCTTAAAACGGATAAAATTTCCACCGGAAAGTCAGTCTACGGTGAGGCTCCACAGTTACTACGGACAATGAAAAAACCAATTTTATTTTACTTTTCAAAAATATAACAAAATTTTCAAGGAAAAGTCTTAAGAAAGCGTAGTACTGAAAATGATATAGATAGAGAATTATCTTAGGGTTCTTATTGTTGATCTTATTGCTGGAATTTCATTAGCTTCCTAGTTTCTGATCTTAGGTTGTTTAACACATCAAACATGTAGTTTAAAAGCCTAAAAGAACATAGATGATCGGATTTTCCTTAGCCAATAGAGCTGATGCTAAGGCGATCCGTGAAAAAATCAAACTTGCTCGTCAACGCTTGTTTAGAATTCTAAGTTCAAACAACGGTTTATATTCTTAGGTTATTAGATAAAGTGATTAATACCACGACAGTGGATTAGTTATACATTCATGTTTAAGTTCTAGAGTGGGCTTATTTGTCCGTGAATAATTGTATGGTTCATGATCTCTGAATTCTTGCTAATCACCCTTGAGCTAACGCTTTGTTTAATTGATCTTTACATCGTTTTAATTGCTATTTTTGTTTACATCACCTACCAAAAACCATATTATTGTCTTAACTTACTTTCACTCTCAAAGAATTGTAGTGTAACCTTGGTCTCTGTGGATTCGATTCCATCTATACTATAGTGATTGTCTGTGCACTTGCAGTTTTTTTTTTTGGGTTAAAACCTTATGTATCAGAATTTCAAGAGACAAAACCAATAAAGAAAACATACGAAAACTGGAAAAAAAAACACATGCTAAAATGAATAAAAATAAACCACAAACCTCGAACTTCAATTTTAATTTGAATGTGTTTTTAATACATAAAACTAGAGAAATAATTACAGAACGAAATATATAAATAAAATAAATATATAATTTTATAAATAATTTTGATTTATTTGGTTTCGTAAAGATTCGAAATGAAGTGAGGAAGATTTTTCGGTTAGTAGAGGAGGAAGATTTTTCAATATCCTTAAAACAGACAAAATTTCCACCGGAAAGTCAGTCTACGGTGAGGCTCACAACTACTACGGACAATTAACAAACCAATTTTATTTTAGTTTTCAAAAATATAACAAAAACTTTCAAGGAAAAGTCTTAAGAAAGCATAGTACTGAAAAGGATGTAGTGTTTTGGATAACAAAAACATTTTCAGTGGTTGAGTGGTCATTGGCTAAAATAAGAATTTTTTTTTTTATTAACTCTTGTAAGAAAATTTCCTATTGATGATTTCACATAAAGATCTTTACTGGGTTACTTATATTTGAAAATCGAAAGCGATCACATTACATAGAGAGTCGACTAAACACAATGTTAAGGGTAACTTACATATTTACAAATATAGAGAATATTTTGTGTATATCTTTAGAGTATTATAGTATATCTCAATACTTGTATATATACTGATGTAAATCGTTCATAATAAGTAATAACATAAGAGAACAAACCATTTCTATACAGTATGAAAACAAACTCTCTAAAATCCCTAAATTTTCCTCTTTTTTTTCTCTGTAACATTCTTGTTACCGTCGCCTGTTTTTTATTATGTCAATCACCTCTGACTCAACTGCTACTTAGCTCGCTAATATAGCAACACCGAGACAACTGACACACGCTAATTTAACTTCATTAGAGAGTAAAGCTACAATAGACGAGTTTAACTTTAAATTTACAAAACGTAATCAATAAGTGTATGGAACACCAAAAACGGTGTTATTATCATGTTCTATCAATGACTACTTTTTTTTATAGTGAAGGAAATGAAATGAAGGTATCTTTAAAGAAAAAAATAAGTTATTCATATAATCCAGTTTTTACTTACAACTTGCCATTTTGGAATATCATTTGGAACCTTGCAAATTTTTTTTGTTTGGTCATCTGATAATATATATAGGGAAATTCTCATAAATGACATTAAATTATGTTTTTTTTGTTATAAATAGCACACACACTTCATTTAAGTCAGATCTAGCATTCATTAAACTGTAAAAAAACAATTATAAATTTTCCAAAAATAGCATCCCGAGACATTTAGCTCCCGATTCTCCATCTATGTTGCTGAAACCTAGAATCTTCACCGGAATCGATCCCAGAGTCTTCATTTCATACCGCCAGAATCTTCTTTCTTCACCGAAATATCCTCTTCGCCGAACTATTCAAAGTAGTTATCTAAATTTCCCATTTATTCTTCATATTGATTCCTAGGATTTATCCCCAATTTTAACTCCGGCATTGTTTAATCGTACAAGGAAAACCTTGTACAATGAATCATTAAATGAGATTTAGCCTTTATTTAATCTCTTGCGATTTTTAGAATAAATGTGTTAATGAGTTAGTGAGATTTTTAGCTTTGAAATCTCTTAATGAGTTAATGAAATTGGTATTAATGAGTTAATGAGATTGGTATGAATGCGTTATCATTTCTCTTGAAGGGCATCTCTTGCGATTTTTTAAATAAATGTGTTAATGAGTTAATGAGATTTTTAGCTTTGAAATTTGTTAATGAATTAATAAGATTGGTTTTAATGAGTTAATGAGATTGGTGTTATCAAATTGGTGTTAATGAGTTATCATTTTTAGTTTTTCAATTATAGTTTCTGGTGTGCTTATAGATAGATTTTGTTTAGACTGTTGCATGATTAAATCTCTCTTTATCAGATTTAAGAAGGATCCATAGTTATTTAGGAAGGATTTGGGAAAGATTCCTATTATGTTTATTGAATGTGCACACAATTGAAACTTTTAGTTTCAAGACTGACAAATATAGTGTCTCTGGAGATGTAGGGTTTAAGATAATAAGAGTTTGATTTAGGAAGTTAAAAAAGCTATGTAGAAAGGATTTGTAGTTATTTAGGAAGGATCTGTAGTTATTTTGGAAGGATCGGTAGTTATTTAGGAATGATCTGTAGTTATTTGGGAAATATCTGTAGTTATTTGGGAATAATTTCGGAAGGATACATAGCTATTTAAGAAATATTTGTAGTAGTTTAGGATGGTCATACTAAAACATTTGGCTAGTATTCCTAAACAAAGATATAATGTACCTTGTATGTGCTAGTGTTTTTGGGTAGTTTCTGTTGTGAAATTGTCATTTTATGAAGGCTATATATCCCGAATCATAGAGAAATTTTTTCAAAAATGGATATTTCTGTTTCTCATTCTTTAACAGGTGAAACAAAAGAAATGGGAGATTCATTCCCTTCTGGAGCTATCACTCTACCTCTTTCACGTTTTAAAATGGGGACAGAACCAGTCGAAAAGTTTAACAAGATAAACCAGTTTGCCAATTATGAGTACATTAAGCATGTGGAAGAGATAGTTGGAAGAGAGGAGTTTCAAAGGATAAGGAATTCCTTTCTTGGTCCAGTTCTGAAATTTCACTCCAATGGGAAGATGTTGCTTTCAGCAAAAATTCTCCACTGCGTGCTGACAAGAAACCTAATCACAAAGAAAGAAAAGGAGTTATGATTTCATTTTGGCGGACAATCTATGAAATTCTCAATTAGAGAGTTTCATATGGTTACGTGCCTCAAGTGCACTGAGTGGATTCCAGAAGATGAACCACAGGGAAATCAATATGATTGGAGTGAAATTAAGGAGACACATTCTTCATATGTTATCATTGATCTGATGATGAAAGCTCAGAAGACATCTTATGGTCGGCCAAAATCCAATATGAGACAATATATAATGAACACAAACACAAATCGACAAAATTTGGAGAGAATTGATATCTTATGATATTAACAGACCAAATAGTACATAACTCTTATAATACTGAGAATCTAAGGTCAAAAGATCTCACCTTAGATTTGACTTATGTAGTTTCTCTCTTGACAAAGCTCCTATAGAATGGAAAACAAAAACTCATATAAGTTATAAGTAAAACTTAAGAGAGGAAAAGTTACATTGTTGAAATCAATGAATGACATGATTTCTAAACCAATGACATGCTTCCTAACATTTTTATCAATGAATGACTCACCGGTAAAATGAAAGAAACACAGTAGTTAACACATTTTCAATAATGTAGCTTCTCTCTTGATCAAGCTCCTATACATGGAGAACAAAAGCAATAAAATATAAGTAAAACTGAAGATACAAAAAGCTACATTGTTGAAATCAAAACAAAACAAACTTAACCAAACAAATGGTCATAATTATTGAATCATACATTTTCCATTTCTTTCTTCAACAAAAAGAAACAATAGTCATCACTTATATGAAACAAAACATAGATTATTGAATTGTAAACAATAGTCATCATTGATAACAATCCAAGAAAACAAAAAAAAATCTTAATCTAAAGAGAATCATTTTCAATTAAAGCTCTCTAATTTCAAATCAACACATACCAAAATTTCGAGTTCTCAGCTACTTTCAATTTGCAAGTAGTTTGAAATCACACAATCGGAGAATGGATTATTGAATTGCCAAATCAGATATCAAATTGATCAATTTTCCTCATCGATTTCACTCACTAGCATCGATTTCACAAGAAAATCGATGTTCAATATCAGTCACCATCATCGATTTCACAAGAAAATTTGAATCCGTCCAGAGTTCTGTTGTCGTCATCGCCGTCGGATTTCTATTGTCGTCGCCGCCGCAATTATTCCGCTGGTGACATAATCTCTCAAAATAGAGATATTTTATACCAGGGGTAGATTTGTCTTCTCCCTTTTAGTGAATGTTATTTAAGGAACAAATGAAGATTAGTGCTATTTGTGACCAAAATACATGATTTAGTGCCATTATAGGGAATTTTTCTAATATATATCTGTTAAGTTATTTTTAAAGTAGAATACAGACACCGGATACACCTAGAAAACAAAACAAACAAACCAAAGCAACAAACAAAATTAGCTCGGAATATGATGTATCGTGTTTTTATCGGTTTGGAATCTTTATTTTCTTTCTTATTTCATATCTTCTATTGAATCAACCATGTTTTTAGAGTCTTGTAGTCCGCTATTGTAGTCATTTAAGGTTTTGGATAGCTTGTGGAGCAAAATAAGTCATTTGGAGTGAAAAAGAGCAATTGGAGATGGAGGATCATGCTGAAGTGTCAGAAGTTTGTGACTTGTTGAAAGGCTTCTCATGAACCGATATTTATGAAATTTGAATACAAGATACCCACGGGAGTTAGCTTTCATTTGGCACCACTTTGAGATAATCTCATTTATGGTTGGAAAGTTATGCTCGTTTTACTGAATACAGGTCAATCTGGCGAGAAGTTGAAGCAGTTGAAGATTTTGTTCCTAGGAGTGACAGATCGATCGAGTCCTTCCCCCAAACGCAGATTTATGGCCTAATTTCAATATGGTTCATCCAGACCAGACCCAACTCGTCTCCTAATGTTTTAAAACCCCTAGAGTCGACTTTTGAGAGATATTCTTAATATTTTTAAGGTCTAAACATTTTTCTTTGGTATGTATGCATCTTTGGGAAAAGGAATCCATCCTCTTGATAGTTGGAGAAGATTTCTAGACCATTCTCTTTATTTCTACAGTTTAATCTTGTTTTCTTCTTCATCTCTTTGTTGTTTCTCTACATCCATGTCTGAGTAGTTCCATAGTTAGGTTTAGAGTTTCAAGGGGGTTTATGATCATTGAATCAGATATAGATAGGAAATTATCTTCGGGTTCTTCATCTATTGTTGATCTTATTGTTGGAATTTTATTAGCTACCTAGTTTCCGATCTTACGTTGTTTAACATATCAAACGTGTAGTTTAAAAGCCTAAAAAGAACATAGATGATCGGATTTTTCTTAGCCAACGAAAGCTGATGCTAAGACAATCTGTTAACAAATCAAACTTGCTCGTAAATGCTTGTTTAGAATTCTAAGTTCAAACAACGGTTTAGATTCTTAGGTTACTAGATAAAGTGATTAATACCACGACAGTGGATTAGTTATACATTCATGTTTAAGTTTTGATTGTGCTTATTTGTCCCTGAATATTTGTATGGTTCATGATCTCTGAATTCCTGCGAATTACCCTTCAGCTAACGCTCTGTTTAATTGATCTTTACATCGTTTTAATTGCTATTTTCGTTTACAACACCTACCAAAAACCATCTTATTGTCTTAATTTACTTTTACTCTCAAAAGAATCGTAGTGTAACCTTGGTCGCTGTGGATTCGATCTCATCTATACTATTGTGATTGTCTGTGCATTTGCAGTCTTTTTTTGGGTTAAAATCTTGTGTATCAGAATTTCAAGAGACAAAACCAATAAAAAATAACATACGAGAACTGGAAAAAAAAATTAAAACACACACTAAAATGAATAAAAATAAACTACAAACCTTGAACTTCAATTTTTATTTGAATGTGTTTTTAATACATAAAACTAGAGAAATAATTACAGAACGAAATATATAAATAAAATAAATATATAATTGTATAAATAACTTTGATTTATTTGGTTTTGTAAAGATTCGAAAAGAAGTGAGGAAGATTTTTCGGCTAGTAGAGGAGGAAGATTTTTCAACATCCTTAAAACAGACAAAAATTCCACCAGAAAGTCAGTCTACGGTAAGGCTCACAACTACTAGGGACAATTAACAAACCAATTTTATTTTAATTTTCAAAAATATAACAAAACATTTCAAGGAAAAGTCTTAAGAAAGCATAGTACTGAAAAAGATGTAGTGTTTCGGATAACAAAAACATTTTCAGTGGTTGAGTGGTCATTGGCTAAAATAAGAATTATTGTTTTTTATTAACTCTTGTAAGAAAATTTCCTATTGATGATTTCACATAAAGATCTTTACTGGGTTACTTATATATGAAAATCGTAAGCGATCACATTACATAGATAATCGACAAAACCAATGTTAAGGGTACAAATATAGAGAATATTCTGTGTATATCTTTAGAGTATTATGATACACAATGTTTTAACCCAATTAAATATGCAAGTGCACAGACAATTGCAGTAGTATAAATGGGATTGAATCCACAGAGACCAAAGTTACACTATGATTTTATGAGATTTAAAAATAAAGGTAAGACAAAAGTTTATAGTTGGTTTTCGTTACAGAATACAAGTAAATAAAACGGTGTAAAATTCAATAAATCAAAGCACTAGACTAAGGTATTTCGCCGGTAATTCAGAGATGAAAACTTTAACAACTATTCAGGATAGCATAGGTCCAGAACTCAAACATAAAAATAAGACCGACCCACTGTCGTGACGTCGACAACTTTGTCTAACAACCTAAATACCTAAACTGTCGTTTGGACCTAGAGATGCAGACAAGCATCAACTATCGTTGGCTACGGACTGCTTGCTCACCAATATCTTTTCTAGCAACGTAGAGCACTGTCGTGAATAAGATAACCTAAAATCATAGACTAAGTGATTAGTTTAATCTAAGCATTAAATTCAACAAGAGGCAAAGACAGTATATATTTATTGTATCCTATTTGTGCTTAGTTTATCATCTCACGAATACCTTTGAAAACCCTAATCTAGTTAAAAGACTACTCAGACATGGAAGAATAAAACACAACAATGAAATAAAAAGAATTCATGAATAATATTAAAGATGAAATAAGGTTCAGAATTCTTCTCAAAATAAAGTAGTGGATGATCCACCAAATCTTAAAAGAAAGAACAAACAAAGATGAAGAAGGTAACAAGGCGATGGAAAACTAAAAGCAAAAGGGAAAAGGAGAGATGGTGGAGAAAAATAGAAAACGTCTCAAAGTAAAAAGGTCCCTCTTTTGTGGAGGCAGCTTGACCTATTTAATCACGCTAAAAATTAGGTAAAGTTGGGTTCTTTATTTTTCTCTAGCGGCGGAGCATGTGCTCTCGAAACCGGAGCACGTGCTCGCGTGTGAATTTTGCTCTTTTGCTGTGAATCTACTCCTTTTTGCTCTAAAACTTCCAGCAGCTCCAGTCCATCCAATCCATGCTCAAAGATTTTCTTCTGACCTGATATGACTCAAAACCGACTCTAAAAACATGAAAAAGGACTAGAAAACATTAGTTAATGTGGGCCAAAATCATCATATATAAACTCCTCCGGACTTAAACCTTTGTTTGTCCTCAAATAAACGAGGATCAAAGAAGGAAAAAGAGGGGTAAGCGCAGGGACTAGGAGAATCTCAGAAAACCGTAACATCAACCACAATCTGCAGACCACACACTTCATAACATGAGAAACAAGTTCTTACCGAAAACTCACCCAACATCTTCAACCAACCCTATTCCATAATTGAGTCTCAAACCCAGAAAAGTTCATCATCAAGACAATAACTCTTTACATAAATTAAATGGTAGCGTGACTTCTCATTTTTGGGCATTAGCTAAAGGAATCAAATCTTGGTAATAGGGAGGCTAATTTAATGGTGGAGTTCAGAGTGTTTAGGATTACCTATTTTTTTTTTTTTTTTGGTGGGTGCTAGACATAGCACAAAATGATAGGAGAAATGGACTAGTGATGTCCACAACCTCTAACCACTCCCTTCTCCTTTTTGAAACTCAACTCTTCTTCTTGAAACTCCACTCTTCTCCTTCTTCCTCTCTTCCTTGGGCCTGATCATGTATTCAGGGACACATTTTTGGATTTGCTGAATTCACCTCTCTTCATTCATTCATTTTTTTTTTTTTGGAATGAAGAGGGCTCTACATACATATGTATCCCCTGAACACGAATATTTTTGAATGAAAGGTCATCATACCCAAGTATACACCTCATCGGGACGCCCTTCTATTTTTTTTCTGAAATTGCTCGGAGCAGATGCTCCGCTTGCTGGAGCAGGTGCTCTGTCCGGCAATTCATTCTTCCGGTTTCTACTCACTAGTTCTTCAGCAGAGTGAGTTAGAGGTTACATCAGTCCTTTTCTATGACCGTTTTGCGCCTATCTGCACATATAATACTAAAAACACGAGAATGCAAGAGATCTAAAAGAAGGTGAGGTGCTTGGAAGGTACTAGCTAAAAATGAGCTAGCTATTCAGGAGCAGCAAGAGTGGTAAAACGAGTAAGAAGTCCTGAATATTGGTTACGTTCCCCTAGTCTAATGCCCTAGATGAGGAGAATTAAAGTTCAGATTAAGTCCAAATAGAGTAGAGTTATAGCTTTCCGAATAAACCTTAACAAGATGATATCATTCTGGAGAGGAAGGAATCCGAGTGTGGGATGGTTCTGGCTCGTCCTTGTACTCATGGTTCTGTAGTGATTATCATTAGAAAGATAATCAAAAATTCACAATGGTATAAATGCATCATAGATTTCCAGTTCCCATAAGTGATATTTTTTGCCCATACAACTAAATGACTCGAACAAACTGACTCAATAAAATAAAAATGCAGCTGCTGCTTCTGACACTAACTCGATAAAACAAAAGAAATGAAGCAGCTGCACCTGATTCGGACTTAAACGAAGACACTAAAGAAAAACATGAAAAATAAGACTCAAAGAAAAAGAAAATACTTTAGTAGCAGACCTCTCCCCCGGACTAAAAACACAGCGTCTCTGGTGTGAAAAAAAACTAAGGGATTAGTCGAAAAATAAAAAGAAAATAACTATGGATAATACAGTGGTGGAAAGAAAATATGAGAAAACATCACCATGTGGAAACACGGTGTCTGGGCCGTCACAGCTGGCTCGCCTCTTCCTCCATTGCCGGGGCTGGTTAGTGTCTGAGGAGCTGGCCGAAGCCTGGGGTTGTGTATCCATCGCTGCGGTGGTGTGCCAGCATCCTCGAGCCAAGGTCTGCATAATCCTCTGCATGAGGCTGTTGTTCTTCCGCTGCAATGCGATCATCCATCTCCTATACTCGCAAGTATCAGGATCATCTGAGATAGGCGGAAGATCAAACTCACCTTGAGTAGCGGTGCCATAGTATGGCAGAGCGAGAGGCAGGGCAGACATGTCGTCATCTTCGGTGTGATGGTGCAGAGCTCGGGAGGAGCTGGCACGTGTACGCACGGTAGAAGGACAGCTAGGAGTGTGGCGGAGGTGATTGTGAGGCGGCCAGAATGCAACACTGTCAAACGTGACGAGCTGAGTGAGCGTCTTGTTGGGTAGCGCACAGAACTGGAGTTCCCCATCGGCATCGAGAAAACGGTAGGTACTCGGGTCAC
The DNA here is from genome assembly GCA_028015245.1 of Cardamine occulta. NCBI lineage: Eukaryota > Viridiplantae > Streptophyta > Magnoliopsida > Brassicales > Brassicaceae > Cardamine > Cardamine occulta. Next base: position 12,711,855 of record CM051381.1, on the reverse strand, counting down.
GGAAGATCTTGGATGAGACCAAGTGGTTAGTGTCCATTTTCTCCAGCCTGGTGACGCAAGAGACGGTGGAGAGATCTACTTCGAGGTGCCGGAACAAGGAAGTGAGGAGGCTCCCGATACGCTCAGTTCTTGGCGAGGAGCCACCGGTGGATCTATCCTTGATGGCGTAGATGACCTCCGCCAACCGAATTCCAAGGTTGGTGCAGTACGTATCAACTCGCGCCAGGTGTCCGTCTTCCTCCAAATTGCTGCAGCGCAAAAACAACATTAAAAGTTTGTCGAAGTGTAAGAGCATGTTGCTAAAGATCCTCGCACAAATACGGACCATATGGTGGCAGATGCGGGTTTGGCTCGCTGAGTTGGAGCGGTAGGGACCAGAGGCGATAGTCTCCCAGAAACTGCTAGACTGTGAGAATTTCCTGGAAACCGCGAGCTCGTTTACCTCGTGGTGGAAGCCAAAGACGATGCAAAAATCCTCCATCCCGATGCTATACTTCTTTCCGCCTGCAAAGAAAGAAAAAGTGGCCTCCTCGAACGCTGGCCTCTCCAAATCTGCGTAGGTAAGACGGGTGGTGGCTAAGCATTGCCGCGTGAGATCCAGAAAAAGGACATCCTCCTCCAAAGCAAAGGTCATGGATTGGGCGTTGTAGAGGATTTGCTGAACCTCTTCGTAGATGCCCAATGTTTGAAGGGTGTCAATGCACATGAACCTAGTCGGTTCGATCTTCACCTTGAGAAGCTGGTTGTAATAGAAAGAGGCCTTTTGGTCCCATTGGGTGGTGAACTGCGGTGGTAGGCTGTCATCGGGCAAGAAGAAGACCTCGTTTTCCATGCATGGTCACGGATGCGTGATGGAGCGGTCAGCTTGTGTAGCGGAGGATCCGGCGGGGGCCTTGCCCTTGGTGCTCGAGAAGCACTGTTTTGAAGGCATGGCGGCGAGGAGATCGGCGGCTGTGAAAACAAGGTGAGCAAGAGAATTTGTGGTGGCACAGCGTGAGAGAGATGTGGAAAACGTAAAACACTCTCGCGAATAGGTTTAACCTAAAATTATAGACTAAGTGGCCAGTTTAATCTAAGCATTAAATTCAACTAGAGGTGAAGACAGTATATATTTATGTATCTTATTTGTGCTCGGTTTATCATCTCATGAATACCTTTGAAAATCCTAATCTAGCTAAAAGACTACTCAGACATGGAAGAATGAAACACAGCAATGAAATAAAAGGAATTCAAGAATAATATTGAAAGTAAATAAGGTTCAAAATTCTTCTCAGAACAAAGTAGTGGATGATCTCCAAGTCTTAGAAGCATAAACAAACGAAGATGAAGAAGGTACAAAGCGATGGAATCTAAAAGCAATAAGGAAAAGGAAAGAAGGTGGAGAAAATTAGAAAAACGTCTAAAGTCAAGGATCTAAGTCAGTCTGCCTTTTCTGGAGGGTGGCTTGATCTATTTAATCATGCCAAAAATTTGGTCAAATCGGGTTCCTTATTTTTCTCCCGCGGCGGAGCATGTGCTCCCATTGGGTGCTCTGCTGGGTGCTCGCGTGTAAATTCGGTCTTTTTGCTTCAAATCCGCTTCTTTTTGCTCCAAAAGCCCATTTAGCTCCAGTCCATCCAATCCCTCCAATCCATGCTAAAAGACTTCATTCTGACCTGATAAGACTCAAAAACGACTCGAAAGACACTAAAAAAGACTAAAAAACATTAGTACATATGGGCCAAAATCATCATATATCATATTGCAACACAACCGAAAGGTGACATACCTTCCCGTACACCAAGTGAAATGGTGTAGTCCCCAAAGGAGTCTTGTAGGCGGTCTAATACGCCCAAAGTGCATCATCTATCTTTTTGGCCCAATCCTTCCTTATTATGCTCACGGTCTTCTGCAGTATACTCTTGATTTCCCTGTTGGATATCTCAACCTGACCATTTGTTTAAAGACAGTAGGGAATCGAGACCTTATGCTTCACGCCATTCTTCTTGAGGAAGTTTGCAAAAATCTTGTTGATGAAGTGGGAATCCCCATCGCTAATCACTATCCTCGGAACACCAAACCTGGAAAAAATGACAGATTTAAACATCTTAACCACCACCCGAGCATCATTCATAGGGCTTGCCAAAACTTCAACCCACTTGGACACGTAATCGACGGCAACCAAAATATATTCATTGCCGAAAGAGGATGGGAATGGTCCCATGAAGTCTATTCCCCACACATAAAAAACTTCAACTTCCAGAATAAAATTTTGGGGCATTTCATTCCTTTTCCTGATGTTTCTTTGCCTTTGGCAGACGTCGCATCTAGAGACAAAACGCTGAGCATCACGGAACATGGTGGGCTACCAAAAACCATATTGGAGAACCTTGGAAACCATCTTGAAAGTGGCGAAGTGGCAGGCATATGATGAACCATGGCAATGAAATAGGATCCCAGGAATCTCTTCTTCGGAAACACATCTTTTGAATATCCCATCCGAGTAATGCTTGTACAAGTAGGGTTCGTCCCACAAGTACCTCTTAATGTCCCGAAGAAATTTTTTTCTTTTATTCCCCACGAAATCCTCCGGTTCTTTCTCAGCAGCCAAGAAGTTGGCTATCTCTCCAAACCAAGGGAAATTGGATTGAAGTTACTTTTCCACTGAACTGAAGAAAAACACCGGAGCAGGTGCTCCCACTGGGTGCTCGCTGACTCCGCCAACACTGATTGCATAGACCTGCTCATTCTGGAGACTATCATCCATAGGTGTTTCTTCTTCAATTTGCATCCTGGATAAATGATCTGCAACACCGTTTTCAGCCCCCTTCTTATCCTTAATCTCCAAATCGAATTCTTGCAACAAGAGAATCCATTTCAAAAGTCTAGGCTTGGCATCCTTCTTTGTTAGCAATTATTTCAAAGCTGCATGGTCAGTATGAACAATCACCTTCGATCCCACAAGATATGATCGAAATTTTTCAAAGGTGAATACAATTGCTAAAAGCTCCTTCTCGGTTATGGCGTACTTGCACTGAGCCTCATCCATAGTCCGACTTGTGTAATGAATAACATGAAACTTGTTGTCTTTCCTTTGGCCTAACACTGCCCCTACAGCAAAATCGCTCGCATCAGTCATGATCTCAAAAGGAAAGTCCCAATCCGGCGGTTGAACAATATGAGCGCTAATCAAAGCTCCCTTGATAGTGTGAAAAGCTTCCAAACAGGCGCTGTCAAACTCAAACTTTCCCCCCTTGCACAGCAATCTTGTGAGAGGCCTAGGGATCTTAGAGAAATCCTTGATGAACTGGCGGTAGAACCCAGCATGCCCAAAAAACTGCAAATCCCCTTCACTGAACTAGGCGGCTGCAAACTCATCATCACTTTGATCTTTGCCTTGTCCACTTCAATCCCCTTTTCTGATATCTTGTGTCCCAGCACTATGCCATCTCGGACCATGAAGTGACACTTCTCCCAATTCATAACAAAGTGCTTTTCTTCACACCTTTGCAAGACCTTGCACAAATTCGATAAACACACAGAAAAAGAACTCCCATATACAGAAAAATCATCCATAAAAACTTCCATAATATATTCAATAAGGTCAGTAAAAATGGATATCATGCAACGTTGGAAAGTAACTGAGACCAAACGGTATCCTACGGTACGCGAAAGTGCCATAAAGACAAGTGAACGTTGTCTTCTCTTGGTTGTCCGGATGGATGGGGATTTGGAAAAAAACTGAATAACCATCTAGAAAATAGTAATAAGGATGATTAGCCAACCATTCAAGTATCTGATCAATAAAAGGAAGCGGAAAATGATCTTTGCGGGTTGCAGCATTCAATTTCCGATAATCTATGCACATCCTATATCCGGTTACTGTCCTAGTTTGTATTAGTTCATTCGTATCATTTCTTACCACCGTGATGCCTCCCTTCTTAGGTACTACATGCACAGGACTGACCCATTTACTGTCAGAAATAGCATAGATTACGCCAGCCTTTAGAAGTTTCATTATCTCTTTCTTGACGATATCTTTTAGATTCGGGTTTAACCGTCTCTAATGCTCGACAAAAGTCATTGATTCATCTTCTAGATGTATTCTATGCATGCAGAAGTCTGGAGAAATACTGGTGATATCATCCAATGAGTACCCTAAAGCTTTCCTGTACTTTCTCAATTCGCACAAAAGCAAGATAATCTCAACATTATTCAAATTCGCATTTACTATCATAGGGTATGTAGAGTTAGGACCAAAAAATACATACCTGAGCCCAGCTGGGAGGGCTTTCAACTCAAGTTTTGGAGCAGCTAACTCCAAGAACCGCCAATCGAATTTTTCGGAGTAGGTGCTCCAACGTTATCCTTTCCCATCAATTTTTTATCTCCTTCCAGACTCATGTATGCAACCATCTTCTCCACTCTAAGGCTTGAATCCAACATTTTTGCAAAATCCTCGGTGTCATCACTAAAAAAACCATGTTCACCCTCAACCTTAGTTAAAACGACTTCCAACGGATCTTTTGCCAAAATTTCCTCAGTTACCTCTCTTACTATCTCTGAGCCATCATGAACAACAAATGTTTGTCCATCGATCATTGGTTTCTGGAGAAGCTTGTTCATCTCGAACCTCACAAGCATGTCTCCAAACCGAAGATCGACGATTTCTTCCTCGACGTCTATGATCCCACGTGCTGTGCATAAGAATGCTCGTCCCAAGATCAGAGGGTCCTTTGGTTCTTCAACTAATTCCAGAACCACAAAATCTGCAGGGATGAGTGTATCCCCTATTCGGACATGCAAATCTTCATTTATCCCAATCGGTAGCTTGGTTGACCTATCCGCAAATACCAATGAAATTTTGGTGGGTTTAAACTTCGTGAACCCTAAACGCTTTGCCACAGAGTATTGCATCAGATTAACGCTCGAGCCCAAGTCACAAAGAGAGCAAGCAAAGGTCATTGGTCCGATCTTTACCGAGATCACGAACTTCCCAGGATAGCCCTTCTTCGTCAAAACCTTGTTCTGGAGTATGGCGCTGCATTCCTTCGTAATCATCATCAAGTTTTCTTCTTCTACAACCTTACCAGCCAGCAGTTCTTTCATGTAATTTTTTAGAGCTGGTACCATATGCACGGCATCCACCAAGGGGAGTTTCACCGTCAAATCCTTCAGCATCTCCTTACACTTTGCATCTTCCAAATCCTTGCGAGTCTTCTTAGGGGGAACTGGGTAGGGAACCCTAGCTATATAAACCCTCTCTAGAGGAGTTTCTATAGACTTTGCTGGAGTACCCTGTCGGAGCATGTGCTCCCAAGAAGGGTTTGGTTGCTCGGTAGTTTCGGTCCGTGATTCAGCTGGAACAGTCTCAACCTGTGTTCCTGAGTGTGAGCCATGCTCCATCATTCCTCATCTGTGGCAAGAGCTTTTCCTTGGATCTTGTGCTCTGTAGCACTCTCCTTATCCTTTCCAACGGTTTTAGGGCTAGTTAGCGGTGCCAAAACTCTTCCACTTCTAAGCTCCACTGCATTGACATACTCATTCCTGGGATTCATCTCTCATTTCCTTGGAAGAGTTCCAGTAGGTTGCTTAATTGCCTCGGTAGTTTGGGAAACTTGTGTGTCAAGCTTCTTCACGTGAGCGGTAACGGCTTCATACTTCGCATTTAGATCATTATACATGTGATCAACCTTGGCATTGATCTCAGTTGCAGCCTTTTGCTGATTGACAGGAATTGCTGCATAAGAGTTTTCAGCTCATCTTAAGAATCCGGTGAAGAAATAGATTGTTGAGCGACGGCGAAGTAGGGCTTTTGTTGGGTTCCTCCTTGAAATCTGTTCTGGTTTTGATTGGGGACTAACTATTTCCCATGTTGGTTGTTGGAGTAAAAATTCTGAAACCCTTGGTTCTGTGGCAACTGATTCGTACCTCCTCCTTGTTGTGGATAAATCTGGTCTTGCGGGTTCTCGACGTTGTTGCTTCGGTAAGAAAGGTTCGGGTGGCTTCTATAGTTTGAATTGAAACCACGGTTCTGCACATATCCCTGTCCACTAAAATAATTAACCTCTTGCGTACCAGCATCATCATTTTCTTCAAAATCTTGGGAGATAGGTATACTCCCATTCTCATCCACAAAATGAACCGATTTTTGGTTTCCCCTAAGGAGTAGGTTCACCTTTGCTGTCAGCTCACCAATCTTTTGTGTCTCCATGCTGTTGACTTTTCTGGACCTATCATACTCAGCAGACTTGTTGTTGGAACTCGAAACCAAGTTCTCAATCAGCTCAAAAGTGCCTTCCTTAGTCTTGGTCATGAAATCGCCATTACTAACTGCATTCAGCGCATTCCTATAATCCCATTCAACACCATCATAGAAAATTCCCAAAATTTGCTCATCCTTGAATTCGTAGTGAGGACATTCTCTGCGATATTCCTTCAGCCTTTTCCAAGCCTCACAAAAAGCTTCCCCAGAATGTTGTTGGAATGAGCATATCTTGTTCCTCAAGACGCGGTCTTTGACTTAGTGTAGAAATAATTTAGAAAAGCTGCTCTACATTCAGCCCATGTCCTCAATGAACTCGGTGGTTGTGACTTCAACCATCGTGATGCCTTGTCTGCAAGTGAAAATGGGAAAAATTTGCACTTCAAAAATTTATTTGGTACTCCATTAGAACCCGTGGTGCTGCAGATTTTCTCAAAATTCTCGATGTGATCCATGGGTATTTCAGCTGGGAATCCATGGAAAAGGTGTTGTTTCACCACGAAATCATTTGAAGTTTGATTTCGAAGTCTTGCCTCTGAATAGCTGGAGGCACAATGGCGGCTCGGTTCTGGTAATAGCCATGCGGATTGTCTGAGTCTCCAATACCAGGCTGCGGTTGCTTAACTCCTTGTCATTCTCTTCGCATTTTTTCCATCTCGTCCCGAAGCATCTGCAAATAAGCAGCCATTCCATTGTCTTGTTCGCCCATGTTTGCGGTAATGATTCTTCGTTGTCGGTTCTCCCTTTCTAGCCTAGCGAGCTCTTCGTTTGAAAAATTTATTAAGTTCTCGGTGCAGTTTCTTCTTGTTATTCTACTGGTCATACACCTGAAACATAAGAAAAAGAGAAAGAGAAAGAATTAGTAGTTTCTTAGACTGAATTTAAAATCAAAAATTAAAGGTAACGCAATTGATCCCCAGCAACGGCGCCAAAAACTTGATACACAATGTTTTAACCCAATTAAATCTGCAAGTGCATAGACAATCGTAGTAGTATAAATCGGATCGAATCCACAGAGACCAAGGTTACACTATGATTTTATGAGATTTAAAAATAAAGTTAAGACAAAAGTTTATGGTTGGTTTTCGTAAAAGAATGCAAGTAAATAAAACGGTGTAAAATTCAATAAAGCAAAGCATTAGACTAAGGTATTTCGCCGGTAATTTAGAGATGAAAACTTTAACAACTATTCAGGATATAATTCAGCACAGGTCCAGAACTCAAACATAAAAATAAGACCGACCCACTATCGTGGCGCCGACAACTTTGTCTAACAACCTAAATACCTAAACTGTCGTTTGGACCTAGAGATGCAGACAAGCATTAACGAATGGGTTCAATATGTTCACACTCAGCCATAGCATCAACTGTCGTTGGCTACGGACTGATTGCTCACCAATGTCTTTTCTAGCAACCTAGAGCACTGTCGTGAATAAGTTAACCTAAAATCATAGACTAAGTGATCAGTTTAATCTAAGCATTAAATTCAACAAGAGACGAAGACAGTATATATTTATTGTATCCTATTTGTGCTCAGTTTATCATCTCACGAATACCTTTGAAAACCCTAATCTAGTTATAGGACTACTCAGACATGGAAGAACAAAACACAACAATGAAATAAAAGAAATTTATGAATAATATTAAAGATGAAATAAGGTTCAGAATTCTTCTCAAAACAGAGTAGTGGATGATCCTCCAAATCTTAAAAGCAAGAACAAACGAAAATGAAGAAGGTAACAGGGCGATGAAAAACCTAAAGTAAAGGGGAAAAGGAGAGATGGTGGAGAAAAATAGAAAACGTCTCAAAGTAAAAAGGTCCCTCTTTTCTGGAGGCGGCTTGACCTATTTAATCACGCCAAAAATTAGGTCAAGTCGGGTTCCTTATTTTTCTCTGGCGGCAGAGCATGTGCTCTCGAAACCGGAGTACGTGCTCGCATGTGAATTTTTTCCTTTTGCTGCGAATCCACCCTTTTTGCTCTAAAAGTTTCAGCAGCTCCAATCCATCCAATTCATGCTCAAAGACTTCCTTCTGACCTGATATAACTCAAAACCGACTCTAAAAACACAAAAAAGAACTAGAAAACATTAGTTAATATGGGCCAAAATCATCATATATCATATTATAGTATATCTCAATACTTGTATATATAGTGATGTAAATCGTTCATAATAACATAAGAGAATAAACCATTTCTATATAGTATGAGAACAAACTCTCTAAAATCCCTAAATTTTCCTCTTTTTTTCCTTTGTGCCGTTGGTTAACATTCTTGTTACCGTCGCCTGTTTTTATTAATCATGTCAATCACCTCTGACTCCACTGCTACTTAGCTCGCTAATTTAGAAACACCGACACAACTGACACACGCTAATTTAACTTCACTAGAGAGTGAAACTATAATAGACGAGTTTAACTTTAAATTTACATAGCGTATCAATAAGTGTATGGAATACCAAAGAGTACTAAAGGATCGATCCATAAAAACATAAAGATTGTACACTAATGATATGAGACACAAACTAATCTAGAAAAATGATTTTTTTTGGGGTTTTTGTTTAAACTAAAGATTAAGAAAAGAAAAGAAGAAAAATGCAAAAAAAAAAAAAAAAAAAATCACTTGACCATAAATATCAACTCAACATGAGTTTTCAAATAATTTTACCTTAATCACAACTGATGTAAGTTAGTTCTTCATTAACTTTGAAATTCACATCTAAAGAAGAAGAAGAAATAATTGAAATTTACATTTGGCTCTGATCACATCCGAATATGGATGTGAGATTTGAGTAGAAATCTGACGTGTCATCCATGTCGTGTCACATGTGGCATCCACGTCAGCACCTTCTAACGGAACAGTAACGATATGCTTGATTTCGCAGAAAATTGGGATTAGAGGTTTAAGATTCAAATTAATAGTTAGTTGAGGTATTTTTCGCCTTTTTAAAAGTGTAGGTAAGAATTCAACATAGTAATATTGTACAGATATGAAAAAGCCAACTTCTCGACAAAATGATTAATCAATCAAGTACTATCATTAGACAATCCTAGATAAGATCTCATCATTATTGCATTCTCCTGAATGATGAAAACCCCAATTTTGTTTGAAAGAAAAGGATAATGGTTTTTTAGAAACAATTGGGGTAAAACAATGCAGGATGAACAATAACAGAAGCAAAGAAAAATAATTTGGTGCATAGAAAAAGGAATCAGAGGCTAAAACTGCCAATTGAAGGAAAATGAAAAACACGAATTCCAATCTCAAAGATCCAAACCACGCGCCGTGCACATATTCGTCATCGCCACGCTTTCATCTTGCGATGATACTATTTCATCTCCATAACCAATCGATTCTCTCACAGATCCCATCCAAACCCCAATAGATACAAACTAAATAATTAATATAAACAAAAGAAAAGTATGACTGACGTCGGAGCAGACGCCGGCCGGAAAAACGAACTACAGAAAAAACTTCGATGAATTGCTTGTTGGAAGAAAGGGCCGTTACGTTTTCATTGGGAGAGAAAACGGTTCACACAAAACTAATCGAATGTTTTAATATACTTTCTTGTAGCACATGATGAATGCTGTTTTATTTCATTTATAGTTCTCATCTTGTGCTGTTTTATTTCATTTATTTGAACCGTATTTTGCATTATCTATTAAGTTTCTATATTATTTCTAGGAAAATACCATAAAAAACCTCCAACTTAGTACATTTTTTCAACTAAAACCTCTAACTTTTTGTGTTTCCAGTTCAAACCTCCATTTATGTTGCATAAATTATCCAAAACATTCATATAATTTTTATATTGCATAAATTATCCAAAATATACATCTCAAGTCTTACATAATATCAAATCAAGTCTTAGACTAACACTAATAGATAATATTAAACCAAGTCTTACACTAACAATACTACGTTACTATCAAACCAAGTCTTAGACTAACACTTCTACTGCCTTCCCATCCTATGAATCTCTCTCTTTCTTTGTTCCTCCGAATTCTGTTGACTACGAGCTTCTACATTGTGATTCAACTATAAGAAGAAAAAAATAAATTATACAAGCTATATCTCCAAAGAAGCATGCAAGTATTACCTTTAAGATATTGGAGCCTTGGAAGGTTCCCATGATGTTTTTGATCCTCTGATAACATCATGCAATTTCTTTACTTTATCTTCTAGAATAATTGAATCGGTTCATCAAGTAAGTTAATTATGTTTCATCGGTTGTTTTTGTAGTGTGACTCTAAAAGAATATTGATGGAATTGGACGCTCAGCTTCGAGAATTCATCATTTATACTTGATGTGTTCTCATTATGATCAGCAAGTTTTTCCTATAAGAAAATACAAGTGTTCATGCTGAAGTGGCAGAAATTTGTTATTTGTTGAAAGGCTTCTCATGAACCGATATTTAGAAACTTTAGATAGAAGATACCCACGGGAGTGAGCTTTCATTTGGCACTACTTTGAGGTCATTCTCATTTATGGTTCGAAAGTTATACTCGTTTTACTGAATACAGGTCAATTTGGCGAGAAGTTGAAGATTTTGTTCCTGTGAGTGACAGATTGATCGTTATGGATCGATCGATTCCTTCCCCAGACGCATATTTATGGCCCAATTTCAATACGGTTCACTCCGGACCCGACCCAACTCGTTTCATAATGTTTTAAAAACCCTAGACTCGACTTTTGAGAGATATTCTTCATATTTTTAAGGTCTAAACATTGTTCTTTGGTATGTATGCAACTTTGGGCAAAGGAATCCATCCTCTTGACACTTGGAGAAGATTTAAGACCCTTTCTCTTTATTTCTACAGTTTAATCATGCTTTCTTCTTCATCTCTTTGTTGTTTCTCTGCATCCATGTCTGAGTAGTTCCATAGTTAGGTTTAGGGTTTCAAGGGGATTTATGAATCATTAAATCAGATATAGATAGAGAATTATCTTAGGGTTCTTCAGCTATTGTTGATCTTATTGGTGGAATTTTATTAGCTACCTAGTTTCTGATCTTAGGTTGTTTAACACATCAAACATGTAGTTTAAAAGCCTAAAAGAACATAGATGATCGGATTTTCCTTAGCTAATGAAAGCTGATGCTAAGGCGATCCGTAAAAAAATCGAACTTGCTCATCAATGCTTGTTTAGAATTCTAAGTTCAACCAACTGTTTCGATTCTTAGGTTGCTAGATAAAGTGACTGATACCATGACAGTGGATTAGTTATACATTTCGAGTTCTAGATTGTGCATATTTTTCCATGAATAATTGTCTGGTTCATGATCTCTGAATTCATGCGAATCACCCTTGATCTAGTGCTTTGTTTAATTGATCTTTACATCATTTTAATTGCTATTTTTGTTTACATCACCTATCAAAAACCATATCATTGTCTTAACTTAATTTCACTCTCAAAGAATTGTAGTATAGCTTTGGTCTCTGTAGATTCGATTCCATCTATACTATTGTGATTGTCTGTGCACTTGCAGTTTTTTATTTGGGTTAAAATCTTATGTATCAGAATTTCAAGAGATAAAACCCGTAAAAAGAATATACGAAAACTGGAAAACAAAAATTAAGACACACGCTAAAATGAATAAAAATAAAACACAATCTTCGAACTTCAATTTTAATTTGAATGTGTTTTTAATACATAAAACTAGAGAATTAATTACAGAACAAAATATATAAATAAAATAAATATATAATTTTATAAATAATTTTGATTTATTTGGTTTTGTAAAGATTCGAAAAGAAGTGAGGAAGATTTTTTGGTTAGTAGAGGAGGAAGATTTTTCAACATCCTTAAAACGGACAAAATTTCCACCGGAAAGTCAGTCTACGGTGAGGCTCCACAACTACTACGGACAATGAACAAACCAATTTTATTTTACTTTTCAAAAATATAACAAAATTTTCAAGGAAAAGTCTTAAGAAAGCATAGTACTGAAAAAGATGTAGGGTTTTGGATAACAAAAACATTTTCAGTGGTTGAGTGGTCATTGGCTAAAATAAGAATTATTTTTTTTTACTAACTCTTGTAAGAAAATTTCCTATTGATGATTTCACATAAAGATCTTTACTGGGTTACTTATATTTGAAAATCGTAAGCGATCACATTAGATAGAGAGTCGACTAAACACAATGTTAAGGGTACAAATATAGAGAATATTCTGTGTATATCTTTAGAGTATTATAGTATATCTCAATACTTGTATATATACTGATGTAAATCGTTCATAATAACATAAGAGTATAAACCATGTCTATATAGTATGAGAACAAACTCTCTAAAATCCCTAAATTTTCCTCTTTTTTTTCTTTGTGCCGTTGGTTAACATTGTTGTTACCGTCGCCTGTTTTTTATTAATCATGTCAATCACCTTTGACTCAACTGCTACTTAGCTCGCTAATATAGCAACACCGACACAACTGACACACGCTAATTTAACTTCACTAGAGAGTGAAACTATAATAGACGAGTTTAACTTTAAATTTACATAGCGTATCAATAAGTGTATGGAATACCAAAGAGTACTTAAGGATCGATCCATAAAAACATAAAGATTGTACACTAAAGATATGAGACACAAACTAATCTAGAAAAATGATTTTTTGGGGGTTTTTGTTTAAACTAAAGATTAAGAAATGAAAAGAAGTAAAATGCAAAAAAAAAAAAAAAAAAAAAAAAAACACTTGACCATAAATATCAACCCAACATGAGTTTTCAAATAATTTTACCTTAATCACAACTGATCTAAGTTAGTTCTTCATTAATTTTGAAATTCACATCTAAAGAAGAAGAAGAAATAATTGAAATTTACATTTGGCTCTGATCACATCCGAATATGGATGTGAGATTTGAGAAGAAAACAAACTTTGTTGGGCTTTTGTGGGCTTAATCGTTAGTTCGACATGTTTGCTTCAGAAAACTACAAAAAAAAAGTAGAACCATTGTGCTGAATCTAGGCCTTTACAACTGAGGCTCGCACTGATAATGATGGGCTTTGTTTGGACTGGAATCAAATGTGAGATCCAACATCATAATCGACCTTACGTGAATCATTCATTTAACTTCCGAGTTTAAAAGTTAAATTTGTACCGAACATCTCATCTACTGGTCCCATAGGACTGACTATATATTAGACGATGTAGTATCAAATGAAATGCAATACCATTGGAACATAACCAACATCAAATTTGGATTGATGCCAAGTTGATTTCTCAACATCAAATCACAAGTTGATGTAAGTTACTTCTTCATTGGAACATAACCAACATAAATACCATTGGATTCGCTTAGGTGGTTTTAACATAAATAATACTAAAGAATGCGGTCTTATGTCTCTTCCCTACATTAGTACAATAGGAATCGGATTAGTTTGGGATGCAAAAGTACATAGAAGTGAAACATAAGATCTAGAGAGGTTAGTGAATCAAGAAGGTTCATATCGAGTTTATGGCTTGCTTCCAAGGAGCTCTCCTGTTTCCAAAAGTTTGTGTTTCCGTTTCGGAGGTGTTTTATTGAATTATCCTTTTCTACTAATGAACCACAGGCTAGCTGGTTCGGGAAGGATCATGATTACTTTGTCAAAAGCGAATCATGATCACTTTGAAGACCTTTTCTGGGAGTATCTCTATATTTTTTTAACACTTTTTTCTGTTTTTACCTTGTTTTTACTGATTTCTAGTTTTCGAACATGTATCTAGGTTGAAAAATCGTTTTTTCCTTACTCCCAGTATCCCAATGTGCTCAATGCATTCATGGATTATATCACCGTGCGAGAACATATCCTAACAATTTAAAATTTTGAATTTAGTATCTTAACTTTAAAATTATGCGAGATTATATTTGACCCTGATTTTGGATGATGTGGATGATGTGGATATCAGATGTGCAATGACGTAATTGTCTTCTTCGTCTTGAGCGGAGTGGCTATATCATTTTTTAACAACTTTTGTTACAGTTCAGTTTTGAACTTGAACTTTTGTCTCAAGTGCCAAATCTTTTACCTCTGTATCATGAACATTGTCTCCTATTAATAAATTAAGGAAAAGTGATTTTCAGCCACACGAACTATAGACCACGGTATATTTACACACACAAACTAATTTAATGTTTTCATAATTACACGAACTATTCACGTTGCATAGTGACATAGTGTTGTGCATATAATTTATGATACTTCGTGTATGTCATAATAATTAGTGTAGTTACACACATAAAACATTATACTTAGTACATGTTACTATGCGAAGTCAATAGTTCGTATAGTTATAAGAATATTAAATTAGTTCGCATGTGTAAATATGTCGTAACCTATAGTTCGTGTAGGTAAAAATCATTTTTAAATTTCACCTTTAAAACAAAATAAAAAAAAACATTCACTTATCAACACTAGCGCTCCTAATGATATAACACAAGTGTCTCTCTTAATAATGACACATCAGATTTTTCATGCTTTCGAAAGATGTCACACATTTGAAAAACTTTCTAATTTAACCACAACATTTTAAGTATATACATAATAACACAAGTGTCTCTCCTAATAATGACACATTAATTAATAAAAAAAACTCTCTAATCCAATCAGATTATTTTAATTATACACATCAAATTTTATACAAATTATTTAGGGAGTTTTTGAAAAATGTCTTATTTATGTTTTATAATTTTAAAAATACACCCCTCTTATTCTTCTTTGAAAATTAATTTATTTTATGTGTGATATAACATTTTTTCTTATTTGAACTAAGAATTATAAGTTTAATAAATAGAACCGAAAACTTCTAAAAAATTGTGACTATTACTAAATATTTTATTTAAAAAAACTGAGATAAAAATGATTTATTGATTAGCATATAAAGATAATCATGAAAAATTTTACTCCATTTTCAGAATGATTTCAAAGATGTTTTGTGACATAAATTACATTTCATTAGCTATATATCTTTAGTTTTTCTTATTTTTATTACCCTATTCTTTTCCTTATAATCCAAATAACTTTTTTTTTTTGAAATTTCTTATGGATTGATGTTTATGTGCAGTTGAGATATAGATTAGTGTAAAATAGATGCTGATTTTAGTCTTTTTCTGATTTATTATATCATATTTAATTGTTTTTATTTTCTTATATTAATTTTTCTTGATTATTAGTCTTAATTCTCTTTGATTAGTAGTGTTAGTGTTGACCAATTTTTTTGTTTGTTATTTAGATTTTTTTAATAATTTTAGTTTGTTGAGTTTTTAAAAAATATATGTTTTCGAGATGTGGAGATTCAGAAAATGAGATTTTGGAAAACTTTGTATAGTAGAAACCTTGTATAAATATGCATTGTATTCATGTGTGTATTTTTTAATTAGGTTTTATATTTGGTTTGATTTTTGATTAATAAAGTAATTTTAAATTTGAAATGGTTTGATTTTTTCGTTAGAAAAGATACGTACAAGTATTTCGGAGCTCCACATAAAAGTTAATCGGGGAGTAGCTTCTAAAGCGTCCTATAACTTATTTCTTTTTGTAATGAGCTTTTAAAGTGGTCCACACCGTGTATGTGTACAGCAAACAAGCTAAATTTTGAATTGGTTTTGGGCCAAGTTGCAAGGTAAGTTTCAGATTCAAAAGTGTGGATAAACAAAATAAAGCCCATGAATTTTATGCAGAAGATGGAGTTTGTTGCTATGGAAGTCATTTGATCTCCTCGACGTTTGATAAGAGTGTTAAATCTTGACCTTGAAACTCAAAGACATACATGTGAGTTTGATATCATTTGAGGCTAAAGCAAAGTGTCTACATGACACGATGAAGCAGAGGCAACAGTGGCATACCCGCTTTTACACATGGACATATTCTCCATTATTTCCCCCAATTTCTCGTCGCTAGAGAAACAGTTATATGTACCGGACAAGTTCACGATCAGAGAAAAGAGCTGGTGAGTTCCCCATAAGTCACAAGACTGAATCAATAAATATTCAGCCATTTACGAGTTTTCTATATGTAACCCTTAGGGCTTTGAAAGTGCCAAATGGCAATGGAGAAGCACAGGGTAACTCATAGGCGCTATATATCGTTGCTGCTGTTGTTAAGTCCTTTGACAAGATTTACATAAAAGTTAAGCTACGAATACGTAGTGTATTAATGTGTAGTGTTCTAATATTGTATCGTTAACAATCATCAAACAATAGTAAGTAACAACTTTTGTTTCACATTTTTCTATCTTAATTAGACCAACTACTTAAAATTAAGCCTACAACAATAATAACGAAAACAAATAGATAGCCAGGAAACTCCTCTCACCTTGCTTATGAAGGCGGGGAAGGGATCCGATGCAGCCAACGCGGGAGAGCAAATCTGGAAAAATGAGAGTCAAAACAGCATTCAAACGGGTTCCAGTCTCCAGCAAAGCTCAGAACACGACCATCACTGCTTCGTTCCAAGTTGTTATGAAACCCAAACTTGCCTTTGTGCAAATTAGTAGATGCTACACATTTATACATCTCGCTCCACAAGTACATTTTATTAGCATCGAAAGGGTTCATTGCCAGCGGAAAGTAATCTGTACCGGTCTTAATACAAGACGGAGAGATTTCAGACACTAATTGCCATTCCCCACTCTTTAACCTGATAAGTACCTTGCCTCGCGGCTAGTGTATGACTGCGCACTTACTTACTTCCTCTGCTTTCTCTCTTCTAAACTTATTGAATGTAAGAAAACTTGATCTTTATTAATGGGAAGGAAATTACAGAGCTTTGATTAAGATTTACAGAGATAGAAAAACGATATCTTTGAGTTTCTTTCAAACCAAAGCCTCTAGTCCCGAAGTGACCAGCCCTACAGTAATCCACCAAAAAACTATCCCACCTCCTTCCTTTCCTTCCTTATTTAACGCCAAATTCTCCCCTCAGTCACAGCGAGGCACGCCTCCTGCGTGCTATGCCTCTTTGTCTGTAGTGTGTAACGGATTTCTTTTGTCCTGCAGCTCCCCTCTTTCCTCTCTCTCGTTTGCCTCTGTGTACGACTCCTTCTCTGTTTCTTTTGCCCCCCTGTCAATTCCCAACAATGCCCCTCGTGTTCTGTCCTTTTTTCTGAAATACTCTTTGAGAGGTTTACCAATACTCCCCCCCTTTGAGAAGGAGCTTGTCTCCAAGCTCAAAGTGGGGAAACTGCTGAATCAATGTCTTCACCACCACCCATTCATCCTCTGCTTGGCTGAGACCTTTCCAACGAATAAGAGCTTCCAATAGCCCCACGTTATTGTAACGAGTAGCCAGCACAGATTCGGGCTCAATGAGAACCTCGTCCGAGTTTGTAAGGAGTGCTGGGAGCTCGGTGATTTGGCTAGGCTGACCAACCACTTCCTTCAACTGCGAAATATGAAACACATTGTGTATTTTGGTGCCTTTGGGAAGTTCCAGTCTGTAAGCGACTTTGCCAATGCGTTCGGTGATCAGAAATGGTCCAAAATACTTCGCAGCTAATTTATGACAGATTCGTTTGGCTAAAGATGCTTGTCTATAAGGCTGAAGTTTCAAATAAACTCGTTGTCCCACTGTGAATTCCAAGTCCCTGCGGTGGATATTTGCACTTCGTTTCATAGACTCTTGAGCGCGTGTAAGGTGAGCTTTTACCTCTGATAACATCGCATCCCTGGAGCGCAAAACGGATTCTAGCGCCGAGTTTGTGGTGGAACCTTCTTCGAAGCGAAGCATTTTAGGCGGGTCACGTCCATACACAACATTGAATGAAGTAGTGTGAATCGAGGTGTGATAGGAAGTGTTGTACCATAGTTCATCCCAAGCGAGGTATTTGTTCCACGAACGCGGTTGGGAGGAGGAGAGGCATCGGAGATAACACTCGAGACATCGGTTAAGCACCTCGGTTTTACCATCCGTTTGGGGATGGTAAGCTGTGCTATACTTGAGGTGCGTGTCCGAGAGTTTGAATAACCCGGACCAAAATTGTGAGAGGAAGATTCTATCACGATCGGACACAATCGAGCTGGGGAAACCATGGAGTTTAACCACGCCCGTGACGAAGGAATGGGCCACGTCCATAGCCAAAAACGGGTGCTTCAATGGTAAGAAATGAGCGAATTTGGAGAGACGGTCGACGACTACCAAAATAGAGTCCGCACCATGGGATACCGGAAGTCCTTCGATGAAGTCAAGACTGATATCATCCCAAATCGCTGTCGGAATTGGCAGTGGCTGCAACAGGCCAGCCGGTGTTAAGGTGGAGGATTTATGTTGTTGGCACACGGAACAACGCGCCACAAAATCACATACATCCTGCTTGATTCCCGTCCAATGGACCATTTGCTTGAGGCGTTTCAGCATTTTCAGTGTGCCTGAATGACCGCCCTGAACGCCAGCGTGGCACTCGCGTAGGAGCAGGTCTTTGAACGTGGAATTCTTGGGTAGTACTAGCCGGTTTTTGAACCAAACCCTATTTGATTTTACTTGCCACCCCGGTTTAGTAAGACCCTTGGTTTGGAGAGATTTAACCAGTGCTTGTAGCTCTGTATCAGCGTCGATTTCCTGAAATATTTCCTGGACCTGAATTGCAGAAGGGATCATGAAAGAAAACAAAGTCAGAGAATTAAAGGACCTGTCCTCATGTGGAATCTTCGATAAACCGTCTGCTACTCTGTTGGTACTGCCCGGCTTGTAACGAATTTCAAAGTCAAACTGCAGCAATTTGAGAAGCCATTTTTGATACTCTAAATTCACCTCTTTCTATTCCAGTAGATACCGTAAACTCTGTTGATCCGTTGAAACCAAAAAATGTCTGCCCAATAAATAGTGTTTCCACTTATTAAGAGCCATGACGATGGCCATTAACTCTCGTTCGTAAGTGGATTTCAACATCTCCCTTGGCTTCAACCCGTAGCTAAGAAAAGCGATGGGGCGCTTTTCTTGTAACAGAACCACTCCAAGTCCCGTGTTCGATGCATCTGTTTCGACGACAAATTCTTTGTCGAAATCCGGTAGTGCCAAGACCGGAACGGAACACATGACATCCTCTAATTGTCGAAAAACCCCGCTAGCTTCCTCAGTCCAATGAAAGTTCTTTTTTAAGTAATGTCGTAAGGGGTTTAGCCAGAATCCCATAACCTCGTACAAATCGCCGATTGTAGCCCGTCAAACCTAGGAATCCGTGCAGTTCTTTGACTGTTTTTGGTTCCGGCCACTGTCGTATTGCTTCCGTTTTGGCTGGGTCGGTCGCTACTCCATCCTTCGTGATAATATGACCCAGATATTCCATGGAAGACTTCCCGAATACGCACTTCTTTCTGTTTGCAAACAGCACATTCGCTTGAAGGACGTTCAATACTGTGTGCAGATGCTGGACGTGTGCTTCTAAGCTCTTGCTGAATATAAGTATGTCATCGAAGAATATGAGCACAAAGGAGCGTAGAAACGGCCTGAACAACTTGTTCATCAATGCTTGAAAACTGGCAGGCGCATTCGTCAAGCCAAAAGGCATCACTAAGAATTCGTAGTGGCCTGAGTGAGTTCGGAAAGCTGTCTTGTGGATGTCCTGTTCTTGCATCCGAATCTGATGGTAGCCTGCCCTCAAATCGAGTTTAGAGAAGATGACTGACCCATGTAATTCGTTAAGGAGCTGATCGATGACTGGGATTGGATACTTGTCCGGGACAGTAACTCTATTTAAAGCTCAATAATTCACACAGAATCGCCACGTTTTTTCCTTCTTAGGGACCAATAAGACTGGGCTGGAGAAGGGGCTGTGGCTCGGCCGAATGATCCCTGCCTGAAGCATATTGTCGTCCAGTTTTTCCATGACTTCTTTGTGAGCGTGTGGGTAACGATATGGTCTAACGGAAATCGATTTTGTGTCTGGCGCCAAGAGAATCCCATGTTCCTGGTTTCGTAGTGGGGGAAGCCCTTGTGGTTCATCGAAGACATGGTGAAATTTTTGCAGAACCGGCACTAAAGGAGACAAAACCTCGCCAGGCTCCTCCTGCAGTGTGGTTGAATTTAAGAAGTGCAGGTTAGAACCGGAAGCTTGCAAACGGAATTGAGAGCATCTGTCGCTACCAGGTTGGATCAGCTTGTGAAGGTTTTGTTCCCCTTGCAACGCAATTTTCTTGCCCTGTTTGTCAAAACTGAGTGTGTGAGTCTCCCAATTACACTGACAATCCCTAAAAGTTCTTAACCATTGAACTCCTAAGATTACATCGGCATCCCCCAGTTCCAAGACGATGAATGTGGTCTTGAACAGGATTCCTTGTAGGTAGAAGACGATGTCTTTACAGATGCCAAGATCCTTTGCCTTGATACCTGTCCCCAAAACGACATTCAAATGGCGAGAGAATGTTAGAGGCAATTTAAGTTTGTCCACAGTATCAGGAGAGATAAAGTTGTGAGAAGCGCCGCTGTCGAGCAGTGCGACTACTTCCGTTGAACCAATGTGCACTCGTAACTTAGTCGTAGCTGGTGAATCAATGCCCACGAAAGAATTGAATGATAATTGCATAAGAGCCACTGGTTCCTCTGTCTCGGTCGGGTCCTCAAACATTGAAGCCATGGTTGTATCCGAAACTTCCAGCTCGTACCCGTTGACTACTGTCAGTAGTTGCAGGAATCGTTTCGGGCATACTCTCCAATGATCCCTATTCCAGCGCGCATCACATTTAAAGCAGAGTCCCAACTTTTTCTTTTCGGCCATCTCACTGTCATTTATGTAACGAGGTTTCTCCTATGGGGGCCCTGTTGTTGTGGTCGGGTTGGACGGCGCTGGGTTTGAAATTTCACGCGTCCGCCAAACCTGACTCGATGGTTGTCTCGTCTCAGACAGGGAAGAGGTTCGAGTCGCTCTGTTCTTCAGCTGTAATTTGTGGTTAATCATCTCAGTCAACACTTCCCCTTCTAAAGTCAATGTGAAGCCTTTCATATCACTCAGATTATTGGGCTTCATAAGTTGTACCACGGCCCGCAAGGCAGGAGTGAGTCCATTAAGAAAGATGCCTTCGAGAGTTGGCCTGTCCAGAGTTGTCACTTGAGAAGATAAGTCCTCAAACTGGGCTATATACGTTGCGACTGGCCCACTTTGTTTCAAACAACACAGATTCTGACTGGGCCCACGTGAATACACGTTGCCAAACCGATCTAAGTTCAGCTCCGAGGTGAACCACCTAATAACAACACCCTCTAAGCTGACGGCGGCAATATCCAGCTTTTGTTGATCTGTGTAGTGTCCCATTCGAAGAAATCTGTCTACCTTGGAGAGCCACGCGAATGCGTTAAAACCCTCAAAAATGGGGATTTCCAATTTTCTGGTGAAGCTTTCCACCGACGGTGACAGACCATCACGTGGTTGTTGTAGATCGGACAGGGACGTGTCGCCAACATCCAGTTGCACATTTCTTGGTTTTTCTGTTTCCCCTATTTCAACGTCTTTCCCGTCTCGCCGGTAGTAGCAGCTATATTCCCTTTCCTGAAACTGGGACTGTTGTTGAGCAGGTGACGCCAACGGTGTTTGCAGCGCTCGCGAGATGCTTGTGTTGATGAGCCTCCCTATGTTATCCTAGAGGTTATCGAGGGAAACGATTATTTCTTCTGACCGGTATGAAGATCTTTATTCTTATTGGCAAGAGATTTGTTTCCTCGTTCTACTTTGTCCAAGCGGTCGAACAATTCGGTGATGTGATGAGCTGCAACAACGGCGGAGTCCGGTGACGCCCCTGAGGTTGCGCTAGGAGGGTCCGGTGTCCCAGCCATGGTCGTGTGTTCTGTCGACCGCACCAGTTTGATAAGAACCTTGCCTCGCGGCTAGTGTATGACTGCGCACTTTCTTACTTCCTCTGCTTTCTCTCTTGTAAACTTATTGAATGTAAGAAAAATTGATCTTTATTAATGGGAAGGAAATTACAAAGCTTTGATTAAGATTTACAGAGATAGAAAAACGATATCTGTGAGTTTCTTTCGAACCAAAGCCTCTAGTCCCGAAGTGACCAGCCCTACAGTAATCCACCAAAAAACTATCCCACCTCCTTCCTTTCCTTCCTTATTTAACGCCAAATTCTCCCCTCAGTCACAGCGAGGCACGCTCCCTGCGTTGCGTACCTCTTTGTCTGTAGTGTGTAACGGATTTCTTCTGTCCTGCAGCTCCCCTCTTTCCTCTCTCTCGTTTGCCTCTGTGTACGACTCCTTCACTGTTTCTTTTGTCCCCCTGTCAATTCCCAACAATGCCCCTCGTGTTCTGTCCTTTTTTCTTAAATACACTTGGAGAGCTTTACCATAACCTTCATACACATAACTTATGCTCTATACGTACATCATCTTTTTCTTCGTTGATAATGTTCATATACATTAGAGATCCTTGAGATGTTGTGGAAGCTCTTTTGAAATATACATCTGCATCGATCAGATTCTGTACCGGTAGTGTAGAAATCATGGGATACAATAGCTTTTTCATCGTCAAGCTAGTAAAGGCTTCCGTTCAAGCTAACAGGATTGAACCAAGAAATACGGTGCAAAGGGAGAGAAGATTGGAGAGTGTTGAAACTCCAAAAGTCTGTCTCAGATGAATATATGAGTAAGCTTATGAAGTCGGTATTGGTTTGACTTTCCAACAGAACAACTTTGTAACCTAAAACGACGCCGTTTTCAGCTTTTGTGGCGAGTCCAGAAGGTTTGAAAAATTTAGAGGGTCTGAAGAATTTAGCTGGGATTTCAACACATTGTCGTGAAATCGGATTAGCCACATAGTAGGTTAGATCCCAGGAGATCATATTAGCTATACTGATCAAAATCAATCCTACGTCGGTGTAAGCCTCGACTCTAACATGTTCCTTCTCGGTCTCGAATTTGTCGGTTATGAAAGAAGAGATGTAAGAACCTAGAGATTGTGTAAGTCCCCAAGTCTCGCATCCGTAGTGAGCCACAACTTCTTTCTCAGATTCTCTGCTCATGAGTGACCAAGAAGAATGCGAGTTTTGATGATAAGACATGAAAAGGTCGTAGAGACATTGAGATTCGATGATTGATTTCCATTGCTTGCAAACCGATTTGAAAGCAGTGATGCTCTTGAGCGGTAATGTTACCAGTATAATTAGCAAGAGATCCTCAGTGAAGTAATCCAAATTCTTCTTTTTCTCTCCTGTCTTCATAGATCGGAGTAAGGTTTACTTTTGTTTTAATGACTACCCCTAAGAATAAGATATCAACAACCCTATTATTATTTATAAATATTTTTAACAATCAGTTGGTTGGGTTGTCAAACGGTTAGACCAAATGGGCTTGTCCGCGCAGACATTTATGTAATTGGTTCAAAAGTCAACAGAAATCTGCTTTGAGTTTCTGGACCTAATTAGAGAATCTTCTCATGTGTTACATCAGATGGACTAAGTTGAGGTAGAGCCCAGCAGAAAGAGGAAGCCTCGTTTCTGTTTCATGTTTCATGTCGGCAAGGATTTCTTGTTACCAAAGGAAAAAAAAAGGCACAGAGACGTGAGAGAGAAAGAAACGGAGTTCGACTCTTCGAGTTACTTCTTAGCGTATGTTTTGTGGTGTTTATTTTCCTTTGTAAGTTTCCAAACCTATAAAAAAGGTAGAAGTTTGTCGGGAGAGTCCCTAAAATTCTTTGTAGCAATAGATCGATCTAAGCCATTCAGTCACATCTTTAATAGCATACTCGATGTCATTAGGCAAAAGAGTGTTTTCGCGTTGATAAACCAAAATATCTCATTACATAGGGATTCAAATAGGCAGGTGTGAAAACAGAGACATCAATTGATCTGTTAATGATTCATCCAGTAACTTCTTTGAGCTTTGTCTCCAAGTCGCTACTACTGTTGTCCTAACTGATTTAGCATATATATGGTTGAGTGTTTCATCTTCCTTGCAACATCTCAAGAAAAATCAAAACTGGAATGGAGAACTCAAGCAAAAACATATATTCAAGAACGTAGCCATAATTAATAACCGGTAGGACTAAGAGGGATCAGAGCGGCCACAAGTGGGTTGACTCATAATACACAATTGGGTTGCCTCCTATAAGTGCTTGTTTAAGATCTCTAACTCAACTGCTTATCATAAAATGTTAATCATAAAAATTAAAAGGTTGAAGCATATTCTTAGAAGCAATTGTATAAACATTAAACAAATTCTCTATACTAATTATAACAAATCGAAACAATTAATATTTTTCTGAATAAGCTTTTTGCCTACATTCATAATTATGCAATTTCATTCAAATTAAAAATAATCGTAACACATTTGCATGGAGAAGAATTACATTAAAAAATTTGTCAAATAAAATTTCATATGTATATTATTTTATATCCCTAAATTTAATCAGTTTTTAATTATTCATTTTACTAAATATATTTATTTTAAGAAACATAATTAAATTATGGTTACTCTAATATCAATATTTGACAATTTGATATCTTACATATTTTATACATCAAAATAAATCAAACGAAAACCAGATCCAACCCAATTTAATACTCCTAATCAAACCGTTAGAAATATTTTGAATAGTTTAAAAAATATACATGTAACACCATTTAACTTACAACCAAATTATGTCCTAATACGGATGTCCATTTTGGGATAGAAAACCCGTTCCGTCCCGTATCTGTTGAAAATTTTCTATCACATATCCCTTTTTAAAAATAATTACTTTTTGAATATTTCTTAGTACAACAGGTAAGAGATTTGGACGGGTACACCCATGTTTCCGTATTTTATGTTTGGGAATTTAAGTTTTACAAAACTAAAGAAAATGATCCAAACTTTAATCATATTTTTCAAAAGTACTCTAAAAGTTTTCAAAAATACAATAATTTTCTGAAATATACGACCTTTCCCTAAATTAGTGAGAATTTGCGATTTGAATTTAACTACTTAAAATTTTGTAAATTTTTAAAATCTATAAAATCAAATTGTATAAATATTTTTTCGCACGTACGTGCGGATCAGAATCTAGTTTATATTAAAATCAAACACAGCAATTTTGTTATATTCATACGTAGTAAAAGTTCATAATTAATTTATTAGTTAAAATGTGCAAATTCTATTATAAATAAAATTATACATCATAAAATTCCTCCTTGCGAGTTTATAAATGTTAGCTCCTTAGATGTACCGATGATTTATAATCAGTCTTCAAAACAGAGTAAACCCTAATCCCATTTTTTTTTCTTCTATCTTAAAACCCTAATCCCATCTTAAAAGTTAAAACCCAACAAACGCCATTGAAGTGAGAAAAGAGAAAGATGGAATCCTTCACAGAGGATCTATGGGCGATTATACTATCGAGATTACCTCTAAAAATCATCAATAGTTTCAAATTGGTTTGCAAGCAGTGGAAATCGATCGTGGAGTCTCCATATTTTCGTGACCTGTTTCTGTCTATGCACCAAAACTCACATTCTTCTTTATGGTCGCTCATGTATGGGAATTATACGACAGAATTCGTAGCTCACTACAGATGCAACACTTGGGGACTTGAAAGATCTCTGGGTTCTTACATGTTGTCTTTCCTAACCGACAAGTTTAAGACTCAGAGAAACAAATACAAAGTTTGGGCTTACACCGACGTTGGGTTGATATTGATCTGCAAAGTCTCTTTCTACGAGAAGAACCGATCCTTGTACATGGCCAATCCAGTTTCACAAGAATCGTAGAGCTCCCTTCTCCTTTCGAGGAATATTTCCGGCCTTGGGGAATTGCCACACGAACTGAGACAAACACACAGAAAGTTGTTGATATATTCATCAGAGACAGGCTTGTGGAGTCTCAACACTCTCCACTTGCCTTTGTGTTTGGATAACCAGTTTTCCTTCAAATCCATTAGCTTGAAGGGAAATCTTCACTTTCTAGGCTTTAACTCTGACAGAGAAGATATCATTGTGTCTATGGATTTCTACGCTACTGGCATGGGTTCTGATCAATTCCGTGTTACAATGTTCCCTGATATTGGAAAACGTACCAGATTCAAAAGAACTTGCACAACTTCTCAAGGATTTCTAATGTATATGAACGTTTTTAACATAGCCAAAGATGGTGGAAGTTATGACTATAAGTTATGTGTATGGAGGCTAGAGAACTGGGAATGGCAACTAGTATCTGAAATCTCCTTTGCTTTTACTGATATGGGTTACAAGTATTATCCCTTGGGGATAAATCCTTTTGATGCTAAAACAGTCTACTTTTGGAGCACGAAGCACAAAAGTTTGATGTCTATTAACTTACGCAATGGAAAGTTTGTGCTCAACAGTGAGTTGGAATTAAGTAGCATAGACAGTCGCACTCTGAGTTATGGATCACCCTTTCACTTCTGCGTTTTCCCACAATGGCTGCATCGAATTCCAGTGAGAAGAGTTTCATAAACTTTTTTTTTTTATACCATATATTATTCCAAAGAGGTAGAAGATGGTTTTTGGTTTATTTTTGATGTTCTTGTTTGGTATAATTAAGCTTCTCCAGATTTGGTTTCGTAAACAACTTCCCTGCTTCTACTCATGCACCAGATTATGCTCATTTTTCTTCCGAATGCGTATCTTTGCCAATGGCTGGTTCACAAAATTTGTTGATCACTACTAAGAGAGTTTCTTTGTATTCACAAAAACCCTTATTCTTTTAAACAAAAGAGCTGGTTGAGACCGTTAACATCCGTGTTTTTGCGTCTACAATTTACATTAGCCGCACTATTAGTGCAGTTGATCATACAAATTTTCTTTTAGGAGCAGTTAAGTTCCAAAGAACATTAACAAAGCAAGTAAACACCTTTTTCATTTGAGTGTACTATTCGATGGCTTCACTCACCATAAGGATTACCACATGTTTAGAATCTTTCTCATTTATGATTTCTAACATCAACCACAACGACATATAGGACTGGTTATGGATTGCGTTTACATGCTATTACAACTTCTTTAACTAGGAGAAGAAGTAACGAGATGCAAAGAGAGTCCATCACTTGAAAGCTAATAGAGATGCATAATTCTCGAGAAGGTAAGAGGTTTGGGATTGACTCCTTATTTCTGGTATGTCGCTAGGTTTATGTATTTGCTTTAAAGCTTACTCGTTATATGGACATTTTAGCACCGTCAGAATATAAGCATGTTTTGAAACTCTCGTTTTGATTGCATATTTGTGTCAGACATTTAAGTTTTGGATGTTGGTTGCAATCTAAGAACTTGTAAAGTAAGATAAATTCCAAGCAATCCACAGTGAACCGGAGTTAGTAACCTAAAAGGTAAGAGTAAGAGTTTTTGGGGAGTTGAAGATACTCAAAACCTCTTTGTGGCTATCAAAGATGTTGTTAACTCTTCGTCCTCTTGCAAAAGGACTCGAGGAGCTGATACTGTTAGCTGGCAGACTGGGACTCTACTTCACGTTCTTGGAAGTTGGAACCACTAGCGTCCTACAGCGGAATCTCAAAATTCAAGTAAAGCAGTTTGGTTTATGGGACACGTTCCAAAATTGGCCTTCACATTTTTGAAAAATCTCTACCTTGGATCGGCTGCATACTAGATCTCGCCTTTCCTCTTGGGGTATTTCAACCACCAGCTTCCGTTGCACTTATAACCTCTACACCGAGACTCGTGATCACTTATCGCTCTATTGCGAGTTCAGTCATCAGTGAGCAACTTTGGCGGATTGTTCTCCACCGACTTGGCCACATGCCTTTCATCTTCGCACAATGCTTGATCCTTATCTCATTGTTGTTGTCTGACTCTCCTAATGTGGCTCTCACTTTGAAACGGCTTGCTGTTCATGTTACTACCTACATGATTTAAAGAGAACCGTCTCCATAATAATGTCTCCTCCATTGTCTCTATGATTTTCCAACAGATTGATATAGGACCATTAGAGACACTCTACTTGCTCAACAAGAGCTCCAAGCATTCAAGAACTAGCTCCATTAATGATTTGCCAAGTTTTAGTTGTTTAACTCAGATCTGATTTTTACCTCAACCCTATTCGATTACATGACCATTCCGAGTGACTGTTCCAGTATGGTTTTACAAACACTGGTTACACCTAAAAAATTTATAGTAACTAATAAAAAAAATAGACGATTTTTTTTTCTCTTGATAGTTAGTTTTTACAGATTAATTGAAAACCACGAAAAGTGAAATTTAACTACAAAACTTAGTAATGATAATTTTTCAATCATTATTTTTTTTTTGGCAAAAGATTTGCTTACATTTTTCATTAAATAATATATACAAAACAAATTTTTTTAAATCTGACAAATTTATTCTTTCTTTATAATACCTAAATATTTCTATATGTCTTCTTCAAATAATAAGATGTTGATTTACTTAAGGCAATTAATTTATAAATGGTGAAAAATCTATATATTTATATTAATCTAAATTTGAATTCTATCGATTTTATACTTTAATAATCTTACTTTTATTTAGTGATTAGATTAGGATCCGTCCGATGGACTGGTTTCTAAATTTTAAAATAAATTAAATTTAAGCAAATTTATTAAATTAAATATTTGTTGTTAGTGATATATCATAAATTGTTTTAGGGAAAGAAGTAGAAAACATGTTTTGTTAGAAAAGATACTTCTTTCAAAATTTTATTTTTCTACATGAATAAATTAATTTAACTTTATATATTTAAATTTTATTATTAACATATTAAAAATCTATATCATGTCCAATAGTTTTTGGTTCAATATTGTCGTTTGTTTTTTCGACCACTGTGTTAAATAAGTCTGGACAAAATATCTGAAACTGGAAGAACCAAACCGAATCCAACCTGAGGAGTACCAACCCGATAAAAGTCCGAATGGATCTTAGACTCTTATATCCGAAAGACCAAACTCGAAGCGAATCGAGAACCGAATGGATACCCGAAATATAATTATATACCCAAAACTATTAATTATATTTAGATTTGATATAACCCAATTACCCTACAATTATAGACCCAAAAATATCAATTATTTTTATACCCAAATAACTAAAATACCCAAAATTAACCAAAACTATATGAAATTGGATGGAAGAACCGAACCGAAAATTATAAATACTCGAATGGATCATAGACTTCTAAACTCAAAAATCCAAAAAACTTAAACCAAACCAGAACGCACAGGTCTAGCGTGAGATCTGAAAAATGAATCCGATAACCAGTGGTTATGCTCTCTCTTATATCTAGGCAAGACTTTCTTCTATCAAGATCTTTTTTTCCCTCTGAAGTCCTCTGGTTCAAATCTTATATTGATTCCTTTCCTTTTTCATATTTTCACTCGCCTAAATCCTGCACAATTATTTGTCTCTTGGCATTTTCAGACAACATCTTCTAGCTCAGTCTTTCCGTCACTATCTCTCAATTTTATTTCTATCTCGGGTTTTATATATGAAATGTTTGGTTTTCACGGCTTCCTTTTTTTTATGTTTCTAGATTCTCATCCACCATCATCTTCAATCTTTAGCAGAAACCTCATCGTCTTGCTCCCTCCTCTGGATCCAAATTAGTGTATGAGAAGCAACTCTCTCTTAGCTAGTGAATCTCCGCCTGTTTTTTTTACTTCTTACTTTGGGAGAGAACAATTCTTAATTCCTCCTTTTGGGAGAGATCATTTACATACTCTTATTTTACTTAAAATATTTGATTAAGTTAAAGAATAAAGTTAAAAAAAATATTAAAAATCACTATAAAAGTCTGCCAAATATTAGCAAAGTTTGTTAGATATCCGCAAAGTCTGCCATATGTTTGCAAAGTTTGCCAAATGCTCGCAAAATCTGCCAAATGCTCGCAAACTCTGTCAAATGCTTACGGACTCTGCCAAATGCTCGTAGACTCTGGCAAATGTTTGTAGACTCTTCCAAATGTTTGCAGAGTTTGCAAATTTTCTGCAGAGTCTGTCAAACTTCTGCAGAGTCTGCCAAATATTTGTAAAGTCTGTTAGATATCTGCAAAGTCTGCAAGATTTTTGAAAAGTCTGTCAGTTACTCTGCAAAGTCTGCTAATTACTTTGCAGATTTTGCCAGTTACTCTGCAGAATCTGCAAAATATCTGCAAAGTCTGCGAAATATGTGAAAAATCTGTCAAATATCTGTAGAGTCTGCCAGATGCTCGCACAGTTCACCAAATGCTCACAAAGTTTGCTAAATGCTCGTAGAATCTGCCAAATACTCGTAAAGTCTGGCAAATGCTCGTAGGGTCTCCCAAATACTCTCTCTGTTCTTTAAAGATGGATGTTTTGAGATTTTCACATATCCCTGAAGCATCATTGTCTCTCCTGGAGATCTCCACCGTTCCAGTCTGGTAACACTAAAGAATATTTCAAACATGTTATACTTGGGACTCAGGTTAAGTCAAATTGCTTCGTGTTTAGGTGAACCAATGCTTAAAAATAAACCAAGACATGATCCTACATTCATGATGAGGACGAAATCATGGTTCAAGTTGAGTTGGACAACCTTTTCCTACAAAGGTTGCTTATGATGACAAAAAAAGGTACGATATCAATGGTAGATGTAGAGTATTCATGGATTCCCACTAAATGTGGACAACTAGGACACAATAAATCAGGTTTTGTTGAAAAAAGTGTTAAAGACTTTACTCAAGATTCATGTCACCAGGCCTATGTCCCTATAGTTGTTCCCATCTCTTTTGAGGTGGACGTTGTTCTTCTCTCTGATAATATCCATGTCTTTGCCCTTGTACCTGTCACAATCTTTTGCGGCTTTTATTTCTCCTTATTTAACTGCAATATGTTGCGGCTCTTATTTCTCCTAATTCAACTGCAACAGTTACAGAATAAACCATTAGTGATGTTGCTAATGATAATAACTCAGATACATTGAATTCTGCTCAGCTACAAGCCTACAACAATCCCTAACGCATAACATGCTAGCTACTACAATTGTTGACAATGTCGTGATCTAGCAAAAAGGAGTAAAGGAGGAAGACAAATTACACCAACCTAAGAGGTACAAGAAATACAATGGACTACTGTTAGAACACGTGAAAACCGTGGCAGTGGAGGCCAAGGTGAAAGTGGTTATGGTCCATCAGTCTAGAAAACTCAAGTGGGCTATTATTTCTCTTGCTCTTTCCCTAGTCTTTTAAGGTAGTGATTTCTCAAAATTCAAACTATTTTTATGCTTAAGCTTTCATCTCTCGGACCTACTTTCTTGTAATTTCTTTCTGAAAAAATTAAAACCATTCTTTTTTCAAGCATTTTCTAGCGACTTTACATGGAAACACATTGAGGTATTATAAACATGTAAGCTAATTATCATCACAAGAATCCAAGTTACGTCCATCGTCTACACACAGAAAAATTGATGCCGGGTGGATTATAAAATGTGATTTGACTACGAGTGGTCGAATTTTAATATTTCTCCAAAACCAGAAGGTTTACAAGTTAGAAGAAGCGTGCCATAGAAAACTATTTTTGATCCACCTCATTCCTCATATGAGTTTGCACATGTTAGAATAATATGAATTTTCACTAAAATAACATAGCAGTAAACATTACATTTCCTTCTTCAATTTCCCAAAAACATAAAACCTCTTATAAATTATAATCCAGAAAACCCTGATCTTACCCTTGGACTCTCAAATAGGAAGCAAAAAAAAAGACTATCTTTACATGAACTAGTGATTAAAGTTTACGTCTTCTACCATAATCAAGCAATCAACTCTACAAAATCCCATAACGAAAACATTCAAAAGTAAACTAAGCATTATCCTACAACTTATTCCCCTTGCATAAGAAACTAACAGTACTTAGCAAAAAACCAAGAAACAACTAAAGTCCGGCAAATACTAGATCTACACTATTCTCACTGTGTTTGGGAACGGATGCAGCCACTGTGGGAGAACGAACGGGGCAAAGTGTGATTCTAAAATGTATTTCATATCTCTCGGGCAATTAACGAAACTCATAACGCGACCATCGCTGCTAAGTTTCAACTCATTGTGGAGTATAAAATCCCCATTTTGTAAGTTAATAGATAACAAACATTGGCGCCTCCAAAAGTATACTGTTTCAGCATCAAAAGGGTTGATTCCCAACGGAATGTAATCGAAACCGGTCTGAATAAAACCCAGGGAGATTTCAGATAGTAGTTGCCATTCCCACCTCTCTAGCCTCCATACACATAACTTATCCTCTAGACTTCCATCAACTTTTGTTACAGAGACTATGTTCATATACATGAGAAATCCTTGAGAAGTTGTGCAAGTTCTTCTGAATTTCGGAACTTTATCCAAATCAGGAAATGGCGTAGCACGGCATCCCTCAGAACGCGCATAGAAATCCACTGATACAACGAAATCTTGATAATCAGAACTGTGTGCGATCCAGTGAAGACTTCCATTCAAGCTAATGGGATTGTTGAACTCCTGAGAGATATAAGTGAAAATAAACTGCGCATTGTCAAGACTCCACAACCCTGTCTCAGATGAATATATGAGGAAAGTGAAGTTAAGTTTTAACAGAACAACTTTGTAACCTAAAACGACACCATTCTCAGTTTTTGTGACAACTCCCAAAATCCAAAAACGTTCTTCTTTTTGTGAGGCTAGAGGAAGGATCTCAACGCATTGCCTTGAAACAGGATTCACTACGTAGAAAGATTGATTCGATACTCGATGAATCAAAACCAATCCAACATCCGTGTAAGCCACGACTCTAGCTTCATTATAGTTCTTGAACTTGTTGGTTAGGAAAGAAGAGATGTAAGAACTAAGAGAACGTTTAAGATTCCAATTCTCTGATCCGTAGTGAGCCATGACTTCTGTCTCACAACCTCTACACATGAGTGACCATGAAGAAAAATACGAGTTTTGGTGTAGAGACTTGAAAAGGTCGCGGAAACATGGAGACTCAACGATGGATTTCCATAACTTGCAAACAAGTTTGGGAGTGGTGATGATGCTCTTTAGTGGTAATCTCGCAAGTATAATCTCCCATAGATCCTCTGTAAGAAAATCCATCTCCATCTTTTTCTGTCTCTCCATCATTTGGGATCTGAGTAGGGATTAGAGATTTGATTTTTTTTTTGTTTGTTTGTTATGGTGTGTGTGCTCGAGTAGGGTTTCACTCGAGGAACAATGTGCTTAATAACCCTTTTCATTGTGAGGCAATTTTCTTAATAAAACTTTTATATTTTTATTTGTTTAAAATAACCGAACCGAAACCGAATTTAAAATAACTTAAATGGTATAGAAATTTTTATACCAAATTTCCCTAACGGAACCAAATTGTTTAATCAAAACTCTCTAAAAATTTAATATATTTAATTATATGTACTAATTAAAGTTAGTTACTTTATGTTATTTTGTGATAAAGTTTTGTCCACAATCGAACCAAAATAAATCTGAATCTAAAACCGAACCGAATAATATTTTTTACCGAGTGGACGTATTTAAAATATCCAAAAAATTTGAAACTTGAATAAATTTTTTCCTTTCTTTAGTTTCGGCGACAAAAACAAAACACCAATTTCTCCATTAAACAAGTTTTTTTGCTTCTAACGCTAGTCAATAAATTCACACTTAACCCTTTTAATGAATGTTAAGAAAACGTTAAATCAAAACATAGTTTTGAAAATCATATATATATATATATATGTATAAAGTTGGCTTTTCTGTCTTTTCATGATGCCATATCTATATATAATATCTTTTGATAGAGTTCTCTCTCCATCTAGGGTGTCCACATCATCACTTATTTTTACGTTTTTCGAAGTTAAAATTAATTGCATTCTAAACATATTTTTTTTAATAAACATTACTTAAATCGAATAGTTAATGACTATAACTTAGATAAGTAATGATAAAAAAAATAAAATTTGGTTTTTCTCTCTTCTTATGATATCACATCTATATATAATGTCTTTTGACATAGTTCTCTCTCCATCTAGGGTGTCCACATCATCACTTATTTTTATGTTTTTCTAATTTAATATTAATTGCATTCTAAACACATTTTTAACATAAACATTACTTAAATCATATAGTTAATGACCATAATTTAGATAGTTAATGATAAAAAAATAAATGTAAAGAAAAAAAGGTTTAAGGAACTACTAAAATTTATTTTTCATAGCAAATTTAAAATTAGTAATGGGAAATAAATTTTTAAGAACATGTACACACTAAATTTTTAGATTTACATAAATAAATTATGAAAGACTATTTTTTATTTATATTGTATTTCATTTAATTAGTACAAACATTATGCATTTATGGTAAAAAAAAATTAGGTAACTGAAATTGTTTTAAGACTACAAATGGAGAAGGATGAACTTAAAGATAAGAAAAAATGAAGTGAAATGTAAAGAAGCAATATTAAAATATAAGAAAATGAAAGACCAAATGATGAAAAATTATAGAAGCATTGAAATTTAGTGACGAAATGAATTTCAAAAAGTCGATATCTAAAGGAAAAAAACAAAGATATCTAGCTAAGAACATATACAATGATAAGATGAGATCTCTAGGGAGCAAATTTGACATTCACTATAACATTGTCAGAGAAACCTCGTGACCATAACTAGGTATCTCTCTGGATCATGTCAACAAAATAATCATACACCTGATCAAAGAAAATAGAGTATAGAAAGATAATAATGAGAATATATTTTTTATTTGGGTTGAGAACCAATCCACAATCCCCAGTTGTTATATGTGAGAGAAAAACAGTGAAAAGTGAGTAGATATCGAGAAGCGAACGAGTAAATCTTGAAAGATGACAAAAGAAATAGTAGTGCAAAAATGTTAGAAGAAAATTTGACCAAAGCAAGGTAAGATATATGCATGCACATATGACTTTAATAATTATTTTAAATTTCATTTATTGTGTGAAATAATTGAGTATTTAGAAAAACACATGAGATGAATTAGTGGATCGGGTTATGGTGAGATAAGATACCCGAACAGAGACATAATGACTTGGTCAAAAAAATTTTATGACGTACTTACTTTGATGGATATAGTGTATCCGCCTAACTCGATTTAGTGGCACTTAGCGATTTGTTGTTTTTTTCAAAAAAAATAGATTATTTTCGATAAGATATGTTATATAATGCTTGATAAATTTCTTTTGTGTTTATATAAATTTATTTTTTAAAATTTAAATGATTATATTTGTATTAACAATTTACAGTATTAGTAATTAAAAAAATAAATTCTGTGCAACGCACGGAAATATAAATCTAGTACACAAAATCCCCAAATAATAAAGAATGCAATCATATGTTTAATATTGTAACCGCCACTTCAATAGTTGTGATGGTTAATAAATAATGGGTGATCAACTTAAATCTCAAGTATCCCTTATGATATCTCAGTAACAAAGATGAACCACAGTTCCTATCTGCATTGATCCATGAGCAGAAACAGAAAATATATTTTGGAAATCTTAAATTTATGACTGAATAATATAGTATTTATTATTTAAGACAAATCATTTTAAATGCTTGATTGAATACAATCTTTTCGACTTTTTGATATCTCATTCAACATTAGTCTAAACTCTAAAGTAGAAGCTGAACAAAAACCAAGCTTCCCCCACATAATATCCCCTTCATTTTCAAGCATTTTCTAGCGACTTTACTTAGAAACGTATTGATTATAAACATGTGAGCTAAGCCCTATATCCAAATTGTCATTAGATTAATAAGAATTTTTACTACAGTGACACAGTAGCAAATACTATATTTCGTTCTTCAGTTTTGCAACTACAGCAAATCTCTTATAATCCAGAGAACTTCGACTTGTCCTCCTCTGTTATTTGTCTGTTTCTGTAATTTCGTTTGTTCTTTACTTGTCTGATATGATAATGAAATCCTATAACTAGTGATTAAAGTGTGTATATATTATATCTTCTACGATCATCAAGCAATCAAATCTACGAAATGCGGTAACGAAAACACTCCAAAGTAAACTAAGCATCATCCTACAACTTCTTCCTACTGCATAAGGAACTAACAGGAACTATCAACAACAAGGAACAACTAAAATTCGGCATTTATTATATCAAAACACTTCTCCCCCACGTTTAGTGGAACGGATGCAACCACTGTGGGGGAACGAACGAGGCAAAGTGTGATTCTAAGATATATTCCATATCTTCCGGGCATTCGATGGAACTCAAAATGACACTGTTCTCAGTTTGTGTTACAATTCCCAAAATCCAGAAATGTTCCTCTTTTTGTGAGGCTACAGGAATGATCTCTACGCATTGCCTTGAAACAGAATTAGCTACGTAGAAGGATTGATTAGACGCAAAATGAATAAAAAAAAATCCAATATCCGTGTAAGCCACGACTCTAGCGTGTTTCTGGTTCTTGAACTTGTCCGTCAGGAAAGAAGAGATGTATTAACCAAGAGAACAATTGTTTGATCCGTACTGAGCTATGATCTCTGACCAGTGACCATGAAGAAGTATGCGAGTTTTGGTGTAGAGACGGAGACTCAAAGAGTGATTCCCATTGCTTCTAAATTAGTTTGAAAATGCTCATTAGTAATGGGGATCTCACCATTATAATCCCGGATCGAATAATTGCACATAGATACTCTGTGACGAAATCCATCAGTGGGGTTACTGTTTTTTTTTTTTTTATGTGTCTTTGAATTAGGAGTCTTTAATAAATTATCCTTATATAATATATCTCTCTCAATAATGTGGAATTTATATTGGGAAGAAGGTTAACATATTAAGTTATTAATAAGGAAGAATTGTAGAAATAAAAAGAGAATTGTAAAATAAGAAAAAGAAATGAATGAAAAAATGAACAACATAGAACTTGGTCACAATGTTCAAAAAAGCTTCAAATCAAGGGATCCGCTGCACCCATGGCGTGAGAACGAATGTAGAAAAGTATGTTTTGTTTATTCCATCTGTTGGATCCGGAAACTAATAGCCAGAATAGGAAAATGATTTTATGGTAACACTGTCGCATCTACGTTCCAAAGAATGATGTTTCCTACTCCATAGATATGCTATTTTAGCATCAAAAGGGTGACTCGTCAATGGTATATACTCAAAACCATCAGGTATAAGCACTCTAGCAACTAGTAGCCAATCCCCGGAATCGGCCGTATGACTCTCTAACTTCAATACACATAACCTATTCTCTTCACGTAACTCTTCCAAGAATTCTCTGGAGATGATGTTCATGTACATGAGAAATCCTTGTGAAATTGTGCAGGCTCTATTGCAACGCTCAACTAGTTTGAAGTCTAGTTCAGGGAAAGGTATTATCAAGGCAAGACAGGAGAATCTTGCTTCAGGAGTTAAGGAACAGAGAAAACCTCTAAGTCAAGCAGAGTCTTCAATTAACAACAAGAAGGCTTGGGTTAAGAAAGAAACAAACGTGGCTCAAAAGCAAATGAAGCCCAATATGGAAAAGACTCTGTTTGAAACCAAACCTTTGTCTGATTCTGCACCTCAACGGAAACCTGCAATATCAGACAAAATAAAAGGAATATCAAAGCTGGCTAAGAACGGTACGAGTCTCAGCATCATGACGCAAAACAGATTCAATGCACTAAAGGAGCAAAGCTCGTGATAAAGGAAAAAGTAAAATTATAGCTAAGATAACGCAGCTGTAAAAGTTTATCATTTTGAGAATTGTAATTTAGCTAAGTCTATATAAGACACAAACATATCATAGCTGAGGTTGAAATGAATTAATAAAAAATGAAATATTCATCTTCTTCAAAGCTTTAAGCTTTCTTTCATGTTATCAGAGCCATGGCTCTAGAATATTCTCAACCTTCTTTGAACATTGTTAACTGTGTTGCAATCAAGCTCACCGAGAGAAATTACTTTCTATGGAAAACTCAGTTTGAGACGTTTCTATCTGGTCAGGGCTTGCTTGGTTTCATCAATGGAGCTACACCAGCTCCACTACAGAGCCTTGCAGTTCCTGCAATCAGTGGTACGGAAAATGCAACGCCAAATCCAGATTATCAGATTTGGGTCCGAACAGATCAAGTTGTGAAGTCGTGGCTGCTGGGTTCATTCTCTGAGGACATTCTCAGCATCGTGGTTAACTGTCTTACCTCAAAGGATGTTTGGTGGGCTTTAGCAAACCACTTCAACAGAGTCTCCTCCTCAAAACTCTTCGAGCTTCAGAGAAAACTGCAGACTATCACCAAGCTAAACAAAACCATGTATGAGTATCTGAGAGAGATAAAAGACATTTGTGATCAGCTTTCATCTATTGGAAGTCCTGTTATGGAAAAAATGAAGATCTTTGCTGCGTTACATGGTCTGGGAAGAGAGTATGAACCAATTAAAACGAGCATTGAAGGACAAATGGATGTTGTACCAAGTCCAACGTTTGAAGATGTGGTTCCAAAGCTCACGAATTTCGATAACAGGCTTCAAGGATATGAAGCAGGTCTCACAGTTTCACCACATCTTGCTTTTAATGTGATCAGATCCAACAACAAATGTTTCTATGATGAAAGCAACAACAACAGAGGTCGAGGAAGTAATAGATTTGGAAGTAACCGAGGAAGAATAAGAGGAGCATTTTCAACCAGAGATCGAGGCTTTCATCAACAAATCACATCCTCTAATGGCTCACAGAGTTCTTACAGTAATGAGGATAGACCTACATGCCAGATTTGTGGAAAGATTGGTCACCAAGCTCTAAAATGTTGGCATAGGTTTGATAACTCATATCAATCTGAGGACGTGCCTGCTGCTTTAGCCGCTCTACATATCACTGATGTTACTGAAGCTTCAGGAAATGAATGGTATCCTGACTCTGGTGCAACGGCTCACATCACAAACTCTACTCAAAGACTTCAACAAGCTCAACAATATCAGGGTTCAGATACAGTTCTAATAGGAGATGGGAATTTCTTATCAATAACACACATTGGTTCAGCGAACTTGCCATCTACCTCAGGTAATCTTCCTTTAAAAGATGTATTAGTGTGTCCTGACATTACTAAATCATTACTTTCAGTATCTAAGCTCATCTCTGATTATCCATGCACTGTTAAGTTTGATGCTAATGAGGTTCGTGTTAAGGACAAGGAAACAAAGAAGTTGTTGACAATGGGAAGAAACAATAAGGGATTGTATGTTCTAGAAGACTCCAAGTTTCAAGTGTTCTACTCAAATCGGCAACCGTCTGCAAGCTTTGATGTGTGGCATATAAGACTTGGTCATCCAAGTGACAAGATCCTCTTACAATTTTATCAAAATAAGTTAATTAGTCTCAATAAGCTTTCTCACAACATGTGTGAAGCATGTCAGTTAGGGAAGAGTAGTCGTCTATCTTTTTCAGCTTCTAGTTTTTCTGCTTCAAAGCCCTTAGAGAGGATCCATTGTGATCTTTGGGGACCTGCTCCAATAATGTCATTTCAAGGGCTTCGTTACTATGTAATCCTCATAGACAACTTCTCAAGATTTAGTTGGTTCTACCCGCTAAAGAATAAATCAGATTTCTATTCAATATTCATTATGTTTCAAAAACTAGTTGAAGCTCAGTTGAAAACAAAGATTGGAATTTTTCAGTGTGACGGTGGAGGAGAATTTACAAGTAAAAGTTTTCTACAATACTTACAAGATTCTGGGATCAAACAGTTTATCTCTTGCCCTCACACTCCACAACAAAATGGCTTAGCAGAAAGGAAGCATAGACATGTAACAGAATTGGGATTATCGATGATGTTTTAGAGTCAAACTCCTCAGAAACATTGGGTTGATGCTTTCTTCACTGCAAACTTCTTAATAAATCTCTTGCCATCAACTGTTATTGACAACAATGAAACTCTTTTTGAAGTTCTGAATGGTAAAACACCTGAGTATACAGCGTTGAGAACTTTCGGGTGTGCGTGCTTCCCAACATTACGAGACTATGCTAAAAACAAGTTTGATCCTAAATCTCTTAAATGTGTCTTCATGGGGTACAATGAAAAATACAAAGGCTACAGATGTTTATATCCTCCAACAGGAGGTATCTATATTAGCAGACATGTTCTTTTTGATGAAAATGATTTCCCATTTGGAGGAGTATACAAACAACCACAAGCTCAAAGAACAA
The DNA here is from genome assembly GCA_028015245.1 of Cardamine occulta. Classification (NCBI taxonomy): domain Eukaryota; kingdom Viridiplantae; phylum Streptophyta; class Magnoliopsida; order Brassicales; family Brassicaceae; genus Cardamine; species Cardamine occulta. The sequence goes on along the minus strand of CM051381.1, from coordinate 12,671,579 downwards.
CATTATTGATTGAAGCTTGGCAAAAGAGTCTGCCTCCAGTGTTAGAGTCTAAACAAAGTGATAATGAGACTACAATGTTACAAGGGTTTATGCCTTCAGTGGTAGAACCAGTAATAGTCTTTCATCAAGCAGAATCAGGAAACGCTGCAGACGAAACAGCAAATGAAGCACCTATTATTCATCAGACAAACAAAGATGAAGAAGAAGTACCAAACATTGAAGAAGGAGAGAGTACTGGGCGTACGACAAGCTTAGATCTTGCTTCTATAGGCAACAACTCTCTTCCTCCATTAAATGAATCTGGTACTTCTCACACTGCGTCCACATCATTTCATCTGATGATCACAAGGTCTAAAGTGGGAGTAAGAAAGCCAAATCCAAGATATGCATTGTTAACAAGAAAAGTATCATATACACAACGTAAGACAGTAACAGAGGCATTGAAAGATCCAAAATGGACTGCTGCAATGGAAGAAGAGTATGAAAATTGTTCTGAAACAGAAACATGGTCATTGGTCCCTGCTACTCCAGACATGAATATACTAGGAAGCAAGTGGATCTTCAGAATAAAACTGAATGCTGATGGGAGTTTGGATAAATTAAGAGCAAGATTGGTAGCACAAGGTTTCAATCAGGAAGAAGGGATAGACTATTTGGAGACATACAGCCCTGTGGTAAGATCTGCAACTGTGAGGTTAGTTCTGCATATAGCTACAATCATGAGTTGGGATGTGAAACAAATGGATGTGAGAAATGCGTTTCTACATGGTGAGCTAACTGAAACTGTATATATAAAGCAGCCCGTTGGATTTATAGACAAAGGAAAACCTGATCATGTTTGTCTACTACATAAGTCTCTATACGGTCTGAAACAATCATCAAGAGCGTGGTTTGATAAATTCAGTAATTTTCTAATGGAGTTTGGATTTACTTGCAGCCTTAGAGATCCATCTCTGTTTGTGTACATTCACAACAAAGATGTTATCTTACTGCTTTTGTATGTTGATGATATGGCAATAACAAGAAATGATTCTCCTGCAATGAAGAGGTTCTTTCAAGAAATAAACAAGCAATTTCGGATGAAAGACATGGGTCAGCTTCATTACTTTCTCGGCATTCAAGCACAATTTCATGCAGAAGGATTGTTTTTATCTCAGCAGAAATATGCAGAGGATCTATCAGCAATAGCTGCAATGAGTGACTGTCAACCAATGCCAACATATTTCAGAAGCTTAGCCGGTAAACTTCAATATCTTACTCTTACAAGACCAGACATACAATTCTCAGTAAACTATGTGTGTCAAAAGATGCATGCTCCGTCAGTTAGAGACTACAAGCTGCTAAAAAGAATTCTGCGGTATGTGAAAGGAACAGTTACAATGGGAATTACGTTCAGCAAAAATACAAATTGTACATTGAGCGCATATAGTGACAGTGATTATGCAGGCTGCAGAGTCACAAGAAGATCAACAGGAGGGGTTCTGCACCTATCTTGGTAACAACTTAATCTCGTGGCAATCGAAGAAGCAACCCACTGTGTCAAAAAGTTCTACTGAAGCAGAATACAGAACCTTGTCTGAAGTTACTTCTGAAATAAAGTGGATTGGTAATGCTCTTCGAGATGTTGGTGTTCCTCTGATGACTACACCAATCCTTTTATGTGACAACCTTTCAGCCGTTTACCTTACAACAAACCCAGCCTTCCACGCTCGGACCAAACATTTTGATACTGATCATCACTATGTGAGAGAAAGAGTGGTACTTGGAACTCTGATTGTTAAACACATCCCTGGTTATCATCAAATTGCAGATATTTTTACAAAGTCTCTCCCAGCCGCCTCATTCTGCTCATTAAGGTTCAAACTTGGTGTTTCGGAACCTCCAACACTAAGTTTGAAGGGGGCTATCAAGGCAAGACAGGAGAATCTTGCTTCAGGAGTTAAGGAACAGAGAAAACCTCTGAGTCAAGCAGATTCTTCAATTAACAACAAGAAGGCTTGGGTTAAGAAAGAAACAAACGTGGCTCAAAACCAAATGAAGCCCAAGATGGAGAAGACTCTGTTTGAAACCAAACCTTTGTCTGATTCTGCACCTCAACGGAAACCTGCAATATCAGACAAAATAAAAGGAATATCAAAGCTGGCTAAGTACGGTACGAGTCTCAGCATCACGACGCAAAACAGATTCAATGCACTAAAGGAGCAAAGCTCGTGATAAAGGAAAAAGTAAAATTACAGCTAAGATAATGCAGCTGTAAAATCTTATCATTTTGAGAATTGTAATTTAGCTAAGTCTATATAAGACACAAACATACAATAGCTAAGATGTGAGGTTGAAATGAATTAATAAAAAGTGAAATATTCATCTTCTTCAAAGCTTTAAGCTTTCTTTCAGGTATAACATTGTACTGATCAGATTCGGAGTAGAAATCATGGCCTACGATATCATCTTCACCACCTTCATTGGGGGTGATCCAATAGATTTCTCCGTCCAAGCTAACGGGATTGCGATGATTAAAACCAAACAAAGGTATTGGGGAGAATACTTTTTTGAAACTCCACGAGTTTTTTTTGGATGAATATATCATAAAACTTAACACAACTTCTGGCGAGTCCCGCTGGCCTGAAAAAATTTTCTCTTTGAAATCCAGGAAGGGGTGGAGAAAAAGGAGGCGGGATTTTGACAGTTTGTTGTGAAAGCGGATTAGCTACGTAGTAAGTTCGATCACCGGAAAAGGATTTCACACGTATCAAAATCAATCCAACATTGGTATAAGCAAAGGCTTTAACGGTTTTAATCCTTTTTCTTGGAGGAAAAGGTTTGTGGCTTTCCTTCTGGGGTTTGGACATGTTGGGTAGGAAAGAAGAGACGTAAGAGCCTAAAGATTGTGGAATGTCACATCTATAGTGAGCTATGAACTCTAGCTGTTTTTCCCTCCACATAAGCGACCACGAAGAAGAAGACGTATTTTGTTGTTGAGACAAGAAAATCCCGCGAAAAATCTCAGATTCGACAAGCGATTTCCATTGCTTACAAACCAATTTTGAAGTTGTGATGCACTTTAGTGGTATTCTGGCTAGTATGCTCGTCCATACATGATCAGGCAAAAAAATCATCTTCAACTCTCTTTGTTTCTTTTTTAACAAGAAAACCTTTCTTTGTGTCATTGTAGGGTTTTGTTTGATGTGTTTTAATGGTGTCTACACAACATCATCAATAAGTTTATTTATAAGCAGAAACGGTCAAATACATATTGAGAAAAGGAAACCCTTTTTCTAGTAATATTAGAAATTGATTCATAGAATTGTAAAATCTAAGTTGCTAATGTACTCATCCATAGATCATCCGGCAAGAAAATCATATTGATCTTTCTCGGTTTGTTCCTTAACGAAAACGACTCTCTATGTGAAATTCTTAAGGTTTTGTCTTATATGTTTCAATGGTACACACAACGTCGTCAGTATTTTTATTTGTTAGTATAAACGTTCAAATACATAGTGGGAAAGGAATCTCTTTTTCCTAGTAATATTAGAAATTGCTTCATAGGTTTATAAATCTAAGTCGATTATGTAAAATGAAATATGAATAAAGGATACCTTCATAATTATTTAGTAATTCGACAAAAATTAGACAAAAGAAATAGGCATTCAATATCGTGAACAAAAATATCCTCGATGTATTTCAGTTTTATGTACATCAAAATACAAAAAAAAATAAATATAAATATAGAATCCATGTAATGAGTTGACAAAATTTACCATACCAAAAAAAATAAAATATGAAAGAATCAAAGAATTTCTAACTCTTGATTGTATTGAAGATATTGTCTCTGTGACTTGTGAAGATCATAAGGAGCCCATAGATAATCAACTGGACAAGGCTTACCATTATCAAGCCTAACCCATGGCTTCCCTTTACCACTCCAATGTATCAAACTAACCGGACCAGGATGCAACGATCTACAACTACTCACCACATTATCTCCACCAAGACCATGCTGGTTCCATTGATGATCAATAGCTTCAATCTCACCACCAAATACAAGAAGAAACGGAGGCAAAGAACCTAATTCATAGATTCTCTTATCTTCTTTCTGAATCTTCATCCAATTTTCGATCTTTCTTGTGTAATCTCCTTCTCTCCATCTATCTAAATCGATAACCATCACTCCGGTGTTGAAATAACAAGGCGTTTTCGAATCGAAAACACTCGAGAGTTTTTGATCTGACCAGAAACTATCTGAGAAGTATTTGGTGAAATTTGCGTGACAATACTCTGGCGCACCGACTGTTCTTGATCCGGATAAAGAAATCTTCCATAACTTCTGAATATCGTCGACTACGATCACATCTGAGTCGAGATAAATCACTCGTTGGACACACGACGAAAGAATCTCGGATAAGTAGCTTCTTGCATAATTCAAAGGACTATCAAGAGCTTGTCTTATAGAGGAAGAGATAAGATTCTTCACCATGGATTCATCAAAGGTGTAGACTTTAAAACTCAGAGAAGGAAAAACAGAGGAGAGAGTCTTAGCGAGCGAACCCTGGCTTGAACCCGAAGCAATGAAGTGGAAGAAGATATTTTGAGGGCAAGAAGTGTGTTTAAGAATGGAATGAACTTCAGATACCGTTCCACGCAAGTAAGCTGGGTCTAGAGTCATAGCTATATGAACAGCTGAAGGATCACAAGCTAACAAGAGTCTGTTTTTGGCTAAAACAGAGCATTTTGGACCGTTTTGGTATGCTGGTGCTTCCATGAAATCTGAAGATGCATCTTCGAATGAATCAGGGAATAATCGAATCGATCTAACAGTGAAGAAGGTCGTGGAGATTATAACGAAGATTATTAGTCTAGAGACTAATCTTGACCCAGACATCATCATTGATAGGTTTCAAGAATGGCTTTGAGATCTCTCTCAAAGCGAGGCTATTTTAAGGTTTGGTGTAGAAAAGAGTTTGTGGACTATATGGAGAGAGAATTAGAGATAGAGAAAGAGAAAGACCGACGAAGAAGAAGAAGACAAGAAATGAAAACGCGGTTTTGTAAAGAGAAGAAGAAGACAGTCAAAATACGCTCTTTTGAAACTCAAGTCACTGTCATTGTATTTTTCTTAGATATTTATTTTCTTTCTAGAAATCCCTATAATTCTACATTCAATACAAAACAATAAGTTCGAGTTGAATTATATTTAGAACATTTAATTTGAAACACGGCAATTACTATTGTTCATAGAATTGAATTGGTGACTATATTGTTCATTGTATATGGTTCCAAACATTTTAGGATAATAAGGATACATTTATGACCAATTTTAAAATGGCAAATTTATTCTCAAGATCGAGTTGTATGTCTCTAGTTATAATTTGCAAAAGTATTTGGGAAATTCTATTTGTTATTATTCAAAATAGATCCAATATTTTTAATAATTTGGGGTTTAAATGTACATCTTGAGTATTCAAACTTTTCAACATTTAAACAATTGCATGCTAAGCCGAGACGAATATACTAAATAAACAATACATAAGTAATAAGTTTTTTTCTTTTATATATATAAAGAAGTAATAAGTTTAAACTTTAAACCATACATGTTAACCCATATTTAGTCATTAGTCAATATTGACATAAAGATAAACTAATTATTAGTTGAATGAATACGCATGTAAACGTAGACAATACACGCATAGTCATAAATGTAACATATAAAACGAAAGCATGTTAGGTTGTAGGAATCCAGCAATTTGGAATATGGGTTGATAACAGTCCAATGAACACATGGGTCCATGTGCTTTCCTACTTATTTCGATATATATATATATATATAATAACCTTTTTAATAATACATAATTATTGACTAACGCCCAAAAGACAGTTATATATTTAAATGGTCAGCTCACATTCATTGGATACAATGCTCTTTGTATTTAAAAAAGAAATTAAATGCTTGAATAAGCATGTGCGCATTCCTCGTTTAGATGGATTTTATTTGCAGGTTTTCACCCTTGTCTATGACTAGAATTTGTTGTTTCCCTAAGTATAACTTTTTAATTATTATTTTTCTTATACTAACAATGATATACTAATTGTAGAATCATGCCAAACAAATCTAATTGTTGCAAATTTTTACAAGACCCAATATTTTATTTGTTATAGTTGGAAGTTTCTGTAATTTTTAGAAGACCCAATGTTAATATCTTTTGGATTAACAATTTTAAATATATATATATATATTATATTATATAAAGGAGAATGATTCGAAGTTGCTAACTCGCCTGATTGTGACACGTGTCAATTTAAACCATCAGATTTTGATACATTTTTAATTAAATAAAACCATAGATTATCCAAAAAAAAAAAACTATTATCAAAAAAAATATATACAATCCTAAAAAAAATTAGATAATCAGGAAAAAAAAATTCATCACTTTTCAAATTAAATAAAACCATAAATTATCAAAAAAAAAATTAAACTAAATTAACAATGTATGTAATTAAATTAAAATTATATTTTAAGAAAAGGTAGTTCCTAATACTAAAACGTAACAAAACAAAGGAATAAAACCATCTTATTATACAAAGAAGAATGATTCAAAATTAGTAACTCGTCTCATCTTATTATACAAAGAAGAATGATTCAAAATTAGTAACTCGTCTCATCGTGACACGTGTCAATTAAAGCGATCAGATTTTGATATGTGTTTAACTAAATAAAATCATAGATTATAAGGAATTTTTTTTAAAGGAATACAATACTAAAAAAAAATAGAATTCTAATATTCCATCTCTATAGTTATTAAGTAAAAACAAAAATTGGTTGAACTCATGAAAACTCGACACGTGTCAAAATTATAATTCATAAGATCATGACACGTGTCAGTTGATAGATAAGATTATGGCACGAGAAATAACAATGAAATTACTATATAGAAATTTAAATTACTTTATTTATATTGAAAAATAAATTTATATATATAACCATCTTCTTTAATTAAGCATGCTTTATAATTTTTTTCTCAAAAAAAATCTAAGATATATTTCATTAACAACAAATTTTAAAATTAATGTTTTTGTTTAAATTTAATTTATTTTAAAATTTAGAAACTCGTCCATCGGACGGGTCCTAATCTAGTATATATATATATATATATATCTTTTGGATAAGCATATTTTCTGAACTACCTTTTTTACTAGCATATATGAATTCCACATAAAAAAATTTGCGGCTATTTATAATATGATATATATATATATATGTAACGATATATGACTATATATTTGAAGAGGTGTGGAAATATGATTCCAACCAAATTAAATTGTGGTGACTTTTCTGAATGGTACAAGTATGTACTGTTTTTTTTCCATCATATATAGTGTTATTCAATTTCCTATATGACTATATGCTTCGATATAAAAAAACAAGGATGAAGATTTTGAAAATCCAATAGAAAATAGAAGAGTTGTTGCTCCAGCCTCCAGCATCTTGATACACAAAATTCTATGCAATTATTTTGTGCTTACCGAAAAGCAGCCATTACCCTTTCATTAGTTTTTGTTGGTTTTATGTTAATTTTAATCATGCAACTGCTTTCTTATAAATTTAATTTTTAATAACAAAAGTCACTTTTCTCCAATTGTTCATAAAATTTATTTGCAAATTAGAAGCAAAAAGATAGTGTAATGTTTGAATACAGCTGTATGTGCGGCTGTGGGCTGGCAATATAATCATTCTTCGTAGTGAGTATAAATCTCACTTTGGAATTATGTTTACCTAATTACAAAACTTCCTAACATTACCAATCCTAGCGACTTCTTATTTAGAAGAAACTTAATAATTAAGAAGAAACTTTTTGGTACGTTTGTTACGAGTTGCTTTCAATAGTATCAAATTTGGTGATTAAGAAAGACATTTGATTTGCATGTATTGTGATTTCGAATATACAGAATCGTATTATTAAAATTTCCTATAATTTAAAAGAAATTCAGCTCAATTTTAGAAGATATCAGTCGTGAATTCAATTATATATTTAATGGAAGAAGATTAAATTTGGGTAATATAAAGTAATTCGCTAAGCATGAAATTTTCAATAATATCAAACCGACAATCGATTATTTAGTAGTATCGAAATAAATTTCTTAGGTCGTGCGTAATAGACTAATAAGACTTCGGAGGATGTATTGGAATGAAGATTTGGGAAATTTTGATTTTTTTCTTAAAATCATCTGTTATTCTGTTATTCAACTAGTGATTTATAAATATTTTCTCAAATCTTCTATTATTGAATAAAAAAATTCTGTGAAATCAAATTTATCATTTATAGTCACATGTTATTCAATCAATCATTTATAAAATTCATATCAAATACACTGTTATTCAAAACACAATTGTTATTTTTCAAAAAAATTACACAATGAGAATTGATGAGACTTTGATACTTTTTTATTTGGAAAAAAGGATGAAATAATCACACCTCCAAAGATGGTATTTGGTGGAAATAAACAAAAAAAAAGAAAAAAATATGGATGAAGAAGCCTCCGCTCAATCTTCATCGTAACACTCCAAAGCCTCCGCTCACTCATTGTGACAATAGAGGAAGATATTTTCCGTCTTCTCTGGTTTCTCCTTTTCCCCATATCCTTTGGGAAAAACAAACGGCGGTTTCACAAAAGCCTCCAATTTTGATTTTTGTTTCTTTGTTCTTACGATTTCTTCTCCTCTTCTTCATTCAAACCGGAGTTAAGCATCAAACAAAGGGCTTTTGTTCACTGTTTCAATTAGATCACTCTGAAGTGATATTCTCTGTTCGACAGAACCAATA